>CAXKVW010000367.1:0-363960 GCA_964058825.1 Carex arenaria | reverse complement strand
ACGCCTCTGCCAATCTGCCATGTTGTAGTGGCATGATGTAACCTACTAAAATTTCCATCAGTGCATGCATTATTAATACACCAGACTTGCTGAATATAAAAGAAAAATCAAATACATCTCATAAAAAATAAAAAAAAAGCAGGAAAAAAAAATGAAAATTAAACCTTGAACCTGTGGGAGCTCCAATGCTTCTCTAGGTTATGTAATATTAAATATTGTTTCCATTCCGTGTTAGTAATTCCCAACGGCCTTTCATTTGCATACAAGTACCTTTTCTTTTTCTCCAAAAGTCAATTAGAAAGAATGCATGCATTCGCACTGGAAATTAAGAAACAAAAATTTAGAAGGTACCCCTTCAAAAACTCGGTAATTAATAATTGAAGTCCACGCGTACGTACGGTTGAACAATTTTTATTAAGGAAGCTTCCATATGTGTTTTTTTTTTCTTTCTTTTATTAAAGAAGCATAGAAAATTAGAAATTCAGGAGCAAGGATATACACACACACATAAAAACTTCCTGTTAAGAAAAGTTGGAATTAATTAAGGGGAAAGATTATAATTAACAGAGCAGTTTTGGCCTCATACAACGCACTGACTATGACTATAGATCATAAATAAAGAGTAGAACTAGGGTGCTCCTAAGTTCACCAAACCTCTTGTGAACTTGATTCTAAAATATATCGAATAGACTTTAAACGATGAATCCAAACCGTTCAAACCCTTCTACCTAATGAGTGATGCGTCTACATGTGAAAATTTTAATGTTTCGAATTAATTTAATATAGAGTCAAGTGGTCAAAAATTTAAGATTTATAAATAAATTTTAATGCATTCAATTTTTGGACTCCTTTGACCACTTGACTCTATATCAAATTAATTCGAAACTTTAAAATTTTCACAGGTAGACGCATCAATCATTAGGTAGAAGGATTTCAACGGTTTAGATTCATCATTTAAAGTCGATTCGATATACTTTAGAGTCAAGTTCACAAGAGGCTTGGTGAACTTAGGAGCACCCTAGTTCTACTCCATATATAAAAACAGTGCTGCAAAAGGTTTGTGTTGTGTGTGAATTAAGTCAAAACTGTTATGTTAAAATCTGTACCTTAAATATTAATTAAGGGATAATATACAAGGTATATATTTAAAATATAGCAATAGGGGTATCAGTAGTCCATAAAATATATTTAATTAATGGCGCCGTCCTAATTAGATTGGAGATCCAATCTAAATTCCAATCCCAAGGGACCAGGCGCATTAATTAATTACAATTTTAATTACCAGCTAGCATTTTGGTTATAGTATATGCAACTTGACCCCGCCTCTCCAACCATCCTTCAGATTTTTGTACTAGCAATCAAATTTAGTTAAATTTTCTTTCATTATAATAGTTATATATTTTCATCCCTATTTTCATTTGAACACTCGCCAACGTGACAATTATTAATTAAATCAACGTGAAGAACCCCGTCCAATTAATCGATGGAGATCGACCTAGCTAAATCCAACTTGAATTAATTAAACCTGATTCATTCGATTCGAGACAATTCAAAATCCGAAATAATTTAAATCTAGATTACTTGAGATTCGATTTGATATAATCCCAGAATCCGACAGTTAATTACTAGAAGACAAACCGCGCGAGCCGAATCCAATATTCCAACCAGAGATTAACTCAATTTTACCTATCCAATTGCCATCTCTACGGTGGTAAAACTGGAAGAAGATTTTAACAGATTAATTTTTACTTCATATTATCAGAGTTTAAAAAAATAAAGTAATTTTTAATTCATGCAGTGTATAAGATATAGAGTTAAAACAACGTTACATATAACCTCATGTATGAATCTAAAGTTACCTGTCAAAATGTTATCCGGCCGTACTCGAAGAACCCACCCGACCCGACCATATATATATATTTTAGGAAACTGGTTTGAACCTGGCCTGATCTATCCAAAATGACGACGATTCGAAATTCTAACTGATCTAACGTAACAAGATCCAACAAATATTTCAAGTTGAGCTAATTCGAATCTAATTGGACCTGTTTGATTGCCTCCTTTATTAAAAGGCATCAAGGCTATTTGCCGAAGGAGTATGGTTAGGTACTGATACAGGGAGTGGGTACAGATAGGAGGTCCAGTATACTGGTACCGGGTGTGGGATGCTCAAAAAGGCATATAGGATGTGATTGTAATTCCAACCCAACACGGGGTTGTTTCTGTAAATATTTTCAGTAATAAATTTTGGCAGCCGCTGCCAATTTCTCAAAAAAAAAAAGGCTATTTGCCGAAATTTTTATTAATATCCAAAAAAAATATAAAATTTTCAAATTTACATCCGATTTGTAAAAATTTTGAAATCTGTTCAATCCAGAAAATTATTTTATAGATTCAAAGTCTGAATCTGCAGAATAATTTGCCGGATCTAGAATTTCTCTTTCCGGTAAATTATTTTGCGGAAACACCATTTCCAGTAAATTATTTACCGGAAATATGATTTCCTGATTTTGTATTTTAATTAAATAGAAAATATTAAGATTTTTTTATTTTTTGTATTGAAACATTAGAAATATTTTTATATTTATTTGAAAATAGATGAAATACTATATAATTGAATTATTATAAAGATTGAGACAATAGTCCGGATCAATATTTTTCAGGTCGGATTTTTTGCAGCTATAAGAAAAATTAAAATATTTTTTCCATGTTACTGGAAAAAAAAGAAAAATGTTTGGATCTGAGTTATTGATCCCGGTTCAAAAGTCACTTCTGGATGAATAAATAAATTATTGCGGTCCTTCTAGTTCATTCAAATTCTAAGATTCAAGAATTTTTGTTTTTTGTTTTCTCGTAACACACAATTAAATATTTTAATATTTCTTACAGCAGTGAAAAATTCAGCCTGAAAATGTTAATCTAGGTTAATTGTCGCAATATTTCTAATAAATTCAATTATACAATATTCCTTCTATTTTTAAAGAAATATAAAAATATTTCTAATATTTCAATAAAAAAAACCATAACATCTTCTATTTAATTAAAATAAAAATCAGAAAATTCTATTTCAGATAAACATCTTTTCGGATAGTTTCTACACACATACAGTTATCATTTTCTTTACAAGGGCCTTAGCGATGAATTGGTACTTCGATATAAGCCATGATGACAAGATTAATAAATATATATATTAATTGTCCTTTAAAAACAATCCATGCTACTTTTGTGGACCAATTAATTAATAAAATGATCCATCAATAACCTGCATTGGACAGGCAACAGCTGATCAAAATACATCGTTTACTGCCATATAAGGGAATTAAGTCTCTTGATAAAGTCATGCACGTTGCTGTTTCTGAAAAATTAAGATAAGTTTCTTGATAATAAAATACATCAAATGGGGTCATGATGGGCCACATTTTAGGAATCCGAGTTGAAGATAAGCTAAATTATGCTACCACTAACAATAATATAATATTTTTTTTCCATTGATGCTGATAGCTATAAGCACATTTTTTCTTGGAAGCAGGTGCTACTACAGGTGCACCTATTACCGTGACAAGAAATGCAAAGCAACGAAACAGGTCCAGCGCCAAAACTACTCGGACCCACCTATGTACAGGATCACCTACTTCTACGAGCACACATGCAATATTCAACATGTTACCATTTCGAATTACATGCCAGCAATCAGTTGTCAGAAAATGCTCAATTTTTCTGTAAGAAATCCGTCTCCAAATTGTCTCAGCACAAGTTCAATTAGTGGCATCAAGGAAGAAAAAGGCAAGAAAGTTTTTCATCCAGGCAATGCATTGGTACCGTCAGGAGAGAATCTAGCAGTTAATTCTAATGTGTTAACTGATCATGAGATTGATTTCGAATCCATTTGGTTTGATTCCACCGATTCAGGTTTGATGAGTTTGTTGGGATTAGACTAGAATTTGGTCTTCGTAAGACAACGATACATTGATTGATCCTGTATTTCATCTTATTTTTAATATTTTTTTTAATGATGTTTTGTATAAATAATCTCTGCTCCGATCATGTAAAGATTTTAATTTCATGCATCGCATGAATTATATGCAGTAGTACACTGTATGAAGTCAAACTGCTATGTTAAAATCTTTAATAACCGATCATGGATGCATGTTAGAGACGAGAAGAATCTTTCGAAAGAAAAGTACAACAACATTTTTGTGCCTTAATCATACTGTTATATATGTTTTAAATTTTAGAAAAAAATAAAAAAAATTGAAGGATGTCGGCAATGGCTTATTTTATTTAATTTATTTTACTGGATAACCTTTTTGTTAATCAAACTCTACCTTTTGTAGGATCCGACTCTGCTGATAAAAGCAGAGTCCTGCTTTTATCATTCAAACCATTCAAAATTTTTCATTCATATATCTCAATAAAAAAACTTTTTTATGTACAAATTTCAACGAATTTGAATAGTTGAGATGGTAAAAGCAGGTTCCTGCTTTTATTCTATAAAAGCAGCAGAGTCGGATTCACCTTTTGTAACCCTCCATGAGCTAGCATGTGATTCCCAATGAGAGATCAGGTGTCAGTTAATATGGATAAATAATTCCTTCCATCTTTTCTCTTATGACATCATGACTACATTTGGTATTAACGTCAGACCATGTGTTTTTTCTTTTAACAAAGGGAATCGTACAGTAAATAATTATATATTATACGGCGAAGAGAAAAGAAGTTAAATGCTTATTGAAAGGTATTCCTCACAAATATTATTTATGCAAGTATCTCTGAAGGGAGTGCTAAGTCAAGTATGCTAAAGCAAGATTTAAAAAATATATATATCAGATCAAGATTAATTTGTTAGTATCTCTATTTGGTTGTAACCTATAGTGAAGGGTACCTAACAAAACTAAATTTGAATAACTTTAGATAGAAATTTTTCTCAAAAAAAAAACTTTAGATAGAAATCTATATTATATATAGGATTATCCCAATGAAAATAAATTTTGTTTTTCTAAGAACTAATGATGTGAGAATCAATTTTTGATCTAGTGATAAATACAATAACCTCTATATAAGAAATCTGAGGTTCAAAATTCAGAATTTTTTTTATTAATATTAAATAGTTAAATGACTTTACCTCCAATATTTACTTAAAAAAATAAAGTATCTTGATAAATACTGCCAAGACTTAAAACAGAAAATATCTGTTTTTGAATAAGCTGGCACATGCATCTGTTATTAATTTATTGTAGCATGTCTCCCGGCAATTATGAGATCAACTCGACCCAATCCTTACAAGACCGGGATAAAGGCAACTTTCAATCCAGCCCAAAACATGAATATGATTTAAATTAAATGCATGGATCCGTGAATGGTGGCAGCTGATACCAATCCTCATCTAACATCTAGTATATATTAATTTCCCTATTTAGTGCTACGCCAACATAAAATATTGTAGCTATTAAATAATATAAAGGTAAAATGATGTCAGTATCTCCTCCTCAGATCTCCTTTTGAGACTACATAACCTCACCAATAACTCCTGAAAAGGAATTCAAAGCGAACAAGACATTAATAGTAAATTAAGAGAGAGAGAGAGAGAGCAGTACCATGGAAAGTGCAAATAGTTCTCAAAGTACTCAGCCGGAACTTGGAGAAGTGATGAACGACTTGCAAAGAGGGCTTGATACAGCGAGCTCTCTCGACATGTTGATCCAAGATAGATCAGGATCAAATGCTCAAATTCTCATAGAAGAGATAAAGGGTTGTTTCTCTAGAGCTTTGACTACTTTGAATTCTTCAAATTTAGGTAATGAATTTATCAACCAGCTTGAATTACCTTCTGCTAGTTCTCAGAACAATAGCATCCAATCAAATACCAGAAGAAGAAGAAATAGGCCCAGGTATACATACATGCTCCTCTAAAATAAATGTTCTTTAGATTTTGCAGTTTAATATAAGTTTCTACATTTTGATTCTTGTATACATTGGAGTTCATGAATTTCATATTTGATCATTCTTTGTCAGATCCATTCAGAGAAATTTTATATTGTGTATGGAGACTGGGATTAGATCAATAGAGTAGTTTTCTTTGAGTGCTTCATTGATTTTATTTTCTTCTATATATATAATTTGATTATCCTCCTTTTTAGGATCTTCTACACTAAAGAGAAGCGACAACATTTTGTTTATTTTTTTTTTTCATTTTGTTTGGTTTTTTGGAGATTAAATGAGATGTTTACTTACAGGTTGCGGGCTATCTCACAAGAAAATTTATATTTAGAAAATCCGGATGATTGTTATGCTTGGAGGATTTATGGGCAGGAGGAAGTTCAAAATTCAAGATATCCAAGGTAAAAGTCTTATACTCCAACAAGATTAATGTCTATTTTGATTCATACTAATTATTCAATAATTTCAACCTCTGTACCAGTAGCCAATGAAAATATGCCCTAACTGGTACAACCTCTGTACCAGTAGTCAACTAACTAAAATAATAAAAGGAGAAAGTGATAGGAGCTATTAAAGTATCTTATCATTTAATCTAACAAACAAAAATATGTGTAGATTGTCTTAGCAGGGAAGTTCACATATTACGACCGATAAACCAAAAGAAAGCAAAAGAAAAAAAAACAATTGAGGAGAAGAACAAGGGTTAGTGGGAATGTAGGATACCGTGCGGTGAAGACAACAATAATAGAAACACTTTATCAGCTTATCAGGAGATTTATTAGACTGTATTTGCTGGAGTAATAGTCTAGGTAGTCATTGAAACAGTGGGTAATAGTGTAGCTCCCAATTATAATTTGTCTTTTTTTTTTTAGTAAAGATTGGAAGTCAAATCATTAAACTATTTAATACCTTTGTTATTACAAATGATTTCTCCAATCTGATCGAGTTTCAAACTCATGACATCTAACATAGAGATCATGTGTCTTAGCCACTAGACTAAAGATTAGTTCTCACCCAATTATAAGTGAATATACGATTGTAAAAGAAGATTGAAAAAGGTTTCATGTGATGTTACTTTGCCGAGTTCTTTTGCCATATTGTTCTATGATTTGATGCCCTCATTTACTAAATGCAAGACAGAAAGTTCATAGTAATATTTCATGTTCTTATGGGTACTCTATCATATTAAGGATGGTAAATTATGAGGTTAATTCCCTATACTTTTAATTATGGTTCCTCATTATTTATTGTTTCAATAAAACTTAATTTACATATATACACTTCCAGCTTTTTAATATGTACACAGTACACCACCAAGATATCTGGAAACATGTACTTTTAAAGAAACTCAATACGCTCAAGTAATGTAAAATTTTGCCATTGCAGGATATACTATGAGTGTGCTCACAAAGATGAATTAAATTGCCGCGCAACAAAAACAGTGCTTCAGTTGGAAGAAGATCCATCCAGGTGTGAGATAGTTTGCAGTGGTCAACACACATGCATGCAATTACCAAACGAGCAAGATTTCTAAAATCCCCAACTTAATTAATATCAATTCCAGTTCAAAAGTTCATATGTTTCTACATCAGATGCATGAATGCAAGGTCAAATTAAAAGAGAAGAAAAAGAAGTGGGAGAAACTTTTTAGCAGTGCTTTATTTGTATTAAGCTTTTCTGGTCACATGTTGTATTCTTGTTAGGATGTCTACAATTAATGGAACGATTTAATTGCTTTTATTCTTAATTTTTGTTTATGCTCTACTATTAATTTGATAGATAAATTTGTGGTGTTCATAATCGCCAACTGACCATTACAAAATGCACGAATTCAGGAGAAGAAATTTATTCAATTCTTTCCATACTTGCACTTGTTAATTTCATGAATTTATAAATTCTACATAATTAATCATATAAATAAAAATATAAAAATGATCCACTGACAAGATCGCCTCTCAACACGGTACTGGCAACAAATTAGGAATAACATCATCAGTTATCCCAATTTTAGTCATTACGGGGTAGTAGTTGAGGATAATATTTAGAAGAAATTAATAATCATTACAAGGTAGTGGAAGTTGAGGATGCTCAGAAGAAATAATAGTATGAAAAGATGGAGAGCTAGCAAAGACTTCACATGCTTTCAGATTTTTTATAACAGAACAATATTTCATGGGGTTCACATGGTAGGATAAACCCATGCTAAATTCTTCTTCTGATGGAGATATATTTGTTTCTGTGTGATAATTTGGGTTTTACGCAAAAATAAAAAGAAAAAAAAAATCCTTCAGTTAAGTTTTGAATCTGCACAGAGGACCTTGAAAATAAACTTCTATTTGTGAAACTTATAAGCACGACTTATTATTTTTTTTTTTTTTTGATACCAAAATAATCTATGACATCATTGAAAATAATTTTTAAATTGTCCTTCTGAGTAAGCTAATGCGATTCATTATTTTTATTATACAAATCTTTTACTATCTACGAGGATAAAAATATTTTTTACATCTTTGCGGATACTCCTGTTGGTAAAGCTGATATGTTCGAAAATAATAATATCTGTTAGTGATCTCTCGGCAATAGTCACTTTTTATAAGGTTACATAATCCAATTTAATCATGGAAGAAAGATGGTAGTATAGACAACACTATATAATCTACAAAGATAGATTATTCATCAAATATATTGGAAGTCACAACTAATCTCTTTCCAGCTTTTCTTTCCCCATACTCCCAAGTTCTTATTTAGGATTGTCTTCTTGTAGGAAATTAAAATGAGAAAATAACATTAACCTTTTGCTATCATGATAGCCTCATAATGGAACCCTATAATTTCCTATCTTTGAAATTAAATGTGGGCCTAGATTCTCATTTTTCCTAAAAATAATTCCTATCTTTGAATTGAAGAACAATAGATTGAATTTTGAAAATCTGCAAATTGCCGTTGATTACAAGTCAACAAGAACTTTTAAATCACCATTAATTATGTCTGCATATTGTGCTTGCTGCTACAAATTATTCTACACATCACTCTTACTTGTCATTTTTTGTTCAAATAATTATGGTCACCTGCGTTTAGCCCCAAAAATAGAGAATTAGTTATTGTAGTAAAGTTTATTGGTCCAACTATCTGGATGAAGCAATAGAGCGAGGACAGAATTACTAGGGGTGCAAATGGATCAGACAGAGATCGAATAGTGGTAAAATTATATCTGTATCTGCTTTTATTTTACAAATACGGATACAGATCAGATATTAGACGAATACGGATAAATCGGATACGGATACAAATCATATTTGCCTTTTATAATAGTGAATAACATAATTTGTTAATAATATATATTAAACTATATATTATATATTTACTATTCGGATACGGATAATTAAAATTTAAAATCACATCTGTATCCGTATTCGTATCTAATTTTCGGATACGGTCAGATAATATCCGACCCGTTTGCACCCCTACGGATTAATTACCCATCACACGAACAGTCACAAACATTATCAGAATATATTTGGTTTTGATTTAACAATAATAAACAAATAACCCACGTGATACATACATACATTTCGAGTCAGCTTAGCTGACGTTAGCACCATGACATAGGCAACTTCATTTAGCAGGAGCTTGGTTATGCGCCGATACGCGCTTATTAGTTAATTCTTTAATTGGCGTTTCTTAACCGAACATAGATGGTCTGAATTTATTTAAGGATCGATGTTAGATGACGTGTGGAAAGAGTTCATATACTTACAATATATGTTTGCGGAGTTAAACACAAAATAAAATTTATGGATTGTATGTTTTAGTGAATGTTGAAGGGTAAGTAAACCAGCATCATGTCACAAAACAGCTATGCTCTGGGATTTATTTTTTTAATTAGCTTCTAGTGATATAGTTTTATGAATATGTAAGGTATACATATTTATTATTCCCACAAGATTACCACAGTTTGGCATTTAATTTTGAAGATAGTTTATGTATCTTGTAATTTGCTCTTTCAATAACAAGTATCTATATCTCAGATCAGTGTAATAAAATGCGGTCTATGCGACGGCATATGCGTATGCGATTGCAATCCGCATAAAAATCTGTATGCGGTCAATATATGTGGTTCCGCATATGCGGCCGCATATTACTATCGCATATTCAGTCGCATATTTTATACCGCATATTCGGCCGCATAATACCAAATATTACTGCATAGTACCGCATATTATAGCATATTACCGCATACTGCATATTAGCGCATACCGCATATTACAGTATATTACTGTATATTACCGCATATTGGTTTATATATATATGAATTCTTATTTTAAAATCGCATATATAAGTCATCATAATAATCCGCATATGCAGTCGCATACCGTATATGCGGTATGCGGTAACCTTCCGCATACCGTATAGAAACAACATTTTATAATATTGTCGAAGAGGTTGTATTGTTGTAAACAAAAAAGTCATCAAGATATAATATGTTCTTTCATATATTGGGGAAAAAATGAGCAGAAAAACCTTGGCTAACTTTTTAATCTTTCAAAAACATCTTAACTTACCAATTGTTTGGGAAATACTCTCGAAAAAGAACGATTCAAGCTCCCGTGGAAATTTCAGGAGAACTCTGAGTGGAAGCACACAAATCACTATAAACTTTGTTTCTTTACTTGAACTGGAGTAAAATTTCAGCAAATCCAGTACTTAATTTGCACATATTTTCGAATTTTTTTTATAAACCACAAATACAAAAATCAATTTTAGAGATCCAGTATGATTGATTGATTTTTTATAAAAACTATAAAAAACTAGTTGGCAACTTGTTCCCCACTTTTTTATTCCCACAGAACGAGTTGCCAACTCGTTCTTAACAAATTTCGCAGTACAAAGTAGTTGTCGCCACAGAAAATATGAAAGAGCATAATTTGGTCAAATAACGGACTCCCAAATCGTTTCCTTAGCCCAAAAAAAAATACTGCCCCCTCCGTCAGCAAAAAACAAACTTTATTACAATTACTTGATCCGGACCGTTCTTTTTAACTTGGCACGAATCTCAAAGCCCAGATAATACTGCCCCCTCCGTCAGCCCGAATCCCAAAGCGGGTAGGAATTAATCTCAAACCGTAAAGTGAAGGGAATCTTTTAAGAAGTCCGTTCTTTTTAAAGTGAAGGGAATCTTTTACAATTACTTGATTTCGATCGTTCTTTTTAACTTGGCACGAATCTCAAAGCTCAATAATACTGCCCCTCTGTCAGCTCGAATCACAAAGAGGCTGGGAGTTAATCTCAAACCGTAAAGTGAAGGGAATCTTTCACGCTGGACAAAAAAAAAAAAAAACAGGACGAGATCCCAACTCGTTCTCTTTTAAGAATAGATTGTTAATTCATTCCAGGGAGGCAACACACTGGCCACTCGGTAAATTTTGAAAAATGTTTCAAAATTTAAATAACGAGTTGGCAACTCGTTCTGTGGGAGAACAAACTGTGAAAAACGAGTTGCCAACTCGTTTTTTATAGTTTTTATAAAAAAACCAATCAATTATACTGAATTTCTAAAATTGAATTTTGTATTTATGGATTCCATATTTTCTACTATCCAAACCAATGGTACTCTCTCAAAATCACATGAAAACGAGTATTTAGGTTTTGGTCAAAGAAGAATAATTTGGATGATTACGTCATATATTGAATAAATTTGCAGCGTCATCAATGATTAAGTCAGCAAGTTATTTTCTTGGGCCTATAAATACGGCACGTGGGCCTTCTGACTCTTTCCCATGTGAACAGATACTAACTTTCTTTTTTTAGTAAATGAACATGTAACTTTTTTTTTTTGAGGAGAAAATGAACAGGTAACTTTTGCATCATGAAGGCACATCTTTATCTACTTGTGAATTTGTGTATAATTTAGTATATGTTTATTTTTATTTTTTTGCAACGTGGTTATCTGTCATCCCCATCCGTTTCCATTATTTATTTTACAAATAATTTAGTAGATCTAACCTCTCTATTTTGTATTGAGGAAATAGTAGTTTTAGCGTAATTAAGCGCACATGAGCAGTATGTACTTGTGTCCAGATGAAGGTTACTTGGAGATTCCTTGACTTTGATCTTAATTATCTTCTTTTGTTGATTTTCTTTTGAAAAAGCAAGTTGCTTGATCTGATATGTTTCTATTTTCTTTGAAAGCTATTCATACTCGTCAAATGACCCATTATTTTATGCCCCAATCGTACTCAACATTTTTATTTTCAATTTTAAAGTTTAAACTGACGATCCAAATCATTCAATATGATATCTACATTAAAATATGATTGAAGACCAAATTTTATATTTTTGAAATTTTTTTACTATTTTTTAAAATAGATACAAAATCATTCTTTTTAGATGATCCACAATTTCCTATTTTTATCTTAAAAATTGTAAAAAAATTTCAAAAAAAATATAAAATTTGGTCTCCCATCATATTTTAACATGGATGCCATGTTGAGCTGTTCGGATCATCTGTTTGAACTTTGAAATTGAAGATAAAAATGTTAGGGTATGATTAGGGCATTTGAGCCCTCCTCATATATGTGTGTGTATTCTCAAATGACACGTATATTTTTTTTGAAAGTTAGGGGCCGGGTGTCCACCAACAATTATATTAAGAAAAAGAAATGTTTTTACAACAGCTCAAGTTCCTACTTCCTAAATATTAATTATATGAATTATATTGAACTAGCATTTTGTCTAGTGACAAAAACATATAGTTTCTATGTGGAAGATAATGGGTTCGAAACTCAAATGGAGAAAAAATTATTTATTATAATAACAAAGGTATTAAATATATAGTTAAGTGTAACTTTACTAAATTTTTTTTGAAAATAGCCATACAACTAAAGTACATATATCAAACTATGGCCTTCTTTGTCTTTTTATGTTGCCTAACCTATATTAGGTTAGCTCTAGCACTGGCTTTACCATCGCTTAATTTGTTGTCCGAGAGAAAATCATTTTGTTTCTTTCTTATCAAATTGCCCAAACACCTGGCTGCCCAAAGCGTATTCCATATTCTTTGGTCGCTCCCCGAGACTTTTTGTTTTTACACCAGACATGTTAATTACATTCACAAGAAGTCGTGACAATTGTTATATTAAATCGGGCTATCAAATCCACTCGCGATCAACAAAATGACATTTAAGTTGGTTACAGTACCCACTTTTATAAAAAAAAAATGATATGCAATTTTCATTCCATACACCAAAAGAGTTGTGTGGAATGAAATATGTAACTTAATTTTCATTAAAAGGGTCAACAGATCCAGATTTTTAAATTATCAGAGATAAACATAAATGTGCATCATATAAAATTTTGATGCTCTGAATGTGGATCAATTTCAATAACTATAATATTTTAGTCTAAATTATATAAAAAATCATATATACATACAATTATTTTAAAAATTAATAGAGATCAATTGGTCCCCTATAATGAGTATATCCGCCCCAGGTTAGGTTGTTAAGATAAGGCTTCAATACAGAAGCGCTATCTGTAAGTTGAGCAAGACACTAGAGAGTTGACCTGAGTCAACAATATCTGATTAATTTGACTCAAATGTGTCGCTTGACAAAAATGCCGGACATCATTATCAGCAAATCAACAAAAGAGATCGAGCACTTTTGTAAAAGTTGAAATCCTATTGCAATTATGAAACTTTGAAATTTCGTAGATGGAGGTGATTTAGGAGAATTTCAACTGAACTGGAGTGCACAGAGTCCTATACAACTTTATCTGATGACTAGAGGTGCTACTTCCGATCCGATTTAAAACTAATAAGTATACGGATCGAAATTTGGATCCGAACACTTTTACAGTACGGGTTCAAATATAATAGTATCCGGACTCTACCCGATCCGATAACACCTCTAGTGACGACAAGTCATTTACAAATAATATTATATGTATAAAAAATCTTATATTAAGAAAATGCATTGAATTAATTTTAGTACAAGAGGAGGGTTCACAATTGGCTAAAGACGAAAGAAAACGCAGCAGGACTTGAATATTCTCAAAATCTCTCTCTGTTATTTTATTTTATTTTTTCCTAAATCTTCGCAAGGGCTGAAGAGGAGATTTTTTTATAAAGTATAAATAAAAAAATTAAAGTTAAGCTGTCGATATGATTACTGACGGATTTATAAAAAGCATAAGGAACGGCTTGGCAAGCCGTTCTCCATTTTTTTTTTATGAGAACGGAATCGGAAGCCGTTCCCTCATCATTTTTCGCGGATTCGTGTGGCTTTCGTGTTGCTACCTGGGGAACGGACTGCCAAACCACCAGAACGGTTTGCCAAACCGTTCTCTACAGTATTTTTTTTTTTTTTTATAGTTTGTTTATAAAATAAATTAGATATTTTGTTTGATTTTGTATATCAACAATAAGATTAATGGAACAATTTGAATATATTTTTTTTGGTGTATTTTGACAATTTTATCATTTTAATAAATCAATTGATTGGTTTTTTATATAAAAAAAGCAATAAATATTTCCGTAAAGAAAATTAAAAGAAAATATAAAAGTGAATTACAATAACAATACTAAAAATTTGTATCTCTGGATACTTTTTTCTAGGAAATAATGTCTTTGAATGATTAATGGACATATTTTCCATAATCTAACATCTTTTATGGCAAAAATCGACTCTATTTTAATATTTTTTTCAAAACTTATGGTTACAGAAACTTCTAAATCCTCCATGTAGTAGACCAATGTATCATTATTTAAAAAAATCGATCAATTAGAATACTAACATATTTTTTCATAAATAAAACACTTATTTTATATTTTTACAAAAAATAAGTACTTTTTAAATTAAAATGAGTTTTAATAAAAATAACAATTAAATGATTAAATTTGTTTGTTTTTAAAATATAAAAAAGTAAAATTTTAAAAAAATAATATGTACATTTGAAAACCAATCCATTGATTTTTTTATATAGAAAATCAATCCATTGATTTGATAAAATGATAAAATGATAAAATGGTCAAAATACACAAAAAAATATATTCAAATTGTTTCATTAATCTTATTGTTAATATACAAAATCAAACAAAATATATGATTTATTTTATAAACAAACTGTAAAAAAAAAAAAAAGTTACTGTAGAGAACGGTTTGGGAAGCCTTTCTCTCTATTTTTTTTTTTTTGGGCGCAAGAACGGTTTGCGAAGCCGTTCTCTCATTTTTTTTTTGGGGAAGAAAGAAATTTCTGGATTTTCTGTTGCAGCTGCTGTGCTGTTGGTGCGAAACAGATGGAAAATGAGAAAAATGATCAGAGAACAGCTTCTGATTCCGTTCTCGTAAAAAAAAAAAAATGGAAAACGGCTTGGCAAGCCGTTCCTTATGCTTTCATAAATCCGTCTGTAATCATATCGACAGCTTAACTTTAATTTTTTTTATTTATGTTTTATAAAAAAATCTCCTGCCAACTGCCCAGGCTTAGAATATTCTCAAAAAGTCACCACAGAAAATCTACAGAAGAGAGTGAAATGTGACAACTCACAAAGTCACAAGTCACAAGTCACAAGTCACAACAGTAGTACAATGCGCTTATTAAACAACAACAACAGAATATGGGCCCACAATAAGGCCCGTGCCATAACCAAATAACGCGTCCATTTTTCCTTAAAAAAAAAAAAAAACGCGTCCATTCCATAAATTGGAGCCACCAAGTGGTACGGTGTGGACTAGTCAAATTAACCACGTTATTCCTCATCCCGTTGCTTGGGACTTGGGAGTACCACTTACTTTATGACTTATATATGCCTTTCTTCTTTTGAGAAAAGACTTATATGGGTAAGATTTAGGTGCTTTTCTAGTTTGTTATATGCTTTTCTAGTTTGTTAAATGGGGAAATTAAGTAATTTATATGGGTAAGATTTAGGTGCTATGGATAACATAAGGTTTTTATTACTATTATTTAAAAAATCTATTGTATAAATTTTATAGCTCAGTAAATTGATTATATAATAAACTTATAGAAATGCCAACTTTTACTATTTTTGAATTTTTTTACTATATTTTATGATTTATGAAATATGACAAAAAATGGTCTAAAATATTGATATTTTTTTATTTTTAAGCCATTTTTTTTGTCTTTCATAAATCATAAAAAATAATAGTAAAAATATTTTTAAAATAGTAAAAATTGATATTCTATAAGTTAATTATATAATTAATTTACTAAGTTATTTAAATCAAAATTTAAAATTTATATGATAGATTTTTTAGGTCGTAGCACAAAAGATATTATGCTATTTAATTATAGCACCTAAGTCTTACTCAACTTATATATACTTTCTTGGGAATGACATGAACTTGTTATTCCGATCCCAACCGTAGGTTTTCGTTAAAATTTGTGTATAAAAAACTTACTTCGTTGAGATTTGCAGATTAAAAAATTTGAACGGTTGAGATTAGCATAACAAGTTCATGTTATTACCAAGGAATAACAGGAGATTTATTACCGCCAAATGCTCATGCAAGGAGAGTTGCTGAGCTGCCCTTTCTTAGTTTGTGTATTTGTTTCCATTACATGGTGCATGAATCCTGTTGACTTGGCACTGCTTTTGTTTTACTCCTATTATACTATTTCAACTTCACTATGGGATATAAATAAATAGATAAAAGTACTCAACAGTTGAGGAACAGGCCCCAACTTGCGTATTTAATGGAAATTAATATTGGAATTGTTTTTTTTTTTTTTTTAATTTGAGATAGAAAGATAGAAAGCTAGTTTTTTTAATTTCTATTTTAATGTGCATAAAAAGACAGAGACTAAACTGATATGGTTTCTAATTGAAATCTTGAATTTAGTCCCACTTTCTTAAAAAAAAAATGTGCATAAAAAGACTTTTTGTCCGAGTTTTGAGAAAACAATGGAATCAAACTTTTCCAACTTTAAATATCTACAGACCTCGGATTTCAAACCTATAACTTTCTCACACAGAAAAAATTATCAGAATCATTAGATTAAATCTTGAACTATATAGTTAAACCTTAATAAAAACAAAACACAAGTTCGATTTTTTTTTTTTTTAAATATGTTAAAAATAGTTAATTTACTGTCTAAGATACCTATATATCAATATATGTATATATATACACACACACTATATATGTTACAATAGTTAACTATTTAACACATTCAGGAATATAAACAAGACGAAAATTTGAAAGGGTGGACAGATGTGATTGCATCTAGCCTTCTAACAAAATAAATTAAGAGTCAAAGGTAAAGAAGTTCTTTGGTACCCATCTCAAACCTGATTGGGCATACGGAATTAAATCTGCTGTGATTCGTTGTAATCACAGGTCCCTGAGTTTCCATATCCAACCATTTATTTGTTTCGAGATTCGTGCATTTAAAAATGATTGGTTAGATATGGAAAAGCAGGGACCTGCGATTCAAAAGAATCACAGCAGATTTATTTACGCTAATATTGTACAGGTTCAATCTGGGCCCGACAGTACGAGCGAATGGCGCGTCATTATAACATAAATAATTGCTCCTTACTCCTCACTTCCTCAGCTACCTAGATGCTTCTTCAACACAAAATTTATAACTAAACTAATGCTTACCGCCCGTCCCCCGCCCGCCCTATAAATGCTTTTGATGTACTGGCTTTACTAACCGAAAACAAACGAAAATGGCATCACCATTAAAAGCCACACCAGCTTTGAAACACAGTATGGCAATAAAACAGATCGAAAAAGGCTGCGAGCTGACAGCAATGCTTCGAGCACATCTTGGAATACTGAAAGATGCCATCGATTCACCCTTTGGGAATATCTTTGAAGAGATTTCACACACCTTGGCATTGTCAAGAGATATTCTGACTAAATCTGATCGAAACTTGCTTGGATCCAAACTGGTAACGTCGCAAGCGTCAGGAGGTGCTGAAATTCACAAGAGAAAGAGAGATGACAAGTTTAAGGACTCTCAAAGAAGGTAACAGAATATTATTTTTTTGTAATTAATTTAGCATTTTTTTTGTTTTAATATATATTATTAGAGAAGAATTAATAAAATAACAATTAATCATCTTAATTTTGACAAATTTTTTAACCGATTACAGGAGATATAATAGCAAAAAGACGAAACATACAACAATGCCTGATCATGATGGTTATCAGTGGAGAAAATATGGGCAAAAGAACATTCTCAGTAAAATACATCCAAGGTTAGTGATTCAAGACTTCATCTTTGGAAATTTTCAAGATATGAAATACCAAGTGATATGGTCTAGATCTCAATTTCAAAGAGAAACACATATTTCTTGGAACAAATTTTTAAAAACAATCATTTGCATGCAGGAGCTATTACAGATGCACTTATCACAAGGATCGAAGCTGCATGGCAGCTAAGCAAGTACAGCAATGCAACGATGAATACCCGCCTTTGTTTGAAGTGAACTATTTTGAGGAACACACATGCAACATTCCCATGTCTAACTCGAGGTATACAACTAATCAAAACATTTTAGATTTTTCTGGTAAATCAATACCAGAATCTAATTTGTCAGCCAATGCCATGGGTTGTAGAAGACAATATGAAGATGCCGCACTAGTATCATGCTTAACCAATGTTATCACTGGATATAACAGCAGAATGTCAGAAATGTCAAATGGAGGACCCAAGGCACTAAATACTTCCATTGAATCCTCACTTTTAATTAATGATGATATATCTTCGATCGAAAAAACTTTGCTTACAGAAGATGAGTTTCCTGTGGTTCATGACATTACTACGGATCTAGAATGGTTGGAACATGATAATCCAGTTCCTTTTGGAGACTTTGCCCCCAATTTAGAAGCTTTTCATGAGAATGGTTGGTTTACTCTCTGATCCGTGCTTAAATACTCGGCCAGAAGAATCAAGGAGAGCCTCATAATTAAGTTTGTTTTATTCTTAAAAAGTGTTGTTTGTTTTTTTCTATGACAACAATTTTTTTCTAATTTAATACAAGATAATGTACTTGTAATGTTAGAGGGCGCTTATGAAGCTGTTAGTAAAAATTAGTACTCTTATGTGAATTTATTTTTTGAGATAGTTATAACTGAATATTTTAATAAGAATTAAAACGGAAGCTCATGCTAATCAACTGATCATCAATGAATCAATCGATATCTTTGCACTCGTTAATCATTACTTTGCAAATCAATTAGAATTGATAAAGCAGTATTGATTTAAAGCGCACGTATATATTATATATATACACACACATACATAGATACATATATGTACGTATGTATATACGTATATATATATATAGAGCAAACTAGGGTGTGATGTGTTCACCAAGAAGGTATGGTGAGCACAACTTCAAAAGTATATCGGATCAGCTTCAAATGAAGAATTCAAACTATTGACATGAGTGGTGCATGAACATGCAAAATTTTGAAAGTTTCGAATTCATTCGCTACAAGGTGAAGCGGTAAAAAAAATGAATCTTTTATAAGTTATTTTATATATTTTTTTTTCATAATTTCGTTGACCGCTTGACATTGTAGCAAATGAATTCGAAACTTTCAAAATTTTGCATGTACGTACATGCATCACTCATGAAGTACATGAATTTCAACGGTTTAAATTCGACATTTGAAGTCAATCCGATATATTTTTGAAGTTGTGCTCACCAATTCCTCTTGGTGAGCACATCACACACTAGCTTTCCTCTTGGTGAGTGCGTGCGCGAGCTCACACATATACATACATACATATATTTTAAGTTGTTATAATTGGAGAACAAAGAGATAATAAAGTCAACTAAAACATGTAAAAGTCATAATAATTCAAAAGATTCCTTTACAATCAGCCTTTGAGTAGTTATTTTTCAAATACCAAAACACAATAATTACAACGCTCAACAACTTTTTCAAATACCAAAACACACTTATTAAGTTCCTGGAGACTCTCAAAAGATCGGCCTAAAAACTCACAAAATACAACTTGAAATGATCATAATAGATACACTCTTATTGACTGTATTAAAACGCACTCACAACTCACACTCAATTAATTAATAATAAGCAGACTCTCACCTCACCAATATATTCTCATGCAAAAATGGTACGAACCAGGTGTTGTCAATTATTGATTGGAGTAGGAGAGATTAGTATTGTTTAATTTATTGCTTGTAAAGGGGCTTTATATTTTGCTTCAGTTAATTTTATACTGTTGGGAATAGTTAAGATTAGCACATGTTCATTACAAAGGACAAGGGGGGCGGCGGTACTAATTTAAATTCCGTATATTTCGAATGTGACATTTTATACAGAAAAAATACTACATGTTGGAATTAACAACATGCGCGTCCGTTCAATTCTTTTTCCCATCTTGCGCCATAAAAAAATCAAATTTATTTTTAACGCGCTTATCTGAAGAATCCAATTATGTCGTTTTCTCAAATAATCCTATTCACATGAATTTACCAAAATTTTCACTGCTGACTAAAGAATTCCTGTTTTCGATCAGCTTGTAGATGTCACAAGAATAATTTGATATGTAAAGGAGCAATGCTAGGAGTACCTATAAACGTGTCTAGAATGAAAGTCACCATGTCTCAACAAATTAATGTGTTGAAAATAGCTTTATTATGAAGAAAAGTTGCCATAATTAGCAAAAACTTCGCACGTTATTCTAGATTAAAAAAAATATATATATATATCTTGTAGGTCCATACGTACGTTGCACATAATAAAATAGTGCTATTGATATTATGTTGAATGGGAGTCAATAGTAACAACGTTCTATTAATATTTAGGATAAGAAAAATTCATACAATAAATTTCATATAAAACACTTACCAAAACGCACACTATGATAATATTTTATCATTGACGTTATAGTAATAATAGTGCACAATCTTTTATAGTAGAGATTTAGAAATTTAATTTGAGGAAAAACCTGAGTTGACATTTTAGTAAAAAGATATTTTAATATGAAAAATCCGTAGATGTATATGAAAAAAACACTAAAACATTTCTTAGCAAAAAAAAAAAATCAATTAATGGGTCCTAATTATGCTTAGATTCGAGGCTCTGCGGAGGGACCACCAATTAATTAATTAATTAGTGCTCTTAATTTTCGGCTACAGCTAATTGATTTAAACAATATTATTAGGTTATTTAACCAGATCTAGTAAGAAAAAACGTGCCTGATGCCTAATCGATACTCGTGAGTTTTATGCATATTTACAACAGCTCTATATTTAATAATATTTTTATACTATACAAGAAACAAATAAATGGCCACCGAGGCACCTTTGAATTATATTATATCGATCAAAGATAAATAAATGGCCACCAAGGCACCGAGCCCTCGGAATCTTTTCGAATGTTGATACCAACAAAAATAAACTTGCAATGCAACAGACCTGAATTATATATTCTGCATCATAAATTGTATTTAATTAAGTTCCTTAAGTTCCTGAAACTATTGAAATTTCTAATATGAGGTGGCAATTTCTAATTCAGTTTCAGAGATAAGTGAGAGTTTCTTATTTAGCAATTATGCATAAATTTTTTTATTAAGAAATTCTTTATAAACTGCATATTGATCAAATAATTGGTTCAAATTATTTATTCTTTTTAATTAATTTATTGCTAATATGACTTAATGAAAACTCTAAAATTAATTTCGGAGGTGTGAAAATTTAGAAACTTTAGATATCTTAACTTTTAAAAAATAATTAATAATTATTTAAAAATTCATTTAAGTTGCTGAAATGTAGATGCTCTTACTTTATAATTCAAATGTGTGATTGGACCATCGACATCGGTTCATTAAGAACTTTTTAAAAACAAAATAAATGCATATAAAACAGTCTATATATTTAGCACGGGTATAATTGAATTTCAGAAATAGTTCTATTTTCATATAATAATATCACTATTGATCAATTTGACTTTAAGGTAGCCATTTACTCTAAGATATTGAATTTTTTAGTCCGTGTTTTCATCTTTGTTTCTTGTGAGATGAAAAGATGCCTCCATAGGTTTCAAAAAAGAAAAGAAAAAGATGCCTCCACCAACCAGCTGGCGTTATTAATTTCCATACACGTGAAATGTCTCTCAGGTAAGCTGACGTTCATGATTTATGTCACCTGAAAATGTCAGCTAATTTGGCTTTGTCTATATCCAATGTCAACATAATGGTTAAGTCGTCGATATGACTCACCACCCATAACTTCACTTTGAAACATATTTAATTTGGAATCTTTTTATGCACATAACAATTCTCACGTGGGTAAAAGTTGACTGACATCTTAATTTGTATGAGAGTCTCTAATTAGTGAGCCTGTTTTTTTTTTTTTTTTCTCAATATTTAATTTATTTGGTTGTTGTTATATCAGAGAAAAAAAAAATATTCATTCCATTACTGATTTTTGTTTTGCTTAATAAAATAAGTACGAAAAAAATAGTTTGTGTTCAAGTGACAAAAGATAATACTTTTCGTATTAGAGATCACATATTCGAAATCCGACTAAGTAATTCTTGTGAATATTGAAGGTATACAAGCTAACTAGTTGGAATTACTATGCTAATTAAGCAAAGGATTCTCACTTAGTTGGAATTTCTTCATACAAGCTAACTAGACTTAATTAAGGACGTCTTAAGCTATGTCTAGAGAGATGATCTAAACTCGCAACACTTATTTGAGATACATCATAAAAACACTTTTTATGCATTAATATTCAAAGTTTAAAGTTTCAAAAGTAACTCAAAATGCTGACTAACTGACTATTGTATCTCATCATGAGTATTAATTTGTTCCCGGCCAAATGCTCTCCTCCTTGTTTTGATTTTTTGTGGTAGTTGACTGGTACGTATGAACGCGATATTCAATATTATAATATGCAACATTATATTAATAATAAGGCAATACTATTAGAGTGAGGCTACGATAATATAAATATTACAAATCGAATAATTAATGTTATGAATTCATATATCTATTTTAAAGTTAAAATAATTAATTTGAACTATTAATAACAAGATTTTCATGTGAAATATATTTGGAAATCAAATTTTAGATTTTTGAAGAAACTTTTTACTATTATAGTTAGAAAATTACTATTTTTTAATGGTCCAAATTTAGATCAAGTAATTTTCTACATATTTATATAAATATTAAAAACAGTTTTGAAAAATATAAATTTTGATCTTCATGTACATTTTCATACATAGATCATGTTTAATTGTTCGGATCGACTATTTGAACTTTATAAAATAAAAATATGAATTTACCGTTTCTATAATGTGCATATTACCACAGCATCACTCATACTATAATATATAAAATAAAATTTTAAACATTAAAAATAAATTGATCGACATTGCATGTGAGCCATTATTGTCATCCGATAAACGGGCTACCATGCGATGAATCAGATCGATGTGTCATAATACGAAATTAATTTGTAAGATTCCCACGTGGTCGGTAGGATCGATGCCATTTTTTTAATATTCTCTAGTGGGCAAAGTGATTGAAGCCCAATGTAGCTTTGAGATAGGAGTAGGTGAGATGGGCATCGGATCTACTTTTAGGTTAAATTAGTTCTGACATGGTACAATTAGTATTAAAATTTGTGCACACAGAAATTAGAACAAATCTATATGGAGTTTAATTAGTTTGTACGGATCTTAATGCAATCGAATGATCATTACATCCATCAAACAAAGTAGGTCCGATGGACATCGGATCTTCTCTGAATTCTATAGCTTTATCTATCACCATAAAGCGAGGATGATAAACAAATATTTAGTGAATAAACATCAGGTGGCTAATTAATTAAGGTGTGTGTACTTATCTTTTTCTAGCTGTTCCTTTCCAAATCTATTCCCACAGGTGTATTCCATTAATGAAATTTGACATTACGAACTTAAATAAATTCCGAATCTGGTGATCAGACTTGTCAGTTTTAGATTAAATGGGTCACGGCATGAAGTTAGACCGAGCGTTATTATTTTATAAATTCGAACAGTCCAATTGAAAAAAAAAACGGTCCAACATCTCAAACCTATTCTCTGTTAGTTAGTCCGCGTAAAATTCTTCTGATCTAATAATACAATATATATATATATATATATATATGTTTCCTGAGAAAATTGATCTAACATTATTTTTTTATTAATTTCATATCATTTTTTATGTTCTTACGAAACTAAATACATTAATGTCTTGTACTTATATTTATCGTTAATAAAAATCATGTCATAATTTTTAACAGCCATTACTGAAACGTAATGCAATTTTTAAAATTTAATGAGGGGCCACTATTTATATTTGCTAAAATAAGTACTTGGGAGTTCAATTAGTACGAATAGAAATGACAAGCGAAAGGTTACACGACTCGTTTTATTACATCAAGTGTTAGTAGCGCCGCAGAAGATCAATCAAAATAATATATATTTCTTGTTTTGTTGTATTAGTGCCTTTTCTGAGTCCGTGACAATATAATTACCCCATCTTTTGCAAGGTTTTGTTGTGGACGGATTAGGTAACCTTCATTTCTGCTGTTTTTTTTTTTTTTTTTTTTTTTGAGATAGATGGTAGAATCTTTCTTTTTATTAAAAAAATAGTTTGATAATTCAAAATGAACTAAACGTAATAATTCAATCTGATTATATCATAAAAAATTATTGTGAAGACGCGATTTCATTCTAACATATTTTTTCTAGATGTGATCATGATCCAAATTGAAAGTCAAAGGTCTTCTCATCCTGAATGTAAATAATAGTAGTTTTTAGACTAGAACTATGATGTTTCTAAGGTCACAAAAGTTATTTGTGAACTCAATTTTAAAATATATTGGAATGACTTCAAACGATGAATCTAAACTGTTGAAATCTTTCTATCTTAAATTGATCTTGTATAGAGTCAAGTGGTTAAAAAGCGTCTAAAAACTGAATGCATTACAATTAATTTTTAGACCTTCTAATATTGACCACTTGATTTTATACTAAATTAATTCGAAATTTTAAATTTTCTCATGTAGACGCATCACTGATAAGGTAGAAGGATTTCAATTGTTTGGATTCATCATTTGAAGTCAATTCGATAAATTTTAGAGTTAAGTTCACAAAGATACTTGGTGAACTTAGAAACACCCTAGTTCTACTCGTAGATTTTGCCTCGGATTAGCTGTGGATCTCGGATCTTATTTAACTGTATATGGTAGTTTTTTTTTTTTTTTTTTGCGGAGAAAGCCCGTAGGCAGCTGTTTCATTTCATCAGAAAAAATTGTTACAGTTTTCAGATCGAATTACAGTAACGTAGGGAAAGTATATCCCTTAATATCCCATTTTCCTATTCTACCCTTCCTAGCTAGATCATCCGCCAGCACATTGTGGCTTCTAGGAACGTGAACACATTTGTAGCCCGGGTTTTTTTTGAAATCCTGCCAAACATGAAGGATTTCTGAGTATGCCCTCCAGTCAGAGTCCATAGGTGGTTGTGTTGCGGTGCAGGTTGTCGCTAGGTGCTGGTTATCGGTGAGGAAGTGGTAGTGTGTCGCCCCCAAGCTTTGACCTCCATGACTGCCCTACTGAGGGCCTGCGCTTCAGTCTGTAGAGGGCAGCAGGCAGTTGTGTATGCGGAGACATAAAAGTGCAGCTCTCCTTCCTCAAAAACTGCCAGACCAATCCCCCCTGTCCAGTCTTGCAACCACGATCCGTCCACATAGCAGAGTAGAGTCTGACAGGATGCGTAACCGTCATCGCTGTCCTGTCGGCAATTACCAGTTTTACCCTTGGCAGTAATTGTCTCAGTCGTGATACTACGCAGGTACTTGTGGAAAGTGTTGGTGTCAGAATTACTGCCTCCATAAGTTCTGTCATTTCGGCAGCGCCATATTGCCCAAAGAGTGTTGGCAAAGTCTTCCCACTGGTCATCTGATAGGGTATTGGTGAAATTGCGGATTGTATCCTTAAAAGGGGCTGAGAGGGTATCTGATCTGATAGGGATGCTTGATGAGTACCAGCAGGCACGGGCCATTGGGCAAAGGAAGAAAGTGTGCACTGAGTCCTCCTCCAGGCTGCCGCAAGAGTGGCAGTAGCTGTCTGTTGTTATTCCTCGAGCTGTCAATGCAGCCCCCAGTGGTAGGGCTTTGTTTATGATCTTCCAAAGGAATAATCTAACACGTGGATGCACATTTCCCCTATCCCATACCGTTCTCCACACATCCTTGTCAGCCTGTGACTGCAGGTTACCAGCACCCCTGAGGGTCTTGTAGCAGACCGAGACTGAGAAGTCACCATTGGCCGAACCAGCATACACCATAGCATCCTTAGCATCAGGTATCAGGGGTAGTGGGATTTGTTGCATGATTTGAGATGTCAATTGGGCCCCAAAAAGTTGCAGAAGCAGCTCCAAATCCCATTCATCTTGCCCGTTACGGACCAGGTCACTCACCCTCAAATTCCTTTGCTCCAGGTTTGCCGGTGCGATTTGGGCAGTACCCGGAACCCATGGCTCACCCAGTGCCTGACAGTCCCTCCCATCTCCTATATGCCATTGAAGTTGCGGTAGTAACTTATCCCGCAAGTTCATCAATGCCCTCCACAGGTGCGTGCAATCATTGGTCCTCTTAGAGTGCCAGAGAACACTCCTTGGCAGGTATTTTGCTCTCACCAAGCTAACCCATTGTGCCGTGTCATTTGATGCAATCCTCCATAGGTTTTTGAGTAACAGGGCCTCATTGAAACTCGTCAGGTCCTTTAAGCCTAACCCCCCTTCATCTACTAGCCTACACAATCTGTCCCACGCCACATAGGATATGTATGTGTCCTTGTCACCCTTGCCCCAAAAAAATCCCCGCACGATCGCTGTCAGTGCTGTAATAACCCTTGCTGGGATCTTTGCTGTGGACATGTAGAAAACAGGGATTGATTGCAATGTGGACTTGATTAGAACCACTCGACCTGCAGGAGACAGTGTATGACCTTTCCAAGCCGCCAGTCTGGATGAGAATTTTTCAATTAGGAAGTCATGTGCTGACCTCCCATCTGCAATTGGTGCACCCAGGTAACGGGGTGATTCATTGCTGATTGGCACCTGCAGCAGTCCTGTTATTTGCATCTCAGCCGCAATTGGTGTTGCGAGACTGAACCAGATTGTACTTTTTTCTGGGCCCACCTGTTGTCTAGATACCAGAGAGAATACCTTGAGAGCTTCTAGGACTGTGGCAACCTCCTGTACTGTTGCCGCACCGAACAGTAACAGGTCATCCGCATAGAGACAGTCTGTCAATGGTTGCGCGGCAGGGGACAGTCTGACACCGGTTAGACTTTTGGATAGCAAGAGATGCGACAGGTGGCGGGATAGGAGGTCCATTCCCAGAATGAAGAGGTACGGAGAGATTGCGCATCCTTGCCGCAAACCACAGGTCGGTTTGAAGAAGCCATCTGATTTCCCATTGAAAACCAGTGAGAACTGGGCTGACCGAACGCATGACATTATCCAGCCAGAGAATCTGCTCGGGAAGCCGTACAATTGCAACATTTCTGTGAGGAAGGTCCAATCCATACGGTCGAAAGCTTTGGAGAGGTCCACTTTGAGACAAAACTCGTGCCTTTTGTATTTTTTCTGTCTGAACGAGTGAAGCACCTCGCACAGCAGGATTATGTTTTCTGTGATGTCTCTTCCTGGCAGGAATGCACACTGTGACCTGGAAACACAGAGCCTCATGAGTGGTTTGAGTCTTATGGCGAGAGTTTTGGATATTACCTTATAAATGAAGTTGCAAACTGAGATCGGTCTGAATTGTTGCACTGTTGCCGCATCATCCACCTTAGGGATCAGAATCATGCTTGTTCTAGCTACCTCAGTTGGCATGATACCGGTTCTAAAAAATTTGAGCACCTCAGAGGTCACCGCAGGCCCGAACTCTGACCAGTGATCCTGAATTAGCTTGGCATTTATACCGTCTGGGCCCGGGGCCTTGTTTGGGCCGAGAGACAGCACCGCCGTATGTATCTCATGAGCTGAGGGCACTGCTTCCAGGAGCAAGAGAGCAGGTTCCTGTATCTGGGGTAGTTTGGAGAGGAGATCTTGAGAGTAAACTTGAGCAACGCTCAATCGCGGACCTCCAGTGAAGATACTTTTAAAATGCGAGACGAAAGCCCGTCTGATGTCAGTCTGGCCAGTAATCCAGTCCCCATTTGGCAGTTTTAGGGATCCAATTTCATTCCTTTTTTTCCTTGTGACTGCTGTTGCGTGGTAGAACCTAGAGTTCCTATCTCCATGCACCGCCCAGTCCACTCTGGAACGTTGATGCCAGTAGAGTTCATACAATAGGAGGCACCGTTCATGCTCCGCCATAAGCTGATTTTCACGGTCCTTTTGACACATGGCTGGGTCTTGGCTCAGCAATTCGAGCATTTCAGTTTCAATCCGCTTGAGCATTGTCTCTGGGTTGTTGTTATTGCCCCCCCAGTTGCGGACCTCTGCCCTGAACGATTTTTGCACTAGATTCCAGTCATCTCCCCCCTTCTGCGCCGCTGCCTGGCAAACCTCACTGAAACCTTGTCTAGCACTCCACCAGTTTTCCACCCTAAAGGGCGGAGTTGCCCTTTTTTTGTTCGGTCTCGGTTTGATTAGGATGGGAAGGTGGTCGCTGTTGAAGCGAGGTAGGTGGAAGACTGCAGCATTCGGGTTCAGTAGAGTCCAGTGCAGTGTGGCTAGAGCTCTGTCAAGGTTCTCCGATATGTGTGCATCTCCTTGTTGTCTGTTCGACCACGTGTAAGCAGGGCCAGTATGCCCCATGTCGATCAGGCCAGTTTGATGAATCCAATTCCGGAACGGCCTGTTTGGGGAGCTAAGGGCGTCGTTGCCACCCTATTTTTCTGAGTTAGAGACGATGGCGTTGAAATCACCGACCACGCACACCGCCTCATTCTGGTCAGAGAGAAAAGACTCGATTTCCTCCCAAATAACTGGATTATCTTTTCTCTTAGGATCCCCATAGATAGCAATTAGGGTCCATGAGTAGTTCCGGGCCTTGTCAAAGATCTGGGCCGCAATCAGATTGGGCCCCTTTTGCAGGATTTTGAGATTTACTCCATCATCCCACAACAGCCAAAGGCCACCGGATTTTCCACGTGATGATACCAAAACCGAGTTGCACAGGGGCAGTTTTCTTACACGTAGCTCAGCTTTCTTGACACCGCAACGAGTCTCTGCGATGAAGGCTATTTTTGCTCCCGTACAGCGGAGGTATCGGCTTAACGTGGACATTGTCGTGCCTCCACTACCCCGACAATTCCATGAGAAGATACTCATGTATCTGGTGCCGGCGATTGTAGGCCCGCCAGCCTTGCCCTTTTATTTCTGAGGAAGGAAGAGAGTGTGAAGTCCATTAGTTCTGCTGGATCTTCACTGTGCATCCCAATAGTGAGAGAGCTTGTTGGCTTGGAGGTTGGATCAGGGCCCCCTGAATGGACGGCCTGCTGGAAACTTCTTTTATTTGAGGTGTGGGCCGATTCCAGATCCTGTTTGGAGACTAATAGCGGATCTGTCATCCAAGGCCCGAATTTGGACTTTAGAATATCTGAGGAGGCGAAACGGGCCGCGTTCTCTGGGTTGTGGACAATGGCAGAGACACGGGCCCTGTCGGGGCAGGTATTCAGCACATGGTCCATTCGTGCGCAGTAAGTGCAAATGCTGGTCACCCTCTCGAAGCTACAGTAAGAGGTGAGTTCTCCAAGGGATGGATGGGCCCATGTTATCCGATCCTTGAGTGGCTCGGATATGGGGACTAGCACCTTAAGCCTAACATAACGACGGCCGGAGATGAATCCGTGAGAGGGGGGAGACACGGTGGTCCCAAGTGAAGCTCCGATGGATTCATATCCCTCGTCAGTGAGGCAGTTTATAGGAATGTCGAAAAGCTGGACGGATACCTGAGTTGATTGGATGTGATCCGGAGATAGGTCTGACTGACTCTTGACCTGTCTCAATGAAACCATGTCACCCCGGAATGACCAGGGGCCCTGTAATAGAGCCCTGTGGCGATCGTCCTCATTTGCGAACTCTACTAGAAAGCAATTTCGTGCCACGGGTGAGAAGGTTGTTGCAGGGTCAGCACGCCACGCTCTAAGCATTGACTGGGAGAAGAGGGACTCTGGGGAGGACCTATCTGTGATGACTTTTGCTAACAGACAGGTGTCCTAGTTGGTGCTAGAGGTCGCATGGTGGGGTACTTGGACCACATGGACGCTGCCCGAGGTGTTGAGGCCTAGAAACTTTTGGATGAGAGCTTCATCTTCGTCGGTCATGGTGGACATGGTTTGGTGTTGGAGGGTATGGTTTAGGCAGGTAAGGGGGGTTTAGGGTTTGGAAATATGTAATTTGGGGATTGGAGGGCTGGTGGTTTGCCAAGTATAGAGGGTAATTTGGCGTTATAGCCTGGCTGACAAGTGAACGTTCTTTTGTTTGGGTATGCCTTAAACACGCGCTCCTGCATGGGACTGTGGATATTCAGAGGAGCAGTAGCAGAATATTCGACTTTGTCTGGTAGCATGCATGGGTTGGGTGTGAGTGGGGGGTAACGTTACCTCTGATATAAGGTGCTTAGGGGCGCGTGGACCAGGTGTATTTAGGGGGACTGTGGACCGAGCTTCGTTCTTGATGGGTGCCGTCGCCGCCGCAGGAGGGATTAAGCCACCCTGCTCCCTGAGCGGTGGGGCCCCACAGTTGACGAGCTCTGTGCTCAACGGAGGCCTACGGGGTGGACTGGCCTGGGGGTGTGGGTCATAACTTAAGCTTAGCAGTTCTGGTCCTGTAGAACCTGGCGGGGGGCCTCCTGGTGGTTGGTCAGGCGGGTCCTCCTGGCCGTGAATTGGCAGCCTGCCTTCGAAGTCTACTTGGCAGACCGACCACTGACCGGCATGGCCAATGGCAAGGTTGAAGGGGATCAACTTTAGGTCATAACAGTCGATTTGTAATTTGGCCGAATGGCGGTCCTGACCTCTTAGTGTTTCGACAGCGACGCCGGCGAGGGTGCCCATTGAGGTCACTGCTTGGCGGAAATAGTACGGATGCCAGAAATCTATTGGAAAGTCCCGGATTGTGATGTTAACCTTTTGAGGCGGCGGTAGTGGTGCAGAGGCTTGAACACACTGCCATAGGTAAGCGGCCAGGTGGTGGACCTCCCATAGTTCATTGTCCGTGATCAGATCATCAGGATGGATCCAATCTGGCACCTTAACGAGGATCAGGATCAGATCATCAGATATATTGCGCCACTTGACCATTTTATAATCTCAATTCGTCACTTAGAAAAATTGAACGTCACAAGTAAGAAAATAAAATAGTTTTCCCTCACAACTATTCAATTAGTAAACAGAACAATTGTTTTAAACATGCTAAATGTTTTATTTTTTTAATAAAAATAAAATAAGTACTTTATAAATTTAAATTGAGTTTTAATAGAAAATGCAATATATTATATAAATTTGTGAGTTTTAAAAATTTGGTGGGATACGCGCGCGCATACATATATATAGAGGTTGTCTAATATTAAATCGATTGTTTCTGAGGTCCCATGCAATCAAGTCGTTTTTCAATTTTCAAGTACAAAAAATCGATCCAAACCGGCAGATTTGATCTCTATATTAAAATGTGCTTGGAGACCAAATTTTACATTATGCTGAATTATTATTATTATTTATTAAGCCACTTTGAAAATCGCTAATCCAACGGTGGCTTAACCAGACAGTAAAAATATAAGCCACCATTGGATCAATAATTTTCAAAGTGGCTTAATAAATACTACAAAATTCAGAAAAATATAAAATTTGGTCTCCAAGTACATTTTTATATAGAGATCACATCTAACGGTTTGGATCGATATTTTAGATTTTGAAAATTGAAAAATGACTTAGTTGCACGGGATCTCAGGAACAATCGATTTGATATTAGCCAACCCCACCCCCTCTCTCTCTCTATCTATCTATATATATATAGAGTAAGGCTACCATGCTTTGCAAATTAAAGTTGATGTTTTAATTTGCGCTCATAGCTCTATTTTTAAAGTTCAAATAGTTAATCCGAACCGCTCAACATGATCTCCATATTGAAATGTGCCTGGAGACCAAATTTTACATTTTCTGGAATTTTTTTACTATTTATTAAGCCACTTTGAAAATCGCTGATCCGATGGTCCAGAAATCTTTACTGTTCACCCAGATTTAGATTTTCAAAGTAGCTTAATAAATAGTAAAAAAATTCTAAAAAATGTAAAATTTGGTCTCCAAGCACATTTCAATATGAAGAACATTTTGAGAAGTTCGGATTGACTATTTGAACTTTGAAAATAGAGATATGAGTGCAAATTAAAACACCCACTTTAAATTGCAAAGCATGGTAGCCTTACTCTCTCTATATATATATAGAGGAGGGATCAAGTTACACCTTTTTTTTTGACACATTTTGACACCTACCATTTTCAAAGTCCAAATAGTCGATCCAAACCGTTCAACATGATTGATATACTAAAATGTGCTTGGAGATCAAATTTTACATTTTTTTGAATTTTTTTACTATTTATTAAGATGGTTACAAAATCGTTGTTTTCGGGCCATTGAAAAACAGGGATTTTGTCACCATCTTAATAAATAGTAAAAAAATTCAAAAAAAATGTAAAATTTGATCTCCAAGCACATTTTAGTATATCAATCATGTTGAACGGTTTGGATCGACTATTTGGATTTTGAAATCGCAAAATTAACCTATAAAAAAAACAATGTCATGATGTGTCAAAAAAAAGGGTGTAATTGGATCCCTCCTCATATATATATAGGTTGGCTAATATACAATCTATTGTTCCTGAGCTCCCGTGCAACCTAGTCATTTTCTGATTTTTGAAGTCCAAACAGTCGATCCAAACCATTAGATGTGATCTCTATATTAAAATGTGCTTAGAGACCAAATTTTACATTTTTTGGAATTTTTTTGCTATTTATTAAGCACTTTGAAAATTACTGATTCAATGGTGGGTTCTGTTTTTACTGTTTGGTTAAGCCACCGTTGGATCAGCGATTTTCAAAGTTGCTTAATAAATAGCAAAAAAATTCCAAAAAATGTAAAATTTGGTCTCCAAGCACATTTTAATATAGAGATTACATCTAACGGTTTGGATCGACCATTTGGGCTTCAAAAATCAGAAAATGACTTGGTTGCACGGGAGCTCAGGAACAATCGATTGTATATTAGCCAACCTCTTTCTCTCTCTCTCTCTCTCTCTCTATATATATATATAGAGAGAGAGAGAGAGAGGCTAATATAACAAACATTTTTTTCCTAGACCGTGGCACAAACGCTTTGGTTTTTATATTTTCAAATCCCAAACAGTCGATCCAAACCGTTCAATATTCAATCTATATTAAAATTTGATTGGAGACCAAATTTTGCATTTTTGAATTTTTTTTACTATTTATCAAGCCAGTTTTAAAATCGTTGTTTTCAATATAAATATATATAGAGTGATGCTACCATGCTTTAGGAATTAAAGTGGGTGTTTTAATTCCTGCTCATATCTCAATTTTCAAAGTTCAAATAGTCAATCCGAACTTCTCACCATTTTTTGGTGACAAACAATTACACCCTACATTTTTAAAGTTTTCAAAGTCCAAATAGTCGATTCAAACCGTTTAACATGATCTCCATATTGAAATGTGCTTGGAGTTCAAATTTTACATTTTATTTAATTTTTTACTATTTATTAAGTATTTTACGAAATTGTTGTTTTCAAACCATTGAATTTTTGTACCCATCTTAATAAATAATAAAAAAATTCAAAAAAAATATAAAATTTGATCTGCAAACACATTTTAATATATCAATTATGTTGAACAGTTTGGATCAACGGTTTGAACTTTAAAAATGTAGAGTATAAATGTGTAATTGGATATCACTAAAAATAGTATAAGTGGATCCCTCTTCATATATATATATATATATATATATAGATATATGAGGGAAATTTTACAAATTATCCTACTTTCAAAAAAATTCAAACAAAATACCCCTCCTCTAAAATAATTAACAAAATGCCCTTGTGGGACCCTCATTCCCCTCCTCTCCCCCTCCCTTCTATTTACTCTTATCAAATTTTGACACATCCTCCTCTTTTATTGCACTTTAATGAGAGTATAACAAATAACAAATTTTTTGTAGACATGTGACAAAATTTTCAATTAGATAATATATATCTCAAATATATGTTTTTCAATTAGGCAACAATTTTTTTGCTCAAGTTTTCCGAAGTAAAACCGATACTCTTATGAGAGTCTGGAAAACATCATTGTGTAAGCATAGAATATTATATTTAGACATATTTTAGTAACAAGATGTAAGTACAAGCATAAGATCTGTGCAAATTTCTATTCACATTTGGATAGTGGAAATTTCAGTTTTTTTTTTATTTCAACTTACACATATGAATTTATATATACAGCCACAAATTAATTTGTATGGTTTGCAGTATTCTGTATTACGTGCCAAAATTAATATATAACAATGGTTAGCAGATGAGAAAAATATGTATTAAATATAGTATTAATAACATTATTTTTTTACGAAACAAGACACAGTTTTCATATATTTTATGATAATACTTCGTATGAAATTACAAAGCACTTTTTTATTTTATAATATTTATTATAAATAAAAAATTCTTGTACTTACATTTGGTTACTAACATGTCTAAATATAATAATCTATGATTATAGAATGATGCTTTCTAGACTCTCTTATAAGAGTATATGTTTTACTTTAGAAAACTTGACCAAAAAATTATTGCCTAATTAAAAAACATATATTCAATATTTATATATTATCTAACTGAAAAAATTGTTGCATGTTTATAAAAATTTTGTTACTTGTTATGCTCTAATTAAAATTCAATAAAAGAGGTGGAGGTGTTAAAATATGATGAGAGTAAATAGAAGGGAGGGGGAGAGAGGGGGAAGGAGGGGAAAAGATGGGTTCCACAAGGACATTTTGTTAATTATTTTAGAGGAGGGGTATTTTGTTTGAAATTTTTTGAAAGTAGGACAATTTGTAAAATTTCTTGATATATGATATTGTAAATTTTAAAAAGAGAAATACGTAATTTGAAGATTTTTAAGTCACATACGGATATAGTGCGTGCCAACATACTAGCAGTAAGGTTTAAAAAAAGAATACTAATTAAGACATTATTTTGTAAGAAAAAAATAGAATAAATGCGTCCTATTCATGTTTTGATCCGCGGCTCTTCTAGTTGGACAAGCAATATATTAAAATTGATTAGTGCTCTGTGCTCCTCTATCAACCAGGATAGCAGTTTGGGTCCGGACTCAAATTTGCGTCCTTAGGGATCCTTAACCATCCAATATGCTTTAAAATCCGTGGACGTAGATATTAAAGCACTGCACACAAATTTTAATGCAGATCAGACGGTTATGAAGCTTATCAAACTCAGTTTGAATCCCATAAACATCGGACCCAAACTGCTCTCATCAACCAGATCTAGTAAGAAGGAACGTGCCTGACGTCTCATTAACTTGTATCAAAAGTAAATAAATGGCCACCAAGGCAAATCTTTAGATTATATCAAAAATAAATAAATGGCCACGGAGGCAACGAACCCTCGGAATCTTTTTGAATGCCACCAACAAATATAAACTTGCAATTAATGCAGCAGAGGCCTAACTATTCTGCATCCTATGTTGCATTTAATTAGATGCATACCTTAAATTATAATTTAAATGTGTGGTTGGACCATCGACATTGGTGGTTCATTAAGAATTTTTTAAATACCTGCACAATAATTGCCTAAACAAAGCAGGTCTTAGCACGGATATATTTAATTATCAGATATAGTACCATTTTTATAATGATATCAGTATCCATTTTGACTTTCAATCTATACTAGAAGTTCACTCTAAAAAATGATTTTTTTAATTTGTGAAATGTCAAATCAGTTCAGAAGAAAAATGATTTTCGGTTGTCTCAAAATTTGTGAAATTACCTCAAGCTGATTTGGCAATTCGGTAGAGAAAGAGAAAAGTTCGGACTGAAATGATAGTTTAGTTCTTATAATTTTTGTAAAAACGAAATCAATCAAACTGGTTTTATATTTAATTATGGTTTCTAAAAAAAATCCGCACTGATCATCAGTGATACGAGCATTAAAAGTCGTGAAATATTTTTAGTATCAGATTCAAACCCATTAACTTATCTGGTACACAATTACAACTCAATTCATATAACTATGTTTATTATAAAATATGTTATAATCATAAAATTGATTTACACAGTATTGAAATATTTTTAGTAAGCTTATAAAAAATTTGTTTGGCACAATTCAAAGTGGGACCATTCTTAGCCAATTGAGAGTCGAAGAAGTTCGTCGTTTCATCTGCCCTCCCTCCTCCCACTCCGTCCGGTCCCTCGTTCTACCTCACTTAAATCGAGCAGTGCTTCCATTTAATGGATCTGGTCACCGCTCCGCCTCGCTACTCTCTCCTCTCGCCTCACCGGATTCGGATTGGGGTGCTGTGAATTCGCTCCACTTCACCTGTAGTATCTACTATCTACATATATATATATATATATATATATATATATATATATATATATATATATATATATATATATATATATATATATATATATATATATATATATATATATATATATATATATATATATATATATATATATATATATATATATATATATATATATATATATATATATATATATATATATATATATAGGTTGGCTAATATCAAATCAGTTGTTCCTGAGGTCCCGTGCAACCAAGTGGTTTTTCAATTTTCAAAGTCCAAAACGTCGATCCAAACTGTTAGATGTGTTCTCTATATTAAAATGTGCTTGGAGACCAAATTTTACATTTTTTTTTTGGAATTTTTTTACTATTTATTAAGCCACTTTGAAAATCGCTGATCGAACGGTGTCTTAACCAAACAATAAAAACAGAAGCCACCGTTGGATCAGCGATTTTCAAAGTGGCTTAATAAATAGCAAAAAAAAAAATCCAAAAAATGTAAAATTTGGTCTCCAAGCACATTTTAATATAGAGAACACATCCAACAGTTTGGATCGACGTTTTGGACTTCGAAAATTGAAAAACCACTTGGTTGCACGGGATCTCAGGAACAACTGATTTGATATTAGCTAACCTCTCCATATATATATATATATATATATATATATATATAAAGTATGTGTTTATGGTTGATGACAGTGATGTTGTTCGCAACAATGTAGTCTCATTCCTTCTCTTCTCTCTTTATTCTTCTCCTTTTTTTCCTCTTTGTTCTCCTCTACTTCGACCTTTCTTTGTCCTTGCCGTATTCATGTTTGCATAAATTAGGCACAAACCTCATCTGAACACGAAGGCTCCCCTGGATGCCTCTAGTGTTGGATTGTGCCATAATCTACTTATATGTTTGACTATATTTGTCAAACATATATAAATTGAATCTTACAGTTTGTTTATCTTGAGATATCATGCAGGTTCATGACAATGAAATGTTAAAGAATTACACATTAATGATGAAATATTAAACTGCCATCAATATCAAGGATGTGGTCATGGAGTGCAAGGAATTGGACACTAGAAGACCATCTCAAGATTAAGGACATCAAATTTTTAATATTGGTAAAATAAGCTTGAGAATGAACTAAATAAGGTTTACCATTGTAACGGTTCATGCGGAATAAATAAAATATGCTACCGATATCATGCCGGTATAATTCAGATTGGACTGGCATCCAACGACAAGCTAACCAAAGATTACCGAGGTGCGAACCATTGTAACGGTACGTCTACCATTGAGAGTAACGGCACCCAAACCTAGCATAAGTTGGCAGACCGTTGTAACGGTTATGGGACCGTTACAACGGTAGAGACGAATTACTCCCATCTTCTTAGCTCTCTATAAATGGAAGCATGGTCTAGGTTTGGACAATGACTTTAGCCGCCACAAACTTCAATATTTTGTATTTTCAGATCTAGAAAAAGCCGTTATAGCTTGTGCACCTCAACTTCAATATATTCATTCAATCTCAAGCTTATTCAATAAATACAACCAACTCTTAGAGTGATCCTGCGTGGTCAACCTTTTCTACTTTCGAGTGTTAGGACTCACCTTTCGAAGCTGTAGCGCTCGCTGAGCCGATTCCGTGCTCCGGGCTGTGTGATACTCAGAAGGTGCACCAGTTCCAATTTGTAATCCTTTCTCATTGGATAAAGAAAGGTGCGCCATCTACTTGAAGGTCGTGGTGCCCCGGAGACGTAGGCGTTAGTGCCCAACTTCATAAACAACTATTGTATCAAGTTTCTCTAAACTCTACTATTTACTTTATTACATATCGACGTTTAGGACCTAGTTATCTTAGTTTCCGTCAATGTTAACTAAAGACACATTAGAAACTTGCAACTTAGTTAAAAGGTTTAAAAATGCCATATTCACCCCCCTCTAAGTGCCTTTGGGACTAACACCTAGCTTGTTTTGATTTCAACAACAACACTGTTTGTGTTAATGACAAGAAACTATGATGACTCACTATCTACAAATCTAAGCACAAGCATGGAAAACCATGCAGGCTCGCTTTCTACCAATCTGAGCACGACGACTCAAAGGCTCATCTCTTGTAATTAGAGCACGGTTCTGTTTTTTTTTTTTTTTTTTTTTCTTGTCTAGCTTTGTATAAGAGGGTTTAGTTGCAATGTTTATGTACTAGTATGGCTACTATATGTACTCTTATGTACTGATACTTGCATGGTACAAACTGATATGTGTAATTGATTTTGTGCTGATTAATGAAAATGCCTACGGGTTATTAAACAAAAATAAATTAACCGAAATATAAGTGTTGAATAATAAAAGGCACAAAAAGTTTGGCCAATCTATTTCTTAGAATTGTAATAATAGGCTTCACAGTAAGATCTTTCTTGTTCTCTTATTCTCTTTCATTCTATTTACGAAATAGAGTCTCGCACTATGGCACATTAAAAAAAAACAATATATACAAAATCGACCAAAACTTAGATGGAATAGGTTCAAGAATCGGACTAACTCAAACCAGGGGTAAGCACTACATCGAATCAGGAGTAGGCACATCGAACAATTAGTACTGGATCAAAATAAAAAAATCAAATTCAGAAGTTGGCACTTGCCTACCCAATATGCATATAGATCCGTCAATGCATGGACGCGGTGCCATGAAATCTCTTAGGGCATGTTTCTATGCATGGAAATAAGTTGGAATGGGTGAAATTTTTGGTTACCCGGATATTATTTCCTTGAAACGTTTGGATGATATTTTATTTCTCATTGATTTCCATTTTTTTCCCAAATAAATTTCCATCCTATATAAAATGATGGGATTCTCACAGTACATGTCTATATATATCCTCTATTTTTAATTCTAATTAAGTTTTGTACAACATTTAATTATTTTTTGTACATTTTCTTACATCATTTAATTATTATTTTTACAATTTTTTGCAATAATTAATTATTATTTGTATAATTATTATTTTAAATTGGTGAGAAATTTAAATAGAAATACATATTTTAAAAATAAATCATGAATTATCATAACTAATCACAAGATACAACCGAACACTAATTTCAACACATTTGCATAATCATTCTCGTGCATACATGCATATACCGATGGATTCCTACTTTTTTCAAAAGTGGATTTCCATCTCCGCCAAATCCCTTCCATATAATCCCCTGACAAATGAACAAACAGATAAAATGTATGAATGTACGTACGTAATCTTGTAAATTAAGTGTCCTAATGCCAATATAAATGTAATCTTGTATATAAGCAGGCAACGAGGCTAGTTGTACATATTTTTCATTATTAAATAAAATTGTCAGGGGGTAAAAGACCTCTTACCTTCAACAAAAATAAATCAGATCAAGTTTAAACGAATATAAACTAGGCAAATAATTAATACTGTAAGAGATTTATTATATCGATCTTTAATTTGGTAATATGTAACTTTTAGTGAAAAGTAACTAACAATAACTAAATTGGAGTATGTCAGAATAAAATTTGAATTATAAAGAATCAGCCTTTAGTCTAGTGAAAAAAACAATGCTATATGTCTAGAGATAGCAGATTTGAAATCTAGAAGATGTAATTAATCTTTTGTGGATTCAATTCCAATCTTTACTAAATTTTTTTTTTTTAATATATATTACTTAACACAAATGATGATAACTTTAGTTATTTTAGAAACGAATGATGCAATATTTAAATAGATTATACAGGTTTTGTTCCCACAAAAATATTTTGAAAAAATAAATATCAAAGTTAACGATATTTTTAAATAAACTCTATAGATAAAACCTAATAAATAGCTGCATAGTGGCAGCCCAATTTCCGAATAAGTAGGCACATGTCCGCTCAATGGATCCGCATCTGCTGCGATTCTTCGCTCATAAACAGTGACCTGCGATTCCTGTTTTTCCAAATCCAACTATTGAATTGTTTTGAGATTCGTACAAGAAAAAAGCAGCTGCTTTGAGATACGTGCACGAAATTATTAGACGGTCAGATCTGAAAAAGCAGGAATTTTAGAGTTACTGTTCACTCATTTGGAATCGCAGCGGATGTGAATCCCCGCTCAATAGCTCATGATTCATCTATTATTAATTTATTATGGTATTTCCCGGCATTCATGAGATCAAATCGATCCAATCCTTAAAAGACCGGGTTAAGGAAATTTTCAATCCGGCCCAAAACATGCATATTATTTTAAAATGGATGGATCCGTGAAAGGTGGCAGCCGGTACCAATCCTCATCTAACATCTAGTATATATTCCCCTATTTAGTACTATGCCAACTAAAAAAATTGAAGCTATAGAATAATTAAATCAAAAGTAAAATGATGTCAGTATCTCCTACTCAAATTAAGGAAATCAAAGCGAACAAGACATTAATTAATTGCAAATTAACAGATAAAAGAACGGTAAAATGGAAGGTGTAAATCGTTCTCAAAGCACTCAGCGGGACTTAGAGAAGTGATGAACGACTTGCAAAGAGGGCTTAACTCAGCCAGCTATTTATCTCGACATGTTGATCCAAGATAGATCAGGATCAAATGCTCAAATTCTCATAGAAGAGATAAAGGGTTGCTTTTCTAGATGTATGACTAGATTGGATTCTTCAAATTTATCTAGTGAATTTGTCAACCAGCTTCAATTACCTTCCGCTAGTTCTCAGAACATTAGCATCCAATCCAATCAAATCCTAGAAGAAGTAGGTCAAGGTATAAATGCCCCTCAAATTAACTGTGCTTTATATTTCGCACTTTTATACTTTTATTAAAGTTTCTGCATTTTGATTCTCGTATACACAGGATCAGTTCATATTTGATCATTCTTTGTCAGATCTATGCAGAGAAATATTATATTGTTGGAGACTGGATTTAGTAGAGTTGTCCTCTTTTAGGGTTTCATTGATTTCTTTTCTCTTTATTCACATCATCTTTTTTTGGATCTTCAACACCAAAGAAAATTGACCATGCACATTTTGTTATTTTTTTTCATTATTTTCGTTTATTGGAGATAATATAATGAGGTGTTCAATTGCAGGGTTGGGGCTGTCTGACAGGAAAAATTACTTCTAGAAAACCCGGATGATTGTCATGCTTGGAGGATTTATGGCAGAAAATAACTAAAAAATCAAAATATCAAAGGTACAAGGCTTATTACGAGATTTTGTGACTACAAAATTTTTATCATTCTTTTAGCAAAATAAAGTCCCACAGATAGTGTCTATTTGTGAACTTCCACGTGAAATCATGATTCAAAATATGCCCTAACTGGTACGACTTCCGTACCAGTATCCAACCAAAAATGGTACTGGTACAAACTATGTAAAAGTTAGGATGAATTGTAAACAAAGAAAGTGATAGGGGGATATTCAATTCTATTTACTACCATCTGTAGTAAGATAGAAAAGCCATATATCCGAACTAAATCTTTGAGTTTGCAGTTTCTTACACTCTAGTTCAGACGACCATGGAACTATATATAGCTGAATTTCTAACCTTGATTCTTCATGTGACGTTCACTCACATGTTTTAAATCTACCTTTGCAAGTTATTTTCAATAAATAAAATTAGCTCTCAATGGATGTTAAATGGTCATGAAATGAAAGTCAAGAGTTTTAAGTGATCATCGTATAATCTCTAAATCTAAACATATATATGTAATAATAATTTAGATTAAGCCTGGTCAGACCCATCAACATGACAACAACTGACTGAGCCATTAAATAGTCTAATGGAAAGCGCATAACTCATTTGATGTTAATTCAAACCGCTCGGGTCTGATCAAAATACAATAAAACACTCACCAATCAGCTTGACACTTCGGAATCCTACAAACTGAAATTAAGCAATGGGATAGTCTTAGCAGGCAAGTTCAAATATTATGGAATGATAAACCCCCCAAAAAAGAGGCAATTGGAAAATTAAAGGAGAAGGACAGGGGTTAGTGGGAATGTAGGATACCGATGCAGTGAAGACAGAAATAATAGAAACACTTTTTTTTTTTGAAATACTTGGTAGAAGCTACAAAGAATACTATCATAAAATTTAATTAAATGGCCCAATGCAACAATATACACCTAGCCCTTCTACCCATAACATAAACCCTTGCATCAACATCTCATGTTCCCGCATGAATTTTAAATCCCATACCATTACCCTTACAACATTTGAGCCATAAATCTGATTCGTCCTTGATTCGAATGCTAGAAATACTCAAAATCATCTTGCCTCATACTATGGAGAGTTTAACAACGTACAAAAATATAGAAGAGTGATCTAGTAAGTCAAATGGGTCATTATATTTTGTCAATAAGGGTGGTATAGTTTCCCAAATTAAACTAGTGAGTATACGATTATAAAATAAGATATAAAAGCTTTCATCTGATGTTAATTTGCTGAGTTCTTCTGCCAAATTGTTTTATCATGATTTGATGCCACCATTTACTAAATGCAAGGCAGAAAGATCCAAATCACATTTCATTTCCTGTTCTTATGGGTGCTTTATCATTTTATAAAGTTGGTAATTTGAGGTTCCCTATACATTTAATTATGACTCCTAATATATTTATTGTTTCAATAGTTAGTACTTCATTTATATACGCTTCCTGCTCTTAAATATGTACACCACCAAGATATCTGGAAACAGATACTTTTAAAGCAACCCAATACCCTCAAGTACAATTTTGCCATATATTTCAGGCTCTACTATGAGTGTGCTCACAAAAGATGAATTAAATTGCTGCGGAACAAAAACAGTGCTGCGCGTGCAACTGTGCAAGAAGATCCATCCATGTATGAGATAGTTTACTGTGGTCAACACACACATGCATGCAATCAAACGAACAAGAATTTTAAAATTCCTTGCGTAATATCAACTCCAGTTGCAAAAGTTCACATGTTTCTACATCAGATGCCTGATGGCAAGGACAAAAAGAGAAGAAAATGAACTCGGGAGAATGTTTCTATTTAGCAGCGCATTATTTCTAATATGCTTTTGTGGCCTAGTTAATGTACGTTGGATCATTTTAAGGATGCCTTGTTAATGTAACGATTTAATTTATTTTATTCTTTCTTTCTTTCTTTTTATAGTGCCTAGTTAATGTAACACTTTAATTTCTTTTATTCTTTCATTCTTTTTATGGTCTTTAAACTATTTATTTGATTAAAAATAAACATCAGTTGCAATAACAAATGTATTAAATAGTTGGATGACTTGACCTCCAACTTTACTAAAAAAAAATTGTCAGTTGATAATTGCCAACTGACCATAACAGAAAACGAGAAAGGAGAGGTGGCATAGTTAGCTAGAAATTTTTTTTTAAAATTGTTGGTTACTCAAAAATCAAAAGTTCAATTTCTCCTTACAACTTCGCAACTTCTGCGAAGATTTTCAAAAAAGACCATAACACAGTGTGAATTAATTTAGGAGACCACAACAAAAAGTATGAATTCAGGAGAAGAACTTAATTTACTGATTCTTTCCATACATGCATGCGCGTAGTTGTTAGCATGCAATTGTAAATTGCACATAATTAATCATAAATAAAGACAAAAAGAATAATCAAGTAACAAGATCGCCTCTCAACGCGGTAGCAATAAAAGGGATAACAATCATAACATAATGAATAGTGACCTCAATTTTAGTCATTACGGGTAATAGTCAGAGGTGGATCCAGGATTTTCGTCGGGGGGAGGGCAAAAAAATATCGAATCGGATTCAAATCCATTAATTAATTAAATACTTAATAAAAAATAATGTTTTAATCTATACTTTTCAATGCTCTGACTTGTAATCTCTGATATTTTAATCTATAATTCTAATTATTAATCATAATTAAAGAAATTTATTTTAATTTTAACTCTAAATTTAAACCGAACAACAAATTAAACATCCAGCGGAGGGCAAAAAAATTTCCAGGGGGGGGGGGGGCAGAGTCGATCGAAATGTTCCGACTTGCACTAAAACGCAAAATCTAGGGAGGGCAACTACCCCCGGTTCAACTTGGGTCCGCCCCTGGTAGTAGTTGAGGATACTCAAAAGAAACAATAATGTGAAAAGATGGAGAACAAAGACTTCAACATATGCTTTCAAATTTTAAAAACAGCTTTCTTTGAGGAAAATTTCATGGGTTTCACATGCTAAGGTTTCCATACTATATATAATTCTTATTCTGACAGAGATTTACGAACTTTTCAGTTTGAACATACGACTTCTATACGGAAGGCATTCAAAACAAACATTAATTGTGAAGATTATCAAACAGGTCTTTTCCTAAAATCAAATTTATCTATTACATCACTGAAAATAATCTTCAAATTTATTCTTCTGTGTCATCCGTTAATGTGATTCAGTATTTTTATTTTCAGCGTCTTATGTAAGTTCCATGTAATTAAGGTTAGATCACCAATTTAATCATGGAATGATGTTGGTAGTATACAGCATGATATAATATATACTGATAGATTATTCATCAAATATTAGAAGTTACAACTCCTTTCCACCTTTTTTTTTTTTTTTCCACATATAAGTTCTAATGAGCTAGAACTCTCTTCTTGTTACAAGATTAATGTGAAAAACAACATTCACCTTTTGCTATTATGATGTCCTCATAATGAAATCCTATAATTTTCTAATTTTGAATTGAATAATATAATAGATTTGAAATTTGATATATATTGGATTAAATGTCAATTAAGCCCCAAATAATAATGTAGAAATGCGCTAATATGCAAATTGTCGTTAATTAGAAGGCAGCAAGAATTTTTAAATCACAGTTAATTATATCTGTACATGCTGCTCCAATTAATTCATTCTACAGTTCACTATTGCCATGCGTTCGTGTTAGCATAAATTGCTTTTTGTTGTGTGGTTTATCTTCTTAATTTTCTTCTTTACTACACACACATAAAGACACACAGTTTATTTTTTAATTAAGCCACTTGTAGTAATGTTTCATGCGTGTCATTTTTTTGGTCAAATAATTATAGTGACCTGCGTTTAGCCCCAATAATGAAGATTTTTTTTTTTTTTTTTTTTAAATAGGGACTTTAAAACCACTTGTAGTAATGCTCCTTATTCCGGATATCTGGTGAAGCAATGCAGCGAGGAGCTGATAAGGTAAAAGATATTATGGGACCGACTCATATCTGAATTTTTCATATTCGTATAATCGGATACAGATATTTTGCAAAAACATACATAAATTCGAATACTAAATATACAGATATGGATAAAAATTCGGTTTTAATCTGAAAAACGTTACGGATACGGATAAAAATTATCCGTATCCGCATATTTTAAAATTTTCGTATATCCGTTTTTTTCCCCCTGTTTTTAACTTTCTGTATTTGATTATTTGTTTGACACGGATATCTCCGGGCTTCTGCTGCTATATATTACCGCTACTGCTATTCATCATAATATAGTCAAACTTTGCTGTAATCATTAAAAGTAGTCACACTTAGTAATGCAAAATTTGCAGATCCTACTGCTATAATTTTTTTTAATTCAATTTATTGTTCTATAAATAGTATAGATATTAACTTCATGTTATCTGAATAAGAGACACAAGTCATTAATTTTTTAGATTCAAACGTACTGGTCTAATTTGATTTTTTTTTAAATTAGATATAAGTTTCACTTATTATTTTAATTCCAGTACACGCGATATTAAATTATTGATTTTATTTTAGAATTATATATGCTTAGAGAGATTTTTTTTTCATATATTTTGATTAAAAATATGATTATGTTGGTAATGAATTTTAGTTAAGTAGATATATATTTTGTAATTGCATAACAAGTTAATTATATATATTTTTGAATTAAAAATCTGAATTATTCGTATCCGTGTTCATATCGGATAATATCCTATCCATATATGTATCCATTTAATATCCGATCTATATCCGATCAATATCTGTTATGTATCCATATTCGAAAAAAAAATACATATACGAATATAATTTTACTACTATCTGATTCGTATCTGATCCGTTTGCAATAAGTGGATAACCCATCACATGGACTGTCACAAGCATAATTCACAAAATATTTAGCACAAGCAGTTCTAAAATATTTAACAAAAATCATAAATAGCCCACGTGATTGATACGACATTTCGAGTCAGCAAGTGAAATTAGCTGACGTTAGCAGCATGATGTCATAGGTCGTCCGTCGTCCTTTAGCACGTGTTGTTATAAATGTTCTGAAATTTATTTTTTATATGTTACTTATATACGCGCTTATTAATTAGTTAATTAATTACTTAATTGGCGTCTCTTTAGCTGTCCAACAGACAGGTTATTGATTGTTGAGATGCCCAAAAGCCAGCTGGTTGGTTTCGTCATGATCGTCTGAATTCATAATTTAAAGGGTAATTAAAACCGGATGAGGAGGGTTCAAATGTATAATAAAACAAAAGGGATTTTATAACTACCTCCCAAAAATGTGTTATATATATATAGTTTCGAAGAATAAGGTAACAAAACAAAAAGAAAATTATTTTAATGTGAAATATTAATTAGGTGAAGTGAGGAAAGAATTCATGATACTTACAGTGTTTGCTGAGTTAAAAAAAAAAAAAAAGCATTTTATGTTCTGATGATTGTTGGTTATTAGACCAGCATGCTGTCAAAGAGCTCCAGCTGTAGTGATATATGTTTATGAATATTTAAGTTATAAATATATATGATTCCCATTAATAATTACCACAGTTGGCACTTGATTTTGAAGATATATAGTTTATATATCTTGTAAAATAAAATATAATTTGTTGCTTAATTATTTTTTAAATAATTTTGAAAAAGTAAATAAAGAAACCCTTAACTGAAACTACTCACCAGTACTATTGTTTGTACTTGGTAGTCTAGATTTTCATCTGAATCAGCATATATATATGAACATGAGTTTGGATCGGTAAACACAATATAATTTAGTGGAGTCAAATTGTGGAAGAAAAGTATTAATATGAAAAGTACGAGACTAATTTTAAGTTATAAATTTAATTTGTTTGGCAATTTAGTTCTAATAATATTAATGCAAAGAAAGTTCAATTTGTTTAAACTATTTAATTTGTAGTTTTGCTTAGCAAATTATATAATACTTATTTAATATGTCTTTTAACTTTTGAGGAACTATAGAGTGAGTCTATGGTACTGTGCATACCACGATTTAGTCCGTAATACATATCAATATTTTCGTTTACAAAATCCTAACGGTCGATCCAAACCATTCAAAATGATTTTCATATGAATATGTACTTTCAGACTAAATTTTAAATTTTTTAGAATTTTTTTACTATTTTTTAAGATAAATCTAAAATCACTTGATCTGAAAATTATGGACCATTCAAAAATAGTGACTATTTATCTATCTTAAAAAATAGTAAAAAAATTCTAAAAATATAAACTTTGGTCTGAAAGTACATATTCATATGGAAATCATTTTGAATGGTTCGGATCAACCGTTAGGATTTTGAAAACGAAAATATTGATCCATAGTACGGACTAAATCGTAATATACATAGTACCATAGACTCACTTGGAACTATATTCAAAGTCTAATAAAATAGTGATATTATTATGAACTGGTTAGCTAATATGCAAGTATTGGGATAAAGTACTTTGTTCTAGAGTTTTATCTTCTTCATATTTTAAAGTTTAAATAGTCGATCTGGAGTGCTCAACATGTTATTCAAATAATAAATCAAATCTTTTAACTCTGAAAATCTTATTATATAATTATGTAAATTACTGATTTTAAGTCTGCAAATGTAACAACTAATACGTAAATTGGAGAGGCCTTAGGAGTCGAAGTAGGAGGCCAGACGGATGTGCGAGGTGGCGTTGTAGTCAGACGATCGACTGGGGTGGTGCTAAGAGAAGAGATCTAATTGGATAAAAATTAAATTCAGAAAACGGAGGAAAGAGAGATAGGGAATTTTAAAAAACGGAGAGATGGAGAAATTTATGTAAGGTGGAAAAAATAGTTAAGAGTTGTTAAAAAGAAAGATGAGAAATTTTAAGAAAATTTGGAGAAAGAGAAATAGAGGATAATACATTTTTCTCATTTATTAAACATAGAGCTATTCCATTTGCACTTGCATAAGCCTGCACGTACGAGTACCCATGAGACATGGTGCACGTTCTTACTGGATGAATTAAATTAATTAGCTGTAGCCAGTTAAGAGGTGCATTATTTAATTGATGGTCACTATGCAGATCCGTGGATCTAGCTCTGAATATTATTTTCTTAAAAATGCCTTAGTATTTTTTTTAGTATTAATATGTCAATGGTAAAAAATATTACCTTACTGTGCTGTTTTTTTATGTTTTATATGAAATTATTGTATGATCTTTGATCTTAAACATTTATAAAGAGTTCTCAATATTATCATGATAATAATTAGTTGGTGCAGGGTTGATCTCATATATACCACCAAATTATGTATAACAAAACCTGATGAGGAGGGTTCAAATATATATCTTTATTTTTTGTATCTCCATCATATCTTCACTTTTTAATTATCAGTAATAAAATTTCAAAATTTCTATGTGAAAATAAAATTTTTACATAAAATTATTAGATGTGATCTACATTATTTGTTCTACATGCACATAAAAGATCGCATTTTGATTTTGGTTTTATATGGATAATTAATAAATTGAAAAATTAACATCCAAATTTTATCCACATCGATCGGAATATTTTTGCAAGCTCTTGATATTAATCAAAATAAAATCCAAATGTCGTGATCTCATACATATGCATATAAAAAAATGTTATAGATCATATCTTATGATTTTACTTTGTGATTTGAACTTAAATTTTAAATTATCGTAGTTTTAAAAATGAAAAAATAATGGAGGCGCAAAGCATAGAAAGCCTTTAAACCTTCCTCAAACCGGATATATTAAATTAATTAAAAGCCATTGCTCTAAATTCGGCAAATGTGATTAGCTACTGAATAAACAATTTTTAATCAACGCACATGCCAGTGCTTGAAAAATATTAGTCAAAGAAGTAGGATACTGAACCACTCAGTTATACACATCACTATGATAATTGATACTTATAAATTAAAGGTGCAGAGCTAGGGGTACGCATGGTATGCCTAATCTCTTGTATTGCCGGAAAGAGGAGCAAATAAAAATTTAATGTACTGAAATACTTATTAATGACCTTTGCAAAAAATAAGGACTGCAAGGAAAAATGATGGCAAAAATCAGAAGGTGTAATATATTTAGAAAAATATAGTGAGCTTGGTTTCCGTTTTTAACCAGTCTACAGTCCCTGACATATATTAAATATTGGACAATTTTCTTTCCATTTTTCTCCTTGAATAAACTTTGAAAGAATTTTAATAACAATGATTTTTTCATTGTCATGCATATATATATGACGTCTAAAATGCTGGATCTATGATCTATATATACAACAACAAAACTCTATTTTGTATGGATATAAAATACAATACTTGTCATGCGTGGTCAAGCAATCCATTTTTTTTTTTTTGCAACAGTGGAATTCCACTTGTTTCATTACGAAACAATGTCTTTACAAAACTTACAAAACAGTGTTTAGCACTAAATATTCACTTATTCTAAACGAGTAGGAGACAGATATCCAACTAGCACAAATATTCACAAAGCAAATAAAATAAGCAAAATAAAATCCACTAATATCAATCACTAATGGCAATCACACTAGGAGAAGAGGACCCAATATCAACTAAATATCAATTAGGAGACAACAAGCTAGCGGCCTCCTCAATGGCCTCAAATAATCTGCAATCCTCAATTGCTCAATATATATTTTTTCTGACTAGTTTCAAATCTGTAATCCTCCCATGCCACTAAATAAAAAATTACTTCCCACATCACATAATGATAATAGACTAATTAAAGTGTTAATTAAGTTCCCAATAAATTAGTGAATTCAATTTACTATGTGTTTCGATCGAGAAACGTGAGGGAATTTAATAAATGATTAATATGTCAACTGCAATACTACCAGGTACATCTGAGCTATAATTTAAAAAAAAATGATCGTACCTTTCATACTGTGTATATTTCTTGTAAATAACATCTGGTTATAAATGAATATTTTTCATTTTTCATTTAAATAATACTTCGTAACTGCTACACGAACAAGTCGTAATAACAACATAACATCTTCAAATGGAGAAACTACCAGACTATATATGCCACTATATATCCTCTAATAAGAGGGAACAATAGAAAATGTTTATTAGATGTTCTTAGTGAATAAGAGGGAACAATAGAAATAAAGAGAGAATGATTTATATTTTCTGATATTGTTGAATAAAATGTTTATTCTGAGTACATAGCTTTATATAGGCTAATACTAGCCGTTGTTATTGCCTTAATTACAATTAGCCGTTTGGGCTTCTAAATATAACTAATACAAATTTGTACTAGTTGTCATTTCCTAATTATTCTAATTGGATGTGGTTTTGATTTAATATCTTCAACAGATGCCTTAACTTTGGATTTATAAATACCAAAAAAAAACTTGAAAAAAAGCTACAAGGATGCTTATTGATTTACAAATTACGATTCATATCTCCTAATCTAACAGGAATTAACCTGGAGGAAACTTCAAAGAGATTGAGCATCCGACGCCTCAAATAAGCTGTTAAAAATCTCTGAATCTTCTAATCCAGAAAACAAGGTGTCAAATTCATATATATCAATCCATTGATCAGAGCTGGTGCTAAATTCTTTATCTGATATTTTAATTTTCAATTGGTCAGGCACAGCAGACCCGTCTGATAAGCAACTACTTGAATCCGTTGATCGACGGGCGTCCTCTATACAGTACGAACTTTCTGGTACCGTGCTTATATACGAGACCAGAGATTTCTCTTTCTCTCTTTCCTTGATACCATGTGCTTGAACAGTATTGTGTAACACAACAGGTGAAGGTTTTGCAGAGAAGTCTATTATGTGTTGAGAATTGATTGATTTGGAGTTGGAGAAGGAGATATTATTGGAATTTGATTTGCACCCATGATCATAGAAGTAGGTTACATTGTACATGGGTGGATCTGAGTAATCCTTCTGCTGCACTTGTTTTGTTGCCTTGCAATTGTATTCCCGGTAGTATGTGCATCTGTAGTAACACCTGCATGCAAATGATGTTATCTAATAAAAATTAGGTTCGGATATTCTACAAATCAAATGTTTATGTCTTTTTGGCAAGCAACGTAAAAAAAATCTTGGAAAATTAATAATTTTCTGTAAATTATTAGTAGAACGTAACATTTGACTTTTCCGAAAAGAGTAATATTAAGGAAAGGATTTCGGAGCAAATTAAGGAATGAACGATGTATTGGGGCAACTTTAACTTTTTTTAAAGTAAACCAATGTGTATGGTTGGCATCCCTTATTAATCATTTCCTTATTCATTACATGACAAAAGACTAGTCCACTGTCTGTATAATTAATTAATTAACCTGTACTGCAGTGCACAACTAGATTGGTCATGTACTAGATAGAACTAGGGGAGGTTGATACCTTGTAATAGGGAAAATGAACTATATAATAACCCAAGTGTCTTGGAGGTAACTTATTATAATAGTATACTGTAGTGCACTTACGTCCAACAATTTTATTTTATTTTATTTTCTTACATAATATCAGTATCGTCCTATTGTATTTCATAAATTAAATAATTGGACAATGGATTCACAATGAAAAATGCTATATTATCGCAATAAAATAACAGTACATACTGATGGAGTTCCTAGCTAGGTAACTTATATTTTTCATCATCCATTATTAAGCGTAATTCTTCTCACTTTCAAATGTGGTTTAAAAGATAATTTATAAACAATTATAGAATAAACTGTACTTTAAACAATGTCGTCGTAGAAATAAAGAGAAAATACAAGTAATTACCTTGTAAACTTGTTGTTATTTATCTTTTTCTCGCCATATTTCCTCCATTGATAACCGTCATGGTCGGGATGAGATGTGATAATTTCCCATGAAGAGCAACCTTTCCTATTTTAAAAATTAAACAATAACTAATAACTAAACTGACAAATAAATTATCTTATTAATTTATAGCAGTAACTAATTAATTCAGCATTCGTATCCTTTTATTTTTATTCTGTACTTTTTTTCATTTTTTATTTCATAATTACACCATGACATTTTTTTTTCATTTTATCTTGGACAAAAAAAGCATACATGTTTACTAATTTCTTTTTACTTTCTTAATTAATTTATTTCTCTAATAAAGGGATCTCAAAGTGGTTGATCTAATTTAAAAGTGGCTTCATTCAAAAATCAAATCTCAGTTTCAACTTTTGTTCTTTTGTCCATAGGATTTCCAATTTTTGTGCAACATTTTAAAGAAATTAATGAATACCTTCTTTGGCGCTGGCTGTGGCTGTGAAATGGTTGATCATCAACCCTCTCTCTCTTCTTTCTACCTCCAATTCCGACAACGCGTTGTTCTATCTCCGCCTCAGGTTTGATTAAGATTTCACTGGATTTGCCAAGAATGGAGAGAGAAGAGTTTAAGGCCAAGATGTCTTCTTCAAATAGTGAGCCCCCGGTGATGAAATGATGTATATGCATTGGTGTCGCATGTTGCCTTAGCAAAGCCATGAACAACGACCTTTTTGAAGCTCTTTCAAGAAATCTGGGTTTCTCTTATAGAATTAGAACCCCTTTGGAATGCCAAATTTGTAGATAAGAATATTGGATAAGTTGTTTAGTTAAGATATATGACCTGATGCTTTCAAAAGATGATATATATGTAATTTAGCTTGAAGGAAGATGTCTCCCTTGTATATATTTTTATAGTTGAGATTTTTTAGATAACGTGAAAATCCAGTGGACTCGGCACAAGATCGACTTACATCTTTCTAATTATTTAAGTTCGTGATATTATATAGTGGTATAATTTATTCATTGTATATTTTTCTAAGTGTCAAGTTGAGATTATAAAATGGTCAAGTGGCGCAACGTACATATGCTGTACTGCTGATAAAATAGATGTGAATGTTGGGGTATATATCAATGGCACTATTTTATCCGTTTATCCGACCCGTATTGTATCTGAAAATACAGGTAAGCTAGAATTTTTTTTTCGTTAACTTATCGGATATATATAAGGGTAATGATTTTTTTTCGTTATCTTATCCGTTTTTGTATAAGATAATCTTTAAAAATATTATATGAAGATGATACATGATACAATAAAAATTTTGTATTTTATTAAATATTTATAATACAAATTAGTTGTATTCATTATTATTATTATTATTTTTTCTTGTTTTGAAAAATATTTTATCGAAAGCACAAATTGAAATGTCAATGACACTTTTTTATCTATTTATCCGACCCGTACTGTATTAAAAAAGATGGATAAAAGTAGAGATTTTTTTTCGTTATCATAACGGATACGGATATGAAAATACCTCCACCCGACCCATATCGTACCCCTTGACAACCCTATGTGAACCCTATGTGAATGCTCTGATCAAGCGTTTACCTATATAATTAATTGTAAACAAAATAGCTGACATGTAAGTACGTACCGATCAATCATACTTGCTTGTTGTAAATAAAAAAAATACACGTTAAATATGGTCCGTACTTACTGTATTCCAGATTTTAATAGTTTCTAGGATTGAACTTTCAAAACCCAGTTCAAATTACCATTGTTAAATAAGATCCGAACTCCACAGTTAATCTGAGGGAAAATCTACTATTATTTACATCCACGATGAGAAGGCCCTTCACTTTCAATTTGGACCATCTGATCTCGGAAAAAGCATGTAAGATAGATCACTTATTCACAATAAATTTTTATATGATATATTCAGATTGATTTTATTAAACAAAAGAAGTATTCTACCATTTTTTTTTTTTTTTTTGAAACGTGGATAGCAGCTGCCAAGTATAAGTATTTTAATTACCATCTTAATTTGACAAACACTGCTTGTCCGTCCACAGCAAAACTCTGTAGAAGATGGGTTAATTATATATATATCAAGTATTTTTATTGTCACGGACTCGGATAAGGCACTAATTGTGATATCGGTTAACCCATCACCGTCAGACAACGAAGGAAATAATATTTCTATGTTTCTATGTTTTAAATTGAAGTTATGTTGAAAAAAAAAAGAGGTAGCATAGTTGATCAGAGAAAAAAATCTTAGGATCGTTGTCTTAAGAGTCCAGAGTTTGATTCTTTCTCATAACTATGATTCTGAAATTGGATCGGAAACTCAATTTTTTTTTTTGTTAGAAATTTATTTTGTACTAAAATAATTAATGGCAAAAATTAGTAAAACTTTAATTTGTTAAAAAACGAAGGTGCTGAAAAATAAAAAAATATTTACGTACTAGTCTTAATATTAATCCCTAAAAAATAAAAATAAAATAAAATGAAAACAAATCATATAATGAAAATCGAGGTATCCATGAAAAAAGAAATGGAGAGGAAAAAAATAAGAGGCAAAGAATTAGAAAAAAAAAGGCAGCGAACGGAAATCCTTCTATTGCTGTACACAATGGATCTTGGTTGCTCCTGATTCATGATATGTCAAATGATTTTTCTATTTCGAATAATACTGTCTTTAAAAATAGTAAAATTATAAAACTACTGAAATATATCATGAGGAGGGATCAACTTACACGATTCACTTTTGGGTGACATCAAAAACACCATCTATTTTTAAAGTTTTCAAGTCCAAACAGTCGATCCGAACTATTCAACATTATAGACATATTAAAATGTGCTTGGAGACCAAATTTTATATTTTTTGAAATTTTTAATATTTATTAAGTATTTTACAAAATCGTTGTTTTCAGACCATTGAATTTTTGTACCCATCTTGATAAATAGTAAAAAAAAATTTAAAAATGTAAATTTGATCTGCAAGCACATTTTAATATATACAATATGTTGAACGGTTTGGATCGACTATTTGAATTTTAAAAATATATGGTATAATTTGATGTCACCAAAAAATGATGTAATTAGAAATTGTATTTTTAAAACACATGATAAAATATAAATAATTGAAATTCACTAAGAAAGCTTATTGACAAAATAAATAAAGGGAAATGTTTTGGCCTCCTGAGCCATCATACGTACCCAAGCGCATCCCCCAACTAGTTTAACTAAAAAAACTTCTAACTATGTCTAATTTTTATTTTTAGCGCTCATATCCAAGCTTTTAAAGTTCTATTTGTAACATGTTACAGTTACTAGCAAGAATTTAATTCTCTATCTGAAATATTTAAATCCTAAATCTGAATAATTTTAACTTCTAACTACTTTTGTTTTCAAGTAAAAAAAATGAAAGATGCATTTCACCCATTTTATTTCTCTTGTCATTCTTGTTCATTGCCCCAACGATCTGTAGTGAATTTTGTGAATCTAAAATACGAACGCTTTCTACTTAATTTTTTCTTTAAGAAAAAACTTTTGAGTTATTTTCAAGTCATTTATTCTAAAGTAAAGTCCACTAGCAATTTAAATTTTCAAGTTTTTAAATCTCAATCTACAACTATTTAAACATCTAATGTCTACCATTTAAACTACTACGTTCAAGCGTTTAAACCTCTAATGTTGATCATATAGCATCACACGTTTAAACCTCTATCTACAATCATTTATAGTAGTTGTGTCAAGCATTTAAAGTAGTTGTGTCAAATATTTAAATAGTTGTGTCAAGTATTTAAAGTAGTTGTGTTAAATATTTAAATAGTTGTGTCAAGCATTTAAAGATTGTAAACTGATATTTAAAAACTTGAGAATTTAACGTGCTCATGGATTTTACTTTAAAAAAATAACGACTTGAAAATAACTCAAAAGTATTTCTTCATGGATATTCTAATTTGAAAGAAAAAGTTAAGTAGAAAATGTTCGTATTTTTATATTCGCAAAATTTATCATGAATCATCGGAAAAATAGAAGAGAATAATAAGAGAAATATAAAGAGTGTGTGAAATGAATTTTTTTTTTTCGGCTTGAAGACAAAAGTAGGTAAGATTTAAAACTACCCATATTGATGATTTAAATACTTGTAAATAGAGGTTTAAAATCTTACGAGTAGCATTGTAAAATGTTATAAATATAATTTTAAAAGCTTGAATATGAATACTAGAAATAGAAATTAAACATTAAATATATACTTGAGAGACACTTTAGAAAATTTATTTGAGAGACAATTATCAGACTCTATAAATAAAAATTACCAAGATATACACCAGTAGTAAAAATGGGGCGGGGCCGAAATCCCTATATATATGAATAAGCAATTATTTTCCCTTTTAGAACTTTAAAATTTCGCAAATATAAATAGTTAATTAGTGGCCCTTCATTAACTTAAAAATGTGTGTTACTGATTTTCTTGTTTTGCTCTCGAGTAACAAATTAACAAATATATAAAGTTTTATATTTTCTAGTTTTCTGTTAATGGCTGTTAAAATTTATGACATCATTTTATTAACGATAAATATCAATAAAAGACAGGAGTGTATTTAATTTCATAAAACATAAAAAAAAAATGATATGAAATAATACGGATGTTAGAATTTCCCAGGGAAAAAATAGTGTTAGATCAGAAGAACTTTATGTGGATAATTTATAAAGAATAGATTTGAGATGAATTTGGGCCGTTTGTTTTCAATCGGACTGTTATAATTACTTGATTCGGAATTTACCGTCATGTCAAATTTCAATAATGGAATACGTACATAGACGCCATGCATAATTTTCATGCACAAATCTCAATAAAATTGAATGGTTGGAATCGGAATATTCCATTGAAATAAAAGCATATTTATTTCCAATAGACAAAGCCAGCCGAATTTTTTTTTAGCTAGCATCCCATTAAATTATAATTAAACAAATATCATCCTAATCAACTTATTTAACAAAATACTACCTAAGCATTCTCAATTCACGCATCAAATTGGATTGGTGCGCATACTGAAGGTGCGCACCACTTGTTTATTAATTTTCATTCAATCGTCAAAACCACTTGGTGTTCTGGTTAAACTGTTCTGTTAAAATTGATTGATCGTCAAAATTAATTTGTGGCATCATCATTGATTAAACAAAATTGATTGGTGCGCATCAGTTTTAATAGAAAAACTGTTTTTTTTTTTTTTTTTTGATGGTTGACGGTAAAATTTTACCGTCAACAATTTTGTATTAATAGAAAAAAGAGTTTATTTACACGGGTACTCATTAGCCAAAAAGAAAATGTTTACAACACCCCATTGGTTAAACTGATGATGCCACCAATCAATTTTTCTATTAAAACTGTTGATGCGTATCTCAATACGCGCACCAGTCTAATTTAGTGTGCTAATTGAGAGCGCGTTCGTGATATTTTATTAAGTAAGTTAATTAGGATGATATTTATTTAATTATAATTTAATGGAGTGCTAACTCTAAAATTTCGACAAAGCCAGTGATGTTTACATTTTACTTTCTGAATCTATTGATAGATTCGCTAAATATTTCTTTATTATTGTATAGATAAGGCCATATTGATAGATTCGCTAAATATTTCTTTATTACTGTCTTATAGGGATAGAATATAGATAAGGCCATATTGGGCCTCGAGCTTTGCCCACTTGAGAATATTAAAAAGGCATCCAACCGACAATGTGGAAATCTTAATTACATCGTATATAAATATAATGATATAGCCCATTTTTTTTTTATCAGATTACTCGCTGTAAATTGCTGTATAAGCTCACATGATGTCAATCGATCTTTTTTTTTTTTCATTATTTTAATGTTTAAATCTAATTTTGTATATTATAGTATTGCCTTATTATTAAGATAATGTCATATAATATTGAGTATCAATTTTACCGAATTTTTTATTTGTATCATAAAACAAAAATTAAACTTATACCACTCTTTTTCGGAAATTTTGAATTATATCAGTAACACTAACTTTGTCAACATTCCTGTCTAAGGCACGCTAGTTTAATTTGCTAGTGTGCTTTGACTAAACATTATTTTGGGGAAATAAATCTGCTGTGATTCTTTGGAATCGCAGGATCCAGATTAAACTATTCATTTTTTTTTAAATACATGAATTTCAAAATAGTTGATTTTTATGTACGAATCTCGAAATAAATAAATAGTTTGATTTGGACAAGTAGGAACTGCGATTCCAAAGAATCACAGCAAATTTGTTTCCTACTTTTAGTGGTGTGTCTTTAGCTATTTATAAAAGTAACTTTTTTTATTTCTCTCGTTTCACTCATCACAAAACTTACACTGCAAAAGAATCCTGAGCCTTTGAACTTAACTAACGTCGCCAGTATGATATAGACTATTTTTTTTGGTACAGATAAAAAAATCGGTCACTTGTACGTACAAAAAGAAGAAAGAACTTGATTAATTGACATTTATCATTATTAATTCTCGTACAATCAAGTTCATAATTTCTCCTTCCCTGGAAATTAATAGTTTTAAGTATAAGTAGGCTTTTATGGAAAAAAATTCCAATACTATCATCTTGGCAAATTAATTAAGTACATCTCAGAAGTGAGAATCCTTCGCTTAATTAGCATAGTAATCTACATTTTTTTTTAGAATTAGTTCTTAATTTGAAGATCAAGCTACCCAATAACATCGTTAATATCAACAAAAGATTTATCAATAGATAGAATTTCAAATCTGCAATCCACACAAAAAATATTGTCTTACTAAACAAAAAGGCAACCTTCAAAAAAAAAGAAAAAAAACAAAAGGATGTTTCTCTTTTTTCATACTTATTTCTCTCTAGGGGTGTTCATTGGGTCCGGTTTAACCGGTTTTGGACAGAACCGAATTAAATATGTTCAAATGGTTCAGTTTTTCGGTTTAATAGTTCGGTTCGGTTTGCTTTTTAAAACCGAATTATAACTTCGGTTCTGTTCGGTTTGAAATTTTCAAAACCGAAATAACTGAACCAACCGAACTTTTATATATTATGAATTTGGTCCGGACCGTTCCGGTTTATTTCTTAATATCCCGGTTTATTTCTTAATTAATTGTTTTAAATACTTCGGTTTATTTCTTAATATCCCGATTTATTTCTTAATACTCCGATTTATTTCTTAATATACTTCGGTTTATTACAAAACAATTACTTTAAATAAAAAAATTAATATATTTCGGTTTGAACCGAACAAACTGAATTATTTTGGTTCGGTTGCAATGCTAATTTGGTTCGGTTCGATTCTATTTTTAAAACTGAATTATAACTTTGGTTTGTCTAGAACCGAACCGATGAACACCCCTATTTCTCTCTATTGCAACAATAGCCAAATTAACGAAATATTGAGAAAATTAAGAAACTCTCACTAATTAATTAGAGACTCTATCAACAAGTCAGTCAACTGCATGATCCACGGGTGAATTAATCAGTGCACTAAATAATAGCAATTAAGCTCCCAAATTAGGTGATGACTTTAATTTGCATCATGAATCACATGTGGGCTCAGAAAAAGCCAAATTAGCTGACATTTACAGGTGACATAATTGGATGTACGTCAGCTTACACCTGAGAGACATTTCCAGGTGATATCTCATGTGCGTACAAATAAGGCCAACTGGTGGAGGTATCTTTTTCTCTTTACCAGAAACAAAGACAAAAATTTGCAGATTTAAAATTCAAATTCTTTTTATAAATCATAAATAAATAAAAAATAATTTTATAAAACCAACGTGATTACTTTTTTTATTTTACAAAAAAAAAATATAAGAACTAAAATGTTATTTCGGTCTGGTGTGGTTTTACAATTTTTCATACTAGCAGCCACAGAAAATCACACCGGACCGAAATGTCATTTCGGTCCAAAAAAAAGCACCGAAATGACATTTCATTTCTTATGGTTTTGTAAAAAAAAAAATAGTCATTTTGGTTTCAAAATATTATTATTTTTTAATTATGGTTTATTAAAAAATTCTCAAAAATTCAGTATCTTAGAGTGAACGTCTAGATTGAAAGTCAGATAGGATACTGATATCACTATGAAAATAGAATTATTTTGACAATAAAAGTATATCCGTGCTAAGACCCTGCTGCTTTGTTTAATTATGCAATTATTTTCTATTTAAAAACAAAGTTCTTAATGAACCGATGTCGATATCCAACTAACTCCAACCACATATTTAAATTAAGTACGGCATATATAATATTAAATGCAATTTAGAATGCAGAATAATTAAGTTTTCTGTTGCAATGCAAATTCATATCTGTTGGTACATGGGCATTCGAAAAGGAGAGCAGCTTGGGACTCAAACTGGGTCCGATAGGTTCCATAACCGTCCAATCCGCTTTAAGATCTGTGTTTATCATTTTAATATCAGTGAGTGTTCATATTAATATCCGTGTGCACGGATCTTAAAGTGGATTGGACGGTTACGAAACTCATCGGACCCAAGCTGCTTCCTTCGAAAAGATTCCCAGGGCTCGGGTGCCTCGGTGGCCATTTATTTAATTTTGATGAAAAAATTAACGAATTTGTTAAAAATAGAATTGTTGTAAACATGCATAAGACTCGCGAGTATCGATCGATCGATGAGGCATCGGGCACGTTTCTTCTGACTAGATCTGATTAAGTTATAATCTAATTAATTGGTCAAGTAATATGATACCTTTAAAATTAATTAATTAATTAATTAGCTATGCCAGATAAGAGGAGAACTAATTAATTGGTGATAGCCACTACGTAGAGGCGCGGATCTAATTAAGCATGCTTAGGACCCATTGATTTTTTATATTTTAAACGCACTCCATTCAAATGCATCTTTGAACTAAAATATTAACTCAGTTTGTCTTCAAATTAAATTTCTTAATATATACTATAAGATATTAATTATTTCACTATGATTAGACTATATCATCAATTATAAATTAAATATTATCGTAGTTTATGTTTTATATGAAATTATTGGATGAACTTTTTTTATCCTAAATATTTATATAGTTCTCATTACTGACTCCCAACCAACAACACTTTTCTACCATTCTGATGCGTGCAACGTATACACCTACCCGAAACTTTTAATTATGGTTTTGAAACTCAGAATCAGAATCGGAATCGAATACTTAACTCTGAAATCGGAACCGACTGGAACAGGAAGAATCGGATTGGAAACTCGGATTTTTTTGGAAGAATCTTTGTTTTGCAGCCAAAATATTAGAAAAAAAATTGGTAAAAAAAATAATTTGTAAGAAAACTATGTTAAGACAAAAGATTATACTCAAATAATCCACTAATTATAAAATATAATACAACTATTACCAATAGAACACACTTTTTATACAAGCTAGCTATAGTTTATGTATAGAAAAGCAATATTACATTGACAACATAAATTTAGTGCAGAAATATTTTGACAAGATATGTGTTAAGTTTTTTTTCTAATTCAAATTATGTTTGCATAATTTGATTTCTTTTTTTTTTTGTGATTTGAAATCATAGATCAACTACTATCAGAAAAAAAAAATATAAAATAATTGAAGGACTCAGCTTGACTCGAATCGGCCTGACTAGAATGGCCCCAAACCAAGCTTTTAATTATGTTTTAATCGGTTTTGTAAAATCTTTTTTTAAGGAAAAATAAGGGTCTAGCCCATATTTGATTGATAATTGCGGTTACAAAAAATTTGTAGTTGCAAAATGAAAAGGAAAAAAAATAAGTCGCTCAAAACAATTTGAGCTAAAGTAAAAGGGTGGAATAAAATAGTAAAAAATGGAGAAAATAGCAAAGTAAAGGAGGAATCTAAGATAATTCAACAAATAATAAAAGAGATTTATTTATTGGTCAATCTTTTGTTGGGGGTCGCAATGCAGGAGCTACGCCACTTCTTCTAAAATCTAGAACAACGTAAGAAACTTTTTTCTTATGAAGGCAACTTTTGCTTCATGATAAGGACGCTCGTCTCGTCATATTTGTGGAGACATGCTAACTATAATAGGTGGATAAAAACGTTTAGAGTTTGTGCACCAATTATAACTTATCACATGTGATTTATAAAGAGAATTAATTTAAATCCTAATTTAAATTATCAGACGACATGTAAAATATAAGAAGTAAAATGAATAAGTAATTTAATTCTCATTAATTTTAGTCCGCAATCGAACATGACCCAAAAATTAGACATAACATACATAGCTACTCCTAGCACTGCTCCTTCATATATTATAAAAAAAAAAAAAAAAAGCACTGCTCCTTCATGTGTAAAAAAGTATCAACTATTCTAGTGACCTGTATCACTGAGTACTTCAATGAGAAAGAACTTACGAAATACATGTGAAATACATGTGAAGTAATTTAATCAGTATGTAAAAGTAGAATAAATTAACTTACGTTTTACTTTATCTTACACTTATTATTTTACTTCTCATTTTACATCTTAAATGTGAATTAAAAATTTACTCCAGTTCTTACCTCACAATTATGAAACGTGATCTTGATGTGCTGAGAAAGAAAGAGGACCAAACCCATTTATTTTTATGTTGACATCTATTACCTTGAAACAGGAATTCTTTTGTCATGTAGTGAAAATTTTGATAAATTCATGCGAGTAGGATTATTGTGAAAACGACATACATATAATTACCACCTCTTACCTCAATGAAACGTGACCTTGATGTGCCGAGAAAGAAAAGAGGACCAAACTCATTTATTTTTATGTTGACATCTATTACCTTGAAACAGGAATTCTTCTGTCAGGTAGTGAAAAATTTCATAAATTCATGCGACTAGGATTATTGTGAAAACGACATACATATAATCTTTAAGGGAGTTAAAATAAATTGGATTTCTTTTTTGATGGCGAAAGATGGATAATTGAGTACTTCCGTCCCATGTTCTTAATTTGCTAATGGAAACTGTCGAGAATAATGAAGACATTATACTTTTGACTCGTCAAAGTTCTGAAAATTTTAAAGAAGCTGATATTGATGGCAGGATTTGAAGACCAAATGTGGTCCAACTCAACTGGGATAAATAAATGATGAATTTAAAGCCCTTTTAATCTATTTTAATTAAGATGGTGAACGTTTCAAGTTTACCCTTCCAGGCTACATATTAAGTTTTTTTTCATTAACTGCCTGATTAATTAATCACATATATATGGTATTGTACTGAAAGTATTTTGGTAGTATTATGCTACGGCATAAACGAGGATCTGAAGTATCATTGTAGGGTTACAATTTCTATTGTACTATGTGAAATGAATTATTGGTCTCAGAAATTCATCATAGACCATTTAAGGAAATCAGCTAACATCAGAAAATAGCGGTTATAGCTTATTTTAGTACCTGACACATAATCCTTGTAATTTAGACAAATCGAACATTATTTAACAATTTAGGAAATAACCCAATGGCTATAATAGAATATTTAGGTTATAAATATTCATGTTCAACATATGTATAGTTCTAACAATTTTCAATATAACCATTCTTCATTTCTAAACTCATTAGTGTTAGAATTGTACTATAGATCAAAATTATTAGTCAGCACTAACACTCCAACTCGCAGTTGCATTTTAACTTGTCTATGTGGATACTAATAGAGATGTATTGCTCTTGCTACGTAGATCCCACATGATACTAAGAAGTAAAGAAGATTGTTGCTAGGGCTCGAAGTCGATCTCTATTGCGTGTCTAGTGATAAACTTTATTTTGAATTTAATTTTACACTTGAATTCTGTTTCGAATTTGAACAATTGAATAAATTGAACTGAATTGTTACACCTATAATCTATCCAAATGTCCAACAATTAGGTTCTTGTCCAGCTTTCATTTAATGTTGTACTTGTTAACTTAGGTTACATTTTGGTTCACTTGTGACCATACAATTACATCCATTTATGTAATCATCCCATAATTATTCAAATGTTGCATAAATTACCCCCAAATTGTGAAATAATTAACGCTTCAATCTAAGTTTCCTAGTTGACTCAGCCGATTCTTTCTTATTCATCTGATTCCTATTTCATGGTCAACTTACAATTTTGCTTGTGATTCTAATTTTCCAAACCATACTTGTGAGGTTTATATATAATTTAAATAACTATATCATTTCCAAATTGATGCATTTAAGTAGGTATAATTCTCTATTGATCAAGACTACTGTAGTAATCTAGTTACCAATATGTAAAATTGATTTGCATGGTAACGAGTACAGAGATTGATTCAATGCTTATCTTTTTTTTTTTTAGGGTAGATTCAGTGCTTATAAGTTGATGAGCATGAGCATCGGATATTTTTCTTATTAAAAAATTCTCATAGAGTACTTTTTACAAACAGCTAATAAGCGCCCTCTAACATTAATTACAAATACATTATCTTACATTAAATTCAAAATTTGTTGTCATAAGAAAAACAAAATGGTTTTAAGAGTAAAACGAACTTATAATTGAAACTTAAAGGATTGCTATATTGAACCCCAGTTGAAATATTGGGCTCTCTAGTGCAGTAGCCAGGATTTGAGTCAGGGGTAGACAAAAAATCAAGTTCTTATTCAGTTCGAGTTCAGATTCAAGATAGAATTTCATGGATATTACTTTGCATAAACAAAATTGAAATTTAAACAAGCATTCCTGGTAAAAATAGAAGCCTCAAAATTTTAAAATTGTAACTAGTACATCAAAGTTATTATTTTTATCATTATACAGTCATACTGGAACGCACAATACCATGCATAGCTGTATGTAACACTTATTAAAATGACAAAGTAAAACTTTACTCTGCTAGAGGTTATAAACAGGGGTAGGCAAAGCTAATTCTAGAGAGAGGCAAAGTAAAACTTTATCCTGTTCCTATTAAATTTTTCAAATCTAGGAGTAGGCAACTGCCTACTCTTGGTGTACATTGGCTCCGCCACGGGCTCTCCTTGATTCTCCTTACTGAGTATTGGGGCACGGATCAGAGAGTAAAACAAACCAACTTATAAGGCAATTGCCAACCATTGTCTTCAAAAGCTTCTAATTAATAGAAGGGAAATGTTCCAAAAGAAACTGGCTATTTTGTTCCAACCATTTTATATCCATAATTATGCCATCAACCTCTGGAAACTCATATTTTGTAGGCGAAGTCCTTGCAATTGAAGATGTATCATCATCAATTAAAACTGATGAGGAGTTTATGGAAGCATTTTGTACATTGGGTTCACCATTTGAGATGTCTGATACACTGCTGTTGTATCCAGAAATAACATTGGTTAAGCATGATACTAGTGTGGCCTCTTCATCTTGTCTTCTACAACCCATGGCATTTGTGGAGAAATTAGAATATTCTGGTATTGAATTACCAGAAAAATCTAATATGTTTTGGCTAATTGTATAACTCGAGTTGGATGTGGCAATGTCGCATGTGTGTTCATCAAAATAGCTCACTTCAAACAAAGGCGGGTATTTATCATTGCATTGCTGTACTTGCTTAGCTGCCATGCAGTTTCGATCCTTGTGATAAGTGCATCTGTAATAGCTCCTGCATACAAATGGTTGTTTTTAAAAGTTTGTTCCAAGAAAACTGTTTTGATCTTTGAAATCGAGATCTAAAACTGTAGACTATATATATTTTTTGGTTTCTTGTATCTTTGAAATTAAATTTCCAAAGCTAACCTTGGATATGTTTTACCGAGAATGATCTTTTGCCCATATTTTCTCCACTGATAACCATCATGATCAGGCATTGTTGTTAATTCCGTCCTTTTGTTATTATATCTCCTGCAATCGGTTGAAAATTTTGTCAAAACGAAGATAATAAGCTGTTTTTATGAATTCTTCCCTAACAATTTCAAAAACACAAAAAATGCTAAATTAATTACAAAATTTTATTATTCCATTACCTTCTTTGAGAGTCCTTGTTGGACTTGTCATCTCTCTTCCTCTTGTTTGTTTCGGCACCTCTCGATGGTTGCGATGTTACCACTTTAGATCCAAGCAATTTTGGATCAGATTTAGTCAAAATATCTTTCGACAATGCCAAGGTTCGTGATATCTCATCAAAGATATTCCCAAATGATGAACCGGTGTCTTCTTTTAATACTACTCCAAGGTGTGCTCGAAGCATTGCTGTCAGCTCACAGCCTTTTTCGAGCTCTTTTATTGCCTGATTGTGTTTCAAAGCTGGTGTGGCTTGTAATGGTGGTGCCATTTTCTTTTTGTTTTCGGTTAGTACTTGAGGAACACTACATCAAAAGCACTTATATGGGGGGTTGTAAGAATTAGTTTAGTTATAAATATCTTGTTGAAGAAGCATCTAGGTAGCTGAGGAGCATTTATATATGTTAATTACGCGCTATTCGCTCGTCATGTCGGGCCCATTTTGAACCTGTATAAAATTACAATCATTTTGAACCTTTGACCTTTTGTTTTGTAAAAAAAATGTAATCATGCATATCAGTGCACCCTTCTATGTTTTCGTCTTGTTTATATTTTTGAATATGTTATTGTAATATATATATACACTGGTATGTTTGGATGGTGTAAGAATAGCTAGAATAGTAAGCTATTTAAGAATAGCTGCTATTTGGAATAGTAATGTGCATCCAAACGATATTTTTGCTATTCCAAATAGTGAGAATAGCTGCTATTCTCTATTCCTTAGAAATGTTGGAATAGCTACCATTCGAAAGTGTGAATAGAGAAAAAAAATATTTATTATCGTCAACACAGTTCCGAAATTATAAAATTGACACTACTTATTTTATTTCTACGTTGTGACAATTCATATGAGACCCCACTTGCATATCTTTTCTCTTAATAAGTACCTTGTTAACACTATTATTTATCAATTACAGCTATTCACTATTCCAAATTTACAATCCAAACAACATTTTTACTATTCCAAATAGCACCATTTTCACACTATTATGAAAATCACTATTTTTTCACTATTTTTATCTACTATTCTAAATAGTAGCTATTCTAGCTATTCTAGAGTGCATCCAAACACCAAATCAATAATTTTAGCATATATTGATAAAAAAAAAAGAGTTCAACATCGTGTTTGTTTTTAAGGTTTAACCATTTAGGTGTGTTTGGATGAAGTCTTGAGTTAGTGAGAATATTGAGCTAATTCAAATTTGAGATAGTGAGCTAACTCAATTTTTGGTTGGATTAGTAAAATCGCACGCTAACTCATAAAAGACAAATAAATAATAAAGCCTTTTTGCTAACTCAAACATATTCAAACATAGAATAGTAGTTCGGAATAGTCGCTAACCTGAGTTAGCACTATTCTTTGCCTCATCCAAACATGTGTGTGTGTGTGTGTGTGTGTGTAGAGAGAGAGAGAGAGAGACGGGCTACGGTACATTGCAGTGTATAGGCCCCTTTGTACATCGGACTATAAATCATCGGATTCAAAGTCCAAACAGCTAATCCAAACCGTTCAACTTGTTCTCCATATTAATATGTGTTTGGAGACCAAATTTTACATTTTTTAGAAATTTTTTACTTTTTTTTAGATTTATTGAAAATCTTTGTTTTCAGACAATTCTGGGCCATAAAAAAACAGCGATTTTCTATAAATCTCAAAAAATAGTAAAAAAATTTCAAAAAATATAAAATTTGGTCTCCAAACACATATTAATATGGATAACAAATTGAACGGCTTGGATCGGCTATTTGGACTTTGAATACCACGATTTATGGTGCAATGTACAAGAAGGCCTATACATTGCAATGCATAATAGCCCAACTCTCTCTCTCTCTCTCTATATGTGTGTATATATATATATATATAGGTTGGCTAATATACTATCGATTGTTCCTGAGCTCTCGTGCAGTCAAGTCATTTTTTTTATTTTTAAAGTCCAAACGGTCGATCTAAACCGTTAGATTTAATATCTATATTAAAATGTACTTGGAGATCAAATTTTACATTTTTTTGAATTTTTTTACTATTTATTAAGCCACTTTGAAAATCGTTGATCCAACGGTGACCTGACCAAACAGTAAAAACATAAGCCAAATAAGACTATGCAAGTGATCCAACGGTGGGCCAATTATTCTATTGTTGTTCTTTCCATTGTGCAAGTGATCTGACTATGCAGTCAAATAAGACAGCCAAATAAGACTATGCAGTCTCTTCATTTCAGTTGGATTCTTCTTAATCACCTCCAACTACGAAAATTCTATGTTTCATAATTGGAATGGGGTTTCTACGGAAGTGATAGATGTCAAGTAATTTGTTGATAATAAAACAGTGATTTTTAAAAATTCTAAAAAAATAGTAAAAAGTTTCAAAAAAAAATGTGAAATTTAATCTCCAAGCACTTCAAATGGACTATTTAAACTTAATCTCAACCCTCCATCTCTCTATGTGTGTGTGTGTGTGTGTGTGTGTTGGACTATTTTTCAAGTGATAACACATTTTAGTCAAATCAGAAATTGTTGACTCAGATCAACTTTCATTTGTCTTGCTCAACTTAGCTACAGCTCTCCTACATTAAAACTTGTGTTGATTGTGTGGGGCGGCTAAATACTTAATTTGAGGTCGACCTGGACCTGTTGATAATACAAGCAATGAACATAATGAAGCGGGGTCATGATCATAACAGTTAATTGCTTGAAGCTGGAATTGCTAATGATGTGAGTTATTATATTGACATGTATGAGTACATTTCATTCTACACTATTCTTTTGATGGATGGAATAAAAATTACATGTCATTTGAGAATATATATGTTGATTTTTTACGAGCCTGGACAGCTTTCAAAGGAAATATAAACATATCAGATCAATTGCAACTTGCTTTTTCAAAAGAAAAGCAACAAAAGTAGATAATTAAGATAAAATTAAGTCAAGGGATCTCCAAGTAAACAACTTCATCTGAACACAAGTACTTTGTTATTAATTGTGCGCTTAATTAATTACGTTTGAAACTAATGTTTCCTCAATAGTTAATCATAAATTATGGGAACGGATGGTGATGACTGATGACCATGTTTCCAAAAAAATATAAAAACACCTACTAAATTATACATAATAAATACATAAATTAACAGATAGAGATGTGCTTTCATGATGCAACAGTATTCGCTCCTGTTCACATGGGAAAAGTCAGAGGGACCACGTCCATGTGCCGTATTTATAGGCCCAAATAATTAATTTGCTGACCTAATCATTGATGGCGTTGCAAATTTATTCAATATATGACGTAACCATCCAAATTAAAGCTAACCACTCTCTCCTGTCACTCTACATGCACTCCAGTGGTATGGATAGCAGAAAATATGTGCAAATCAAGTACTGGATTTGCTCACATTTTTAGTATAGACAGTTCAAGTGAAAAAACAAAATAGATTAATCGATTTGTGTGGTTTCACTCAAAAAAGTTCTCCAGATATCCCCTCTGGAGTCTGTTGAATCGTTTTTTTTTAGGATTATTTTCCAAACGATTGGTAAAGATACCAAAGTTAATTAATGTTAACATCAGTGAATTGGAGGAATGAATAATATGAAGATAATGTAGAATCAAGAAGATATTAATGTAATTGACATTTTCCACATTTTCATTAAAAAAAAATTCTCGAATTAGGGAGTTTTCTTCTTATTACTAATTAACCAGATGTTATAATTAATATAAGCAGAAAACTATTTTCAATTTCCTACCCACAATCTATGTTAATAAAAATATATAATAGGTATAGCCTTTAATCTGTATTATTTAAATTTTGAACAAAATATATTCTTGCACATAATAAAAAAAGTTAAAAGATTCGAATGAATATATATGAATGGATAGCTAGCTTTGTATTGCAAAACCAGCTATTTATAAGAAATATAGAGTATACAAAACCTATTACTCCTGTGTCGTTTTCTTCTAGAAATTATTGAATAATAGAATTGTTGCAATCATTATACTTTTCTTTTTTATTCTTACAGCTGCCTAAATAAACTGAAATTCAAATTATCATGCCTAGAAAAACAAAATTGGTCTTTTAGCCATTCATTTGATATTATTTTCTATGAACAATTTGACTTTCATCCTTTGTTTGCTTTAATCTTGATTTATATATATAGAGATAGTAATTAGTTTGAACAACTTTTGCCCTAAGAAGACTTTTGTGTTATCTTTTGCAACTAAAGAAAAAATATAGTAAATTAAAAAAAATATTGAAACAAAATATTAATACAATTTTAATTTTTGTTCTTCCATCTGTTCTTCTCAATTGATGTTTAGATATCGCTTTACACTGCTACACATAACTCCTGTACTTAATTTACTGTTTTTTAATATCAGTACACATGTACTATTCTATTCTTAACAATTCTCCATATTCCTCAACACCGAATGCACTTAAATAACAAGACGAAATTAAAATTCAAAGAGAAGAATTTAATTAGTTCAATCTGAAAGTAATAGCCTCACTATAATGAATGTCTTAATTATAATAAGCTAGCACACATCCAAGTTGAACTCTGATTTTCCCGCAACTCAAAATCTGAAACTCTTTTTAACCAACTGTTCCCATAAACTACTGAATATCTTACCAATTAAAATCCAAATTAATTCAATGGAGATTCGTATCAATGCTGATCATATATTCTCCATACCAAATTCCCGCAGCATGTTGAAGTCCACAGATGATGGTGAGATATGATGCATTTGTCGTTCATAATCTTCAAAACTTGCAGCTTTTTGACGGGCTGCTCTAGTTATAATATCTTCCTTAGAGAAATTATTACTAGAATCAATGATAAATGGTGTGTGTTCTCCACTTCCATGATTGCATGTGTGACGGTTATAGTAAATAACGGAATACACCGGTGGGTCCGTGGAGCCATCCTCTCGTTGTATCGTCTTCGTCGCTGGGCATTTTAGTTCTGTGCTGTAGGCGCATCTGTAATAGCACCTGTTAAATGCAATGAAATACAATAAGACGTACGTGGCACACAATCCAAACGCTAATTTGTAAAAGAAAAGAAAGTTCTTTGAAAATTCTCTAATCAGTGTTGTCAATTTGCAAGAAAAAAAAATAGCTTTTGAAAATTTCAAAAATAGCAAGATTACAAGAGGATGAAAGAATTCATGCCTTTCATGTCTGGAACCATTTATGTGCTTTTCTCCATACTTTCTCCATTCAAGGCCATCGTAGTATGGAGTAGTTGTAACAATGGATGCCTCGATATTTCTTCTGGTTCAATGGCAAAACAAGAAGAGTTACTTTATTCCGAAACTCCTTTAGACAAGCACAGAAATTGGAGATTACACATTTATATATGACTCGAGGTACTATCTGTAAACTTTGTTTTTAAAAAATAAAGATTTCATCAGCCAGGAGCTTATTAGTCAAAAAAGGATAAATGAAAAGAATGAGCAATTTACTGCCAAGACCAAAACCAGCTGAAAACCTGATATTTGTAAACACAAATAGAATGAATTACATTTAAGAAAAACTTCATTTTGCACTAAACGTTGCCCTTTAATTGACATGTCTATTGTACCTTTTCAAATTAACTCCCTGATTATCTTCTTCTAGCGAATGCTTCTTCCTCTTTTGACTTTTGCTGCTGGATGCATTGCAAGCGCACTGCAAACCGGAAAGCGCATTGTATAGGCTACTGTGTAACCCATTGAACAGTTTGCTAACCGGCTCCGAAGTAGCGGCAAATCCAAGAGCATCTCTGAGTTGATTGGTGAGTTCTTGGCCTCTCTTGATTCCTTCAATCGCCATTTGGTGGTCACACTGGAGATCATTCATGGAGCAAGATGCATCTTTCGCCATTCTGTTCAATAGGCTCATGATTCATGTGCGGTGCCAGATTGGATTGGTATAGACGGTTCTGTTGTATAGCAATTAATATTCTGTAAATCACTGGTCTTTTCGTGGAATTGTCCTGGTCACACTGGTTCTAAGAAGTAAACTTATCTACACTTTTCTCTCAGAAAGTGGACCCTTCTCTTAGGCAACTCTCATTAGTCCTTTCCAATAGATGTAATTTCTTATTACATGAGGAAGGACCAACTTCTATAATTCTTTCTAAGGACGCTAAGTAAAATGGAATTTTGAAGAAATAAATAAAGTATTTTTATTTTTTCTTATTTATTTCCTACATATCCCTTTTCTTTCTTTCTTTGTCCTTTCATTCATCTCTTTTACAAAAATCGGAAGCAGACACTAAGAGAAAAATGTATCAATATATATGACAGAGATATGTAATGATTAATTCTTTGTCGTTTAATTATTAGGATCCCGTGATTCTACTAACCATATAGTTTATACAAAATTGTCTTTTTTTTTCTCGGAATTGGATTTGTCCATTTGGACATATCTTATCCAAAATTGGGTCCAACACCGTTTGATCTGCGTCAAATAAAATTTGTGCAATTTAAAATTTAATAAATTCAAACAGTCCGCGTAAATTTTAACACGGACGATTTAGATCCTAGTACTTAATTCAGATAAAACATTGCGGAGTAGATGGGATCCATGGGTCCACTTCCAGCCGTGGGTCCACTTCTAGCCATGGGCCCACTTCCAGCCGAATTGGTTGGACATTGCGAAAATATTATCTGTTTTTTTTTTTGGGATCTTGCCATGTAACTCTATGTAATATACCGCTTTAAACAAATAGACAATCATATGCTGGATTGCTAACCTATTAATTTGTAGTATTGAAACTATTGATATAGTTTTTATTTTCATGTTCTCATCTTATTTATTTTTATTTTTTTTCCTTGTCTCGGGGCAATTATATACGGATGTTATATATGAGCTTACTGGACCAGACCTGCACTAGCGGCTGAATAATGGGTCTATTTATTTATTTATTTATTTATTATCTTCTTTTCCATAGGCTGGAGAATGTTAAAACAATTGTATAAGGTTAAGAAGAAAGAAAGAGGAGAGAGATGAGGATATATTGTTGGGATTTTATAGGTCAAATAATTATAGAGATTAAATAATTATATTTCATTTAGGAATTAAACACTTACATTCCGGAAAAGAAGAAACAATCACCATCTTAACTTATGGACCGTCCTATGCCAAAGCTGACTCATAAAACATAATCATAAGTGCAGAATACAATATCTTATTTTGTAACATTTGTCATAGAATCCTCAAATGTGAAGAGTCATCTCCTTGTGCACATGACCAGTCTTCAACGGCAAAAAGTCTCTTCTCGTCGGTACATCGTATGGTCATAGATTAAGTCTTTCAAGACAGCAAGACAAGTCTTTGAGAAATCTCTTCCAAGTTTTCTAATTGATTTCTCCTATCTAGTGTTTGATGGTGGAAGAGGAAGATAATGCACTCAAATTATGTCTAAAATAATTACTATTTAGAAAGCTGAATTGTATGTTGTATAATGTGTCTTAGATACCCATCCATATATATAGGGTAACACACCTGGCGCCACGCATGCGGCCGCATCAAAATTCGTACAGCCATACAAACCGCCAAATGTGTCTACAGAACTATATTTTCTCTGAAAAACCAACTTTCCTGAATTAATAGTGTTTTGCACAAACCTCTGAATTATATGTTGGATTCATGTGGCCCGCACAAACCTCTGGACAGCGGTTCTTCTTACATACAAATCTCATAATCAATCCATCAATAGTTTGATCTTTACCTAAATTCTTATAAACATTTATGGATCACACCCTATTGAATACATAGCTTTTCAAATATTTTAATACCATATTATATCACTTAATTAGAACAATCATATAAGACCGTATACAATTTATAACTATATTACATATATGCTAAACTGTTTGATCATAATCCAACACATATTTCTCAATTTTAATTTTAAAATAACTAACTAAAATGTTAAATAAATAAAAAGAGATAAAAAAATAATAATGTTAAATATTTATAGAGATATTGATATGTGGCTTTTATGGAGAAAAAAAACACTATTTTAAAAGTTTGTGTGGATACACTAGAAATTTTCCCTTTAATGAAAGAGAAAAGGTTTCTATACCCAATATATTTTACCCAATTTTTACCCACGTTATCCAGTCCGCCTTCCAAACTGTTTTTAACGGTTCTCCTAAATCTCTAATATTTAAGCCCTACGGTCCTCCTTATTCTCATCTCTCTCAAACTTTCCGATATCTCTCTCAAGCCCTTTCTCTCTCAAACCCTATCTGTCTTCTCCTGATATCTCTCTCAAACCCTCTCTATCTTCTCCCTTCACCAAAATGATTTTTTTTGTCATATCTGAACTCATACTCCTCTCGCCACAAGAGAGGCTGCGCCACTACAACTTCCTCCTGACCGCCTCCGTCATCTCCATCGCCGCCGGAAGCACCGCGCGGGCCTTGTGGAAGTAGCTTCGCCTTGCTTTGTGGCTGGACTGATGATATTGATCGGCTTAATCCTCAATAATAAAGCAAGAGATTGCTTCAACTGATTCGATCTTTATCTCAAAGTCCTCTTCACTTTAATCGATCTCCATCTCGAAGTTTTTTTTAGAGAGAAGAACGAGGGGCTGATTTGGCGACAGATAAAGCGCTAGATCTATTCTTATTATTTGAGCACAATTTATCAGATCGCTCCATGTATGCACACTAGATCCTATTTTTAGTGACTTATGAAGGATTTCATGATGCGTTAAGGTGGTAAAAATCAAAATTTTTGTCCCTTTTACAAACATCTACGGACCTACTTTATTATGCTAATTCTATTCAAGTAACTCATATGCATGGATAATAATCTACTCATTCATTCATCACAAATATATATACTAAAAGGAGATTTGGATATACCTCTACCAAATATCAATTTGATAAATAGAGAGAAGTCGTATTCTCTTCTAGGCCTCTTGGATACATTCGTTTGTCGAAACGGCCTCCTAGTGTTCACCTTGAACTAAATAAGGATTAGAAAGACCTTGCTAGAGATCTTAATCTAATCTAAACTTAGAACCTAGTTAATAACCCTTCTTGTTCTTCTAATAATCTTTTATTAGATAGACTAATAATATGAGAGGAAGAGAGGCGGCGGCTAGGAGGGAGAGGAAGAGAAGGAAAATAATTTTCACACAAATTGCATGATTATAAAACCTCTCTACCTCTCCTTATATACAAATATACTATGGTATCAATTGTATAACCTTCTTAGTATTGCTCTCCTAAATTAAAAGAGCCAAACCCTAGCTGCTGCTACAGTGCGTGCTACAGTGTAATTGCTACAATGCCATCTTCAACTTATATTATTTTGGGGTTTAATAATTTTATGCTATAACAATGTTCTTCACATTATTATATTTATGTGCCATGTATATTATACTATACAATATGCACCATATTATATCAAATAATATATATGCACATTTCACATAAATTTATATTCATTCTGAGCAGTCATGATATTTAATATCACATGTATTTTATTTCATATCATATAAAATAATATACATCATATAAATAAAATATCATTTCTTGTTTCTTGTTCAATTGGTGTGATCTATATGGAGGATCTATGTTATGTTGGTAATGGCATAAAATATTTTATTACCATAAACTATAAGCGGTATTCTAGCTATACATTATAGTTACCCAAATAATATAGATGTAAAGTATCCTTTTACAATACACGATCATTTTAAAGTAATGTTACAAATAACATTACTTGTGTCTATTCCTTGCCTCATGATATTATGAATAATATACAAAGTAGGACTGTGTCATCTTTGTATTATATTCGTTTCTTAGTCTCTTAAGTAAATTATAAATATATAACTGCACTTCAGTTATATTGCATGCATTATAATTCTACTTTACCAAGGGGGCCATAAAATATCATCACTCATTATTAATGAGGGGCAATGATACTATTGACATATGACTTTCTCCCGCACAGGTTATATACAAGGAAATAATATTTTTATCACCACTTGTGATAAGTAGCTTTTAATATTAATTACATTATATACTTCTCATGTGAAAAAAAAATACATCTCATATCTGAGAATTCTGAGACACAATGAAAACACTAATGACACTAACATAATCCATATAATATTTTTATTTGTTAGGTCTGTTCAATATATAAAATATTTCATATACTCATGTTATTAAACGATAAGCCTTTATCAACATTTATAGAACTACAATGTATTTTAATCAACATGACAAACTCATCATGGTATATTAGTGTTCCATGCTAATAATCAAGTTTGTGAACATTTTAGATATTTATGTTTGTTATCATATAGAGTTCTATGGTTCAAGACCAAGAGCATCTTCTTGAACACTTCTAAAGATAAACATAAATTTCATGGAACAAAATGCATATAACATCCAATTCATAAATTAACATATAAAAGTAATCAACATAAGATAACTTTTAGAACACAAAACCATGGGCGGATCTCAGGCTTAGCCAAAGGTGGCTAAGCCACCCCTATGATTTCAAAATTTTAATTATACGTATAGGAATTTAATTGAATTTTATCTTTTTTTTAAATTTTATATAGTTTAGTCACTCTCATTATAAGACAAATGTTTAGTTGTAGCCTAGTGGTTAAAGCTCTATTTTGTGATTGGGAGGTCTTGGGTTCAAGTCTCACTCACAACAATTGTGTATTTTAATTTTCAGCCACCCCTATAATTTTTTTCTAGTTCCGCCCCTGCACAAAACTAACAACTTATCCACCTCGGCGGTTCAACGACACACATATTCGTAACTTCCTGAATGATTGTTCGATTGTTCGAGATTGGATCGAACGGATCATTGAAGATGGATTCAAATTGCGTGAGTTATTTAATGATTTCTATTGAATTTGATTATTGATTTGAATTTTTATTTAGAATTTACTGGATTCGTGTTTTCTTTTTTTTACAGTATTAGATCTCACTTTGAAAGAAGAACAGTACTCAATCTGAATTGACGAAATTAATTATTGGGTTTAGATTTGTTACAATATTAGTTTGCATTTGTGACAGTTTTGTTTTACCTTTGTTACAGTATTGGTTTGCATTTGTTATAGTATTGAATTTAGATTTGTTGTAGTATTGATTTACATTTGTTACAGTATTAGTTTCCATTTGTTACAGTTTTGTTTTACCTTTGTTATAGTTTTGTTTTACCTATATTACAGTATTGGTTTTCATATTTCATAGTATTATTAAATTATTATGTTTCAGTATTGGTTTACATTGTATTACAATATTATATTATTATGTTACAATATTTGTTTACATTTATTACAGTAATGGTTTCCAATTGTTACAGTTTTGGATACTGATTGATGTTCAGTCTTAGTTTACAGTTTTGCGACAGTATTGGTTTCCATTTGTTACAGTATTAGATTTAGATTTGTTATAGTATTGGTTTATATTTGTTACAGCATTGGTTTACATTTGTTACAGTTTTGTTTTACCTTTGTTACAGTATTGGTTTTTATTTGTTCCAGTATTGGATTTAAATTTGTTACAGTATTAGTTTGCATTTGTTACAGTTTTGTTTCACCTTTGTTAGAGTATTGGTCTCTATTTGTTACAGTATTGAATTTAGATTTGTTACATTATTGGTTTGTATTTGTTACAGTATTGGTTTGCCTGTGTTACAGTATTTGTCTCCATTTGTTACAATATTGGGTTTAGATTTGTTGTAGTATTGGGTTTAGATTTGTTACAGTATTGGTTTCAATTTGTTACAGTTTTGTTTTACCTTTATGACAGTATTGTTTTCATTTGATACAGTATTGGGTTTAGATTTGTTGTAGTATTGATTTATATATTTTACAATATTAAATTGTCATTTGTTACAGTATTTGTTTGTATTTGTTACAGTATTGGTTTTTACAGTATTATTTTCTTTGTAATATTTGTAATTTTAATTGTAAGATTTGCTATATTTTATATTGCAGGAAGATATATCAAAGGAACGTCTTATTCTAGCGATGAAACTTCTTACGCATCCGAACAATGAACATCAAATAAGTTCAGTGTAAGAATTTTGTTTCAAAATTTGTATTTGTTGTTTGCTGGAGAAAATTTGTTATTTGGACAAAGTTTGTAATGTTATTTGCTGGAGAATATTTCTTGGACAAAATATTGTTTTTCTAGTTAGTTTATCACTGTGAATATGGTTGTGGTTTGGACACAGTTATTTTTGCTACATTTGTTACATTATTTGTCTAAATTTGTTACAGTATTTTTATAATGATTAATGGTTTGGACAAAATATTGTTTTTATAAGATTTGTCGTATTGTTTTTTTTTTGCAGGAGAACATATCCAAAGAGCGTTTGATTCTTGCAATGAAACTTTTGACGCATCCTAATAATGAACACCAAATATCTATAGTTTAAATTTTCGTGTTTGTTGTTTGCTCGACAAAGTTCTATATGTTTGACAAAGTTTGTAAAGTTGTTTGCTGGATAGTGTTTCTTTTGACAAAGTTATGTTTGTTTATATAATTTTGATATATTTTTTGTCTTGTAGTTGTTACCGTAATTGTTACAGTTTTAATAATTCATTGCTGTAGTATTTGGTGTTACAGTTTGGATAATTCATTGTTACACTTTTCATAATGTTGTGTTACAGTATTTTTAGAATATAGATTTTGTCGTTATTTTTCCAATTTACACACCTATTTTTTACCTTATTCATTTTCATTAGTTTGAATCTGTAATTTTTTATAATGAGAAAAAATTTTAAAAAAATAATAATAATCAAAACTTCTAGAACGATAGAAAAAATTTGAAAAAAAAAATAAAAACCTTCTAGAAGGCAGAAAGTACACAATTTGGCAGATTCATAAGTAAAACAAGTACAATTAACTGGCATTAACTGTTAAAGTACCACAGTTTTGAAAGTACAAAGTTGTTGGAAGTTGCAAGTTGTTATTTTTTACAAAATTGATCTCATCTTTTGCAGTATTAGATAATGTTTATTACAGTATTATATGTTATTGTTACAGTATTTTCGTCAGTCAAATGACAATTGGTTTGAGTAAAAAGTGGATACAAATCCTTAGATACAATTAGAATGATCCTTAATGAAAACCCACCCGTATTATGATCATCATTATCATTTTGTCTTCTTACCATATATATCCAAGAGAGACGGCCTTCTTTTCTTACCGGAAAGGAAAATAGTGAAAACAGGAACTGGATTGGTTTGGATTATTTCTGAGTTGGGCCGATCCCAGGCCTACCTTGGCGACTAATTCAGGCCTTGCGTAGTGCATATGAATATATGATAGCCCACAGGCTAGCTTACAGAAAAATACGAAGTAATGAATATTCAACTTATACAATAAAATGGAATTGGGAGATGTCTAGAGAAAATAGTTTCTAAGCAATCCGCACGAAAATATTGAACAAATTCATACATACCAAAATACAAAATTCTCAAATTCATACAAACATAGTTCACAAAATAAATTCATGCATACCAAATTCAGACAAATTCATACTTAGACTGAGCAAGCGAGCTAGGCCCAACTCAAACTCGTTAATTCTAAACCGAGCTAGTGACGAGTTAGCTCGTTAACAGCTCGATCTACTAACGAACAAATTGTTAGCGAACGAGTCAGATATGAGTCACGATCAATCCACAAGCTACAAGATTTTTTGTCACCCCTACCTAGGGCTGTAAATGAGCTGGCTCGAGCCGAGCTGGGCAAAAGCTCAGCTCGTTAATTCTGGACCGAGCTGTTAGCAAGCCAGCTGGCTAACAGATCACGAGCTAAAATCTCAGCTCAAACTCTTGATGAGCCAGCTCGCGAGGTGGCTCGCGAGCCACTAGTTGGCTCGCTGGGTTTGGTTGGACCTTGTTTTAAGAATAAAATAAATTTTACAAACATTTTTTGACCGAACTGGACCGAGCTGAACCGAGCTGGATCAAGCTTGATAGTATAAAATACACACAAATTCATACAAATTCACAAATTGATGCCTAGCCGAGCTAGCTCGCGAGCTGGCGAGCCGAGCTGGGCAAAAGCTCAGCTCGTTAATTTTGGCCCGAGCTATTAGCGAGCCAGCTCGTTAACAGCTCGGTCCACTATCGAACGAGCTGTTACCGATCGAGCCAATGTGAGTCACGAGCGAGCCACGAGCTTACGAGCTTTTTGGACAGCCCTACCCCTACCTACCTATAGCAGAAATCAATTTAAAGACTAAAAAATTTCAACACTCAAAACTTGGCACATGACATAATTCAACAATACTATTATTACAATCCTTCTGTACGCAAGCTGTGGTCTGTTTCTCAGCTGTCTAAGTTATTTTTATTTATTTCCCATAGTGAAGGTTGAAATCATACAACAGGGGGGAAAAATAAGTATCAACTCAACAAGATTCATGCACCATGTGATGGGAAAATATAAATAAACTAAAATTGAAGTAAAATATACAAAGCTATCTCAGCAACTCCACACGTGTATTTGGCAAACTAGAAAATGATCCAAGTCTTAAAAATAAGTGGTGCTCCCGAGCAAAATGTGATGGGGAATAAGGTGACTAATTTTGACTAATTCATCCCCACCACTACTTGGGTATCTTGGACTTGGAATGGACATTTTATTGGGTTATAGCATTACGGGCCTTATTGTTGGCCCGTTATTCAATTGCGGTTCTTTAATCTGTATCTTGCATTGATCCATTTGTGCTGCTTTTGCGAGGAAAGTAGGGAAAAAAATATTGACGGTCTTGTTTTGATTTCAAACAGTGCATGAACACTAGAATTAAAATAAAAAAATATTATAATATGTGCTCTGTCCGAAGCTAAAATAATACTGTCAATATATTTATCTCAAAAGCATTCAAAAGCATGGTTTGCCAAAGAAAATCAATTGTGGTGAGATTTTGAGAATATTTGGCAAATTATCTTTATTGGCACGAATTAAAGTTGGAAAATATTATCTTTCTCGTGGAGATAAAAAAATTTATCCAATTATACTAAAATAATTCAATGCATTTTCTTAATATTAGTCTTGCTTTATGCTAGATTATTAATCCATATCAAAATTGGTGCACAGTTATATATAATCCATATCAAAATTAACACGGTCAAATATATAGGACTATGAAAATTCAAAGTTTCAAAAATCGGAATGGGGTTTCAACAAAAGTGCTCGATCTCTTTTGTGATTTGCTGATAGTTACTCCGCTAATCCGCTTAATTGATGTGTCGGACTACTTTTGAAGCGACACGTTTTATTCGAATTGGAAATTGTTGACTCAGGTCAACCTTCTTTTGTCTTTAACTCCTTGATATGAACGGACGCTGTAAAGTGTGAGATTTAATTCTACACTACCCCTTTTGGGGATGAATAGAATAAAAATTAAGAATATGTTTAATTTTGACGAATCTGAATAGCTTTCAAAGAACAAAAAAAACATATCAGATTAAGCAACTAGCTTTTTCAAAAGAAATGCAACAAAAGCAGATTCAGCGAATCAAGCTCCAAGTAAACTTCGTATGGACACAAGGACAATGGTCATGTGCGCTTAATTACGTTGAATACAAAAAGGAAAAATCAAGTTAGATCTAAATTATTAGGTAAAAAATAATAATGGAAACTGATGGTGATGAATGATGAAGAGTATAAGTAGGGTGTTCTTAAATTTACTGTGTTTGGAACTTTGGATGAATCAGGGATAAAGCAAGAATAGAGCTAGCTAATCTTAATTTTGAGAATGGTAGATAATTCAATATTTTGTAGAATTAGTAGAATAGTGAAAAAACTCACAAAAGATAAATAAAAAATAGTGACTGTTCGCAAATTCAAACGACAAATTCAAATAGTTGAAATTCATCTACCTTACGAGTGATACGTCTACATGTGAAAATTTTGAATTTTCGAATTAATTTTGTATAGAGTTAAGTGGTCAAAAAATGTTCAAAAAATGAATGCATTATAATTATAGACTTTCAAATTTTGACCGCTTGACTTAATAATAAATTAATTCTAAAGGTTAAAATTTGTACATGTAGACACATCACTCATGAGGTAAATAGATTTCAACGGTTAAAATTTGTTATTTGAAACCAATTCGATAAATTTTAGAGTTGAGTTTACAAAGAAACTTGATGAACTTAAAAACACCCTAGTTCTACTCGACTGATGAACACCTTTCGAAAAGAAATATATAAATCTACAAAATTATACATAAATAAATAACAGTTGTCTCTTTTCCCATAAGAAAGAGTCAGAAGGCCCAAAACTGGAATTCATATCCACTTATCCAGTGCATTACTTGAAAAGGGTATCTTTTACAATTAGTGGATCCAGATAGGGGTGTTCATTGGTTCGGTTCGGTTGAAACCGAACCGAACTAAGCAAACCAAAGTTTAATTTCGGTTTCAAAAATAGAACCGAACCGAACCGTTTTAGCCTATCAACCAAATTGAACCGAACCGAAGTTTTAATTCGGTTTGTTCGGTTTAACCGAAAATTTGACAAATAATTCCGACAACTAAAAAATTATAGCAGAAATCGTGCAAAAAAACAAGAAAGAGTTTTTTTTTAAAACTTCAAATCCGTAGACATTCTTACTTAAATTAAATCTTAAATCAAGAAAAAAGAATTTATTGGATTCTCGCTAAAAGCTCGAATCAGCAAAAAAAACTCAAATCAAGAAAATAATGAGTTCAATCTTGCCTATAAAAGAGAAATTTTGTTTTTTCCTTTCAACAAATATAAAACCCCAAAATCAAATAATATGAACAAACAGTGATTAAATAAAAAAAAAACTAAGAAGATATCCAGCTTTGATTACCAGCTAAGATGAACAAATAATTCTCGAGAGAACCATGCTCGCTTGCATCACAACATAGGATTCGACTGTCGAAGAAAACCCTAGATCCTTTCTAGAGAGACGCATGAAGCAAGGAAACCTAGAACTATAAGCAAGGTTGCGAGGGGAGGCGAAGGGAGGCGAGTTAGAGTTTCAGAGAAGAAAGATGACGGAGAAAGGAGGAGTAGCGACCGTCGGAACGAAGACAAGAAAAAAAGAAGGAAGAAAGGGTGAGAGAGAGAGAGAGTCAGAGACACGGACCTAGGTTTAGGAAGTTTTAGATATTTACGTTTCTTGAACCGTTCGGTTTTTCTCCGCTGGAAAATAAATCCGACTTTATCTCCTCAAAGTTCGGTCGGTTCAGTATATTCGGTTTTAAAATTTTCTAAACCGAACCGAACCAAATATTTGAATCGGTTTTACAAAACCAACCGAACCGATCCATTAAACCGAAAAAACCGAACCGTTTGACCCGAACTAATTCGGTTCGGTCCAAAACTGATTAAACCGGACCCAATGAACACCCCTAGATCCAGACACCGTTCTTTTGAGCTCGGCACGAATCTCAAAGTCCAATAGAAATGCCTCCTATTTTTCCGAATATCAAACTAGTTGAGATTTAATCTCAAACCGTAAAGTGAGGCTTATCCTCTACGGTACCTGGGAGGATATTAATCCCAAAAATGCCTGAAACCATATTAATCCCAAAAATGCCTGAAACCATATTGATCATTAATTTGCTGACTTAATCATTGATGATGTTGGATTATGACGCAAAATTATTCGATATATGAATGACATAACATAATCATCCAAATTATTCTTCTTTGACCAAAAGTTAGCGACTCGTTGTCCTGTGTGGATAGCGGAAAATATGTGGAAATTAAGTACTGAAGTTGCTCAAAATTTACAACAGTTCAGTAGGAAAAAAAAAATACTTCTATGGATTCGTCTGCGTTAACTCAAGAATTCTCCGGAATTCGACTAAAAAATTGACATTAAAAGCTGAATCAATAAGTAATATGTGATTTTATATTATTTTATGAGAGGAACTAATAATATACTTTTTTGCAAAAAAAAAAGAATTTCAAATGACAAAATTGTATAAAAAAAAATTATAGGAAGAGCTTAATTAGCAACTTTTTCCCTCTACCTCCCTCTGTCCTTGGGAGTGTGAATATTTTTTTTTTGGGATATTGTTCTAAACAATTGTTAAAGAAGTTTTAGGAAAAATAAAACGTCAGCCAAAATTAATGTTATACATTAAGTTTGGCTAGCATGCTATAATAATATAGGACATGTCGTTCTACAATCTAAATTTTTTATTAAATAGATCATTTCAAACCACCAATTAAAATCGTTAAAATTAATCTACTTCATCATTAATACATTTACATGTTAAATTTTCGATCTACCAAATAATATTAATTGTAGTTTTCCTTTTCGTTACCAACCTGGACCTGGGCTTCTAATTCAGGCCATCCATTCATAGATTTTTGTTACATACATTGGAATGGATTTGTGAGATGTCTGGAGAGAATTTTGACTATTAAACCCACCATGAGTCGTCAGAGGGGTTCAACGGGCCCCCCCCCCCCCCCCCCCCCCCCCCCCCCGGATTTTAAAATGAGTGAGACTATGGTACTATGCATGCATATCACTATTTAGTCCGTAATACGAATTAATATTTTGGTTTTTAAAATTTTAACGGTCAATTTGAACCGTTCAAAATTATTTTCATATGAATATATACCTGCAGACCAAATTTTATATTTTTTTTAAAAAAATTACTATTTTTTAAGATAGATAGAAAATCATTGTTTTTGGATGGTCCAGAATTTTCAGATCAAGTGATTTTCTATCTATCTTAAAAAATAGTAAAAAAAAATTCTAAAAAATATAAAATTCAGTCCACAAGTAGATATTAATATGGGGATCATGTTGAACGGTTCGGATCAACCATTAAGATTTTGAAAACAGAAATATTGACCCATATTACGAATCAACCCGTGATATGCATAGTACCATAGACTCACTCTTTTGAAATTCAGTGAAAAAATACGGATTCGATACAACTTTGCCCCTCCCTAGAGATTGTTTTGCCCTTCCTGAAACTAGAAAGCACGCCAGGCTAGTTCAAAAGCACTTTTAATGAAAAAAAAATTGTTGTTTTTATAGAAATTTACGGGTCCGGACCAATTTTGTTGCTTTTTAATATGTAAAATGATATTACTCTGTTGTTTTATTATGTAAGAGTATATTATTTTTATTGTTTTTATTATATGTTGATTGTTTTTTATCTAGTACCTGATTAGTTAATGTGTTTGAACCCGATAAATTATTTGGATCCGATTCCTGCTCTTCCCTGGCAGAATTTATGCGTCCGCCCCTGGCTATAATATATAGTTTCGCAGTTTGATCAGAAAGCAGCGAACTTAATGTTATATTTCTAATTAAGGTCCCAATTCATACAGACCGAAAAAGATTAAGTAATTATCTAAATTAAATGATAATGCCTCGGAATCTCTTGCAAATTATGCAACTGCATACACAACAGCATGATATGATATGGTCCTCGTTAATTAAACATATCCTCAGTTGTCTCAACTAATCCCTGGAATTATATAAATAGGTCTAAAAGCAAGGAGGAGGGATCAAGTTACAACATTTTGAGTTACCACAAAGTTACAACAACGGTTATTTTCATTTTCAAAGTCCAAATTGTCGATCCAAACCGTTCAACATGATTATCTAAATAAAATATGCTTCCAAATCAAATTTTACATTTTTTTGAATTTTTTTACTATTTATTAAAATGGGTACAAAAACTAGTCAAATTCATACCATTGAATTTTGTACCCAACTTAATAAATAGTAAAAAAAAATTAAAAAAATGTAAAATTTGATCTGGAAGCACATTTTATTTAGATAATCATGTTGAACGGTTTGGATCGACAATTTGGACTTTGAAAATAAAAATAACCGTTGTTGTAACTTGATCCCTCCTCAAAAGGAAATTAGTGTTTCATGGTCTCTGCTACTGGGCCCTAGGTGGGCCCATGGGTCTAGGTCAGATGCTGATTTAGGGCCTGTTCAGCCGACTTTCCGCGAGTTACTGTTCACGCGGGAAAAGAAAAATTCACAGTAACCCACGGTTCAATTCCCGTACCCATTCCCATTCCCAGTGGCCCGCCGAACAGGCCCTTAGTGTGAAAAGGCGGTACACCAGCAAACAACCATACAATGAATCTAAGCTCCTGTTCTCCTTCATGGAAAGACCAGTCAGTCTTCATTAGTCTTCCAAATAACCGTGTAAAAAATCTATTTAAAACAGCAAGTTGTGTGTAAACTATTTGTTTGTTCCATCAACTCACTCAACTGGAGTACATATAAGTGCAAATGCTGTGTATTTTGTTTTTAATTACATGCATGTGCCTCACCTTAATTGAGGAAAAGAAGGCATCTATCTATCTTCCTTCAAATACTCTACACTTCGTATAGATTTCATAATTTGATGGCATCTCAAGTGCTTAAAGTAAAAGACTGTAAGATGGTGATTAAACAGCTTCAGAAAACTTGCGACCTGACAACCGTGCTTCAGCAAGAGATTGCTAGCATTCTCAATTACTCTTTTAGTTCTGAGGTCGGCCTTATGTTTGAAGAATTGCAGCGCACGTTGAAGTTGTCTCTTGACATTTTGTGCAACAGTGAAGTGATCGGAAATAATAATGGAATTCAGAGCTCGCCTAAGAGGAGGAGAGTTGATGATTGCCAAGAAGAGCCTGAAAATAGGTAGGTAATTGTAAAACGAACCTCAATTCTTGTCAGGAGAATTATGAGAAAAAAGAAGTAAAATATATTAATTACTAGTTACTATCCAAAAAAAAAAACATTTTTTTATGTGTACATATACCTAAAAGTTTTCTTCTTGTTTTTTTAGCAGGAATGTTTGCAAAGAAGTTCATACTCCTAAACCTTTTGATGATGGTTACCTGTGGAGAAAATATGGCAGAAAGAACATTCTAAACAGCATGTTTCCAAGGTAAGCTTACATGATGAATAGTTTGGCATATATGTATCTGTGGTCGATTCTATATATATATTAAGCATTTATCATGGTTAATAAAACACACATTAATATATAATCATCAACAAATTTTTGTTAACCAGTCCATGTTAAGAATTCTAAACATTTCAAATGAAAGTCAAATTATTGATATAAAGGTTTTGGGTCTTCTCATTAAATGAAGAGCAATTGCTCATACAATTTGGTCGAAAAAATGAAAAAGAATATATGTGTGTGTATGTAGGTTGGTTATGATCACTTTAAATAAGTAGAAGAAATAAGTAATTGTCCTAACACATTATGAGCTTATATTAAGTAATAATCTCCAGCAATTCATTTAATTGGAAAACTATTGCAACAGAAAAAGAGAAATTAATGATGTTAGATAAAAGTTAATTATAAAGGTCTGCTAACAAAATTTTAGCTCCGGGCACGTCCATAAGATTTTAACTAATTAATATTTGTGGAGCTTTAACACTTATTTTTTTTAATTAACAAATTAGGAAATTGCACGTACGTGTTAGGCGCAAATTGTAGAAGAGCGCAATCATTTTCAAAGTTTTTAAATCTTCTTCTCAAATTTATATATATCAAGTGGTTCTATATCAAATTCATCTTTGTCCTTGTATGAAGACAAACGTGCTAAAATCTTCTAATAGAAAATATATGTTGTTGATAAGAAAGCATCTCAATATATTACGGCACTGTAAGCAACCAACTGCAATAAAAAAAAAGGAAAGAAATTAGTACAAAAAGTTTAATATAAATAAAATCAGGTAAGAGTTGGTATTCCTATATATTGTCCTAGAATTTAAAAATAAATGGTAGATATGGGTATGTTTGGATGAAGTGAGAATAGCTAGAATAGGAGGCTATTCGAGAATAGGAGCTATTCGGAATAGTAATGTGCATCCAAAATTCCAAATAACATTTTTGCTATTCGGAATAGTGAGAATAGTTGCTATTCTCTATTCCATGGAAATGTTGGAATAGCTACTATTGGAAAATGTGAATAGAGAAAAAACATATTTATTACCGTCAATACAGTCCCAAAATAACAAAATTGATATAACTTCTTTTATCTCTACGTCGTGACAATTCATTTGAGACCTCACTTGCCTATCTTTCTCTTAATAAACACCTTGTTAACACTATTATTTATCAGTTACAGCTATTTACTATTCTAAATGTACAATCCAAACAACATTTTTACTATTCCGAATAGCACCATTTTCACACTATTCTGACAATTACTATTCTTTCACTATTCTAAATAATAGTTATTCTAACTATTCTAGAGTGCATTCAAGAGAGTTGAAGCTATCCAACAAGATTTTGTTTGATTGCTCATTAATCATTTGGCTTTAATTTGACACCTATATATCTAATGCAAAATTAATTTAATTTGCACTTCTTTTTACATACAGGGACTACTATAGATGCATTTATAGTAGCGACTATAATTGCAAGGCAAAAAAATATGTCCAGAGATCCTGCAACGGGGACCCACCCCTGTACAAAGTCATATACATTCACAACCACACTTGTAATACTCACATTGCCAATTCTCATGAGCAAATACTGGGTTTTTCTGCAAAAGAGATGCCTCAATCTCAGTCTCAGCTCTCTCTGAACTCATATGCTATCACACGACGTGACAAAGAAGAACGTGCGGCTTTTCGCTCGTGTCTGGAAAGCGTCATTGGAGGCGCCAGTAGGGATCAACAACAAGAGATAGCCCCATATAGTTGTGATGATGTTGTCTCCCAACCAATGGCGGCGTCCCGCATAAGCTCGGCATCAAGTTATCATGCATGGGAAATGGATGACATGGTTATGATGGACCTATTCTGGTCACAATCGCCTGAGATGGATCTGTTTTGATTAGGAACAGAGTTTTCTGTGCTCAATTTAGGGTTTTGGTTTGGTGTTATAATTTTTTTTTTTGTGAGATTATTGCAACTTCGATACGTTATAATTTTTAGGTGAAGTTGTGGGTTGAAAGAAGTTATTAATATATAGCTCAACAAATTCTAGAAATTCATTTGTTATTATCTTTAATGTAAGTTTCTTGTTATTAATTAAAAGTTTATTTCTACATTAAGTTTAGGTTTTTTTGCCATATGTAAATAATCTTTACAATCTTGTATCTCCCATGGTTCTGAAAAATTGGAGTTGGAAGCAGAATCGGTAGATTGACTGCGGAATCAAAATTGGATAAATCGGTGGCAATCAGCAAATTGAATCAGAAATCCGGATTTTTCTAAAAAGAAACTTGTTTTGTGCTCAAAAATAGAAAACAAAAATAGTTTGTAAAAAATAATTTGTCAAAAATTATGTTAAGATAAAAATAAATAAATAATTAACAGTGAGGCATAAATGTTGAAATTAATTTCTTCTCTTTTAATTTTCAATAAGTTAAAATTAAGGTCGCATAAATTTACATAAAAATGAAAAACAGATACGAAAGCTTCCTTCATATTACTGAATATTCATATTCAGTGGGGTACTGCAAAAGGAATCTTTTAAAATGATTCCTTTTTAGTGGATCCGGAGTTCCGGACCATTTCTTTAACTTGGCACAAATCTCAAAGCTCAATAATACTGCCTTATATTTTCCCTCGAATCTCAAACTAGCTGAAATTTAATCTCAAACCGTAAAGTGATGCACATCCTCTGTAGTAATAGAGAGAATACGGATCCCCTGTTACTTGGGTGGTGGCTTCCTTTTTATCAGAGAGAATTCTAGAATCATTTTTCCGGATCAATAAATCTGGATTGACCATGCAACCCAATGCAAATATGAAGTGTCTATTTTATAGGCTGATATATATGTTGCAGGCTTATGAGATCCAAACTAATCAGCCCTCACCCTTTTATTAGATCTGTTTGAAAACTTAACGGATTTGGAGGCCCGTAGTTAATGCCTAACTTTTGCTGGCCCAGTATGATCCGACTTAAAAAGTACCCATTCGATCAGCATATCAGAATATTCAAGTACGACCAAATTAAAATATTTTTTATGTTGATGAGCGCAAAATTTCAAACAAAAAAAAAAAGTAAAATTGATCAAAATCACAAATGCGTTTCAAAAAGCATATCCCTCGAATGGCTAATCCGTACTCCAAAATCAATTAATAAGACCTGAAGACAACCTAAAATAATCGGAATGCAACATGAATGATTAACACTATTTTCATTTTTTTAATAGAAAAAAAAAATGATCCAAACTTGAAATAGCCTGGCTTAAATGATCTACTCAAGTTCAATGATGATGTTAATTTATTGCCGAGATGTTCAATTTTGTCAAAGGCCCAGTTCAAGATGATAAATTTGTAATTGAAAGCCCAAGACCTAAGATTTCGTACCATATGATTTACACATTAATTTTCAAAATCAACATGATGATTAAGAGATATAATCATATAATGGGTAGCTAGCCCATTACACTTCTTAATCACGAATGCAAATAATTCATCAAAATATGAGTAGCTATAAAATCTTAAAAATTGCTAGATTTGAAAGCTTTTTCTAGCTTCCCCATGTTGAAGACGGAAATAAATCTGCCGTTATTAAAAGAAATAACAGGAATCTGCCGTTATCGATCTCATCCGTTCAAATTATTTTATGTGCAAAAATTATAATAAAAAGTTTTTCATACGTTAATCTCAATGAAAATTAACAGTTGGAATAGGAATAACATATTCCTGTTATTCTTTTGAAATATTATTTTAAATATTAAATATTAAATATTAAATATCATATAATATTAATTTAAATATTAAATGTAATATATTATTACTTTAAATATTATATTAGTATTAAACTATTAATATAATATTTGATTAAATATAATATAATATTAGTTTAAATATTAGATTAGCATTAAATAAATATAATATCAGATTAGATTAGATTAGTAATAAATAAAATATTATATTAGTATTACAAAATATTATTTTAAATATAATATAATATCAGTTTAAATATTATATTAGTTTAATCATTATTTTATTCATTCTCTCCATCACTATTCAAAATATACAATCAAAACGATATTTTTATTAACTCGAATAGTCCGAAATTAGTACTATTCTCAAACTGTAATTCCCAACTTATACTCATTTTTGTTAATTTTCTTGGGCTCGAAAATTTGGTCTTGGACCTCATTTTTTTTTTCTACTCAAACATTCTCTCTCCCATATGATTGTGCACGCCCATATCTCTCTCTCTCTCTTCTCTTAACAAACATAAAATTCAAACTCTATATAAAAGGATCCAGTTTTATTTTCACTCTCTTGTGGAACTAAACTAGAATCAGATCCGAACCTGCTTTTTTCACATCACATATTTTTATATGTTTATTTCTTTATAAATGTTTATGTTCTTATTTTATTATTTGTTTATTTTTTAACAAATACTCTTTCTCTCTATTTTAAATGTTTTTCTATTTTTTTTATAAAATAATAATGTAAAAGTAACATTATGTTATTTAATTGCATTATAATTTTTTTTAATAAAGATAATTGTATAATATCAAATATTTTAGAAAGAAAAATACGATTTTTCATAAATAGTCTCACGGTTACATAATACGTTCACATAATAAATCATGTGCGTATCCGTATTCATGGTTTCCTAGTTTTTCAAAAGTGGATTCACATTCCTAGCAAACCTCATCATGCATAATTCCGTGACAAACAAATATGCTCTAATGAAATAGTTCGATTCTACAAATTCTCACAATTTATGACACCAAAAACTACACCGTATGAAAAATTAATAAGGCTGAGTGAAAAGAGAAAACGAAAGAGAAGAAAATTTGCGAATTTTACCGGCTCTATTGAGATCAAACTATTGATTCTGTCTCAAAAAATACTTCGATGCACTGAATTATTGTTCGGTCTTATCTATGAGATGAAAAATCAAATTCATTTTATTTTTTAATTTCTAAAAATAAAAAATAACATCCCTCGTGAGTTCATATTCATTCGCTTGATTTCTCTTGCGGGTGATCATATTTCATAAAGGAACAAATTTTGAGTATAGGGGTTAAATAATATCATTAATTGTACATTAAAGTCCTATAATTTTGTATATTATTATTTGGGGGTTTATACATGTAAAACAAAACATATAGTATTGTTTTTATATATTTAGTAACAAAAAATTTCAAACTTTGGGTGGTTAGCACCCTCTGAATTCATATCTAGTGCATTACTTGAAAAGAGAATCTTTTATAATTACTTAATTAGTGAATCTGGGCCATATTTCTTCCGAATTTCAAACCGGTTGAGATTTAATCTCAAACCGTAAAGTGAAGCTAATCCTCTAAGGTACCTGGGAGGATATTGATCCTCTAGCCATACCTATGTTTCATCATTACTTGTTAGAGTAATCTACTGAAATCTGAATATGTATGTAAATTAATGTAATGACTAATTATACTCTAATTTGATATTATGTGTTGTGGCATGCTATAATTAAATTTTTATGTATTGTGCAATGTTGTGATAAAAAAATATGGAAAATAACTACTACACATTAGTCAAGTTATAATTTGATTACGACTGGTTGGGTTAGTCATGTCTAACTACTTTTTAAGTTTAAGTTTAAATTAATTTAAGTAAGAAAAAACATAAAATATAAAATGAAAATGAAAAGTTATAAAAAAAATTATAGTAAATAATGAATACAATATTATTTTAGTTATGTGTGGACACACTTGACTACATTTTGTATCATACTGTGATCAACCTATTATATATTGTACAATGTTTTTTTTTTTTTTAAATAATCACATCACACAAATAATCACAATACGTGAACACCATGTGCCATATATACTGTGGCCGTACTGCAATGCATCTGGTTACATCAAAGTAGGTCCGATGTCCGTCAGACTTACTTTGGTTCGATAGATGTAGTGACCATTGGATTGCATTAAGATTTGTGCATGCTATATTGAAATTTGTGCAAATTTGTTTTAATTTCCATACACACGGATCTTAATGCTAATCGTACAGTGACAAAGCTAATTAAACCTAAAAGTAGATCAATGCCCATCAGATATATTCCTATCTCTCTGGAAATAAATCTTACAGCGTGATTTTCTACATCCTTGAATCTGGAAATAAATCTGCTGTGATTCCAATAGAATAACATGGTCTTGTTATTCCGATCTCAACCATTCAAAAAATTTCATACGCGAATCTCAATGAAGAAACTTTTTATATACGAATCTCGACGAAGTTTAATGACTGGGATCGGAATAACAGGACCCTTTTTTCCATTGGAATCACAGCAGATTTATTTCCCTTTCCCCTTAATCAATGTGATCTACAGGATCCGGACTCGCCAACGGCCAACCCAACCCGTTTACAATGCCTTATTAGTAATTACGGCAGGAATCCGAATACCCGATCATCCAAATCCAAGTGACCAACCCCGCTTGAAGCTCCGAACCGGATCCTCGTTTCCTCTCTTCCTCAGATCTTCTGACTAAACAGCCTTCTTTTTCTCTTCTGAAGAGAAGAAGACTGATTGGATCTCGTTTCGCTACTTAACCTCTCAATCAAAGAAGCAGCTTTGATCGAGTATAATCTTAATCGGAGAAATGTTCAAGTTCTTGAAAGAGGTGGTGTCAGGATCCGGATCGGGTCTGAAGGATCTGCCGTACATTATCGGAGAGCCGTACGCTACCGCCTGGGGCTCCTGGGTTCATTGTCGTGGCACGTCCAAGGTTACCTGTTCGCCTATCCATCCTAGTTTGTTTAATTTTGCATAATTTGGCGAATTTTGGATAGAGATCTGTTTAATTATCCATGCCATGCTGTAAAAGGAGGGTCTTGTTCGTATATTTTGAATTGGGTGAAATGCCACTTAGTGGGAATTAAGAAATAAATTTAGTTATTTTAGAGTTGAGTTATTAGTTCATTTGGGTTCATTACACTTATCGTGAATAGAGATTGAGTGAAATCACTGGACTATATGCCGTGGTGTTGCTTAAGGCATCTAAATATAACTCGATGCAAATTTGGCATCCTTTTGATCCATAATTCTGTTGTAGCAGTACTGGTACATTTCATCTGCATGTCTCTTATGCATCCATAAACCATATTTACTTTAACCAAGTACATAATTTAAATGAATTTTTCATTTTAAACATTTTTTAACCAGGATGACGGGTCACCAGTCTCAATATTCTCTCTTTCAGGGAGTAGTTCACAAGACAGGCATTTAGCTGCTGGTCGTAATGGCGTGAAGAGATTACGGACAGTAAGTCTCTCGCTGCATTTTACCTCACCAACTATGATACTTTTATTTGGCTAATAAATGCTTCTGACATGTTTCAGGTGAGACATCCAAATATATTATCGTTCCTTCACAGTACAGAAATTGAGGGTTTTGATGGGCCTTCTCAAAAACATACGATTTACATTGTGACAGAGCCTGTAATGCCTCTTTCTGAAAAGCTCAAAGAACTTAACTTAAGTGGTACTCAGAGGTAATTCAACTTGCTGTTAATCTCTCTTTCTTTCTCAACATATAGCTTATACGCACCTAATTCTAAATGATGCAGGGATGAATACTATGCATGGGGGCTTCATCAAATAGCTAAAGCCGTTAGCTTTTTGAATAATGATTGCAAACTAGTAAGTATCTTTACTATAAGCACATCTTAATTTACACTCTCTTATTTCTCTGTAGTTTATTGTTGTCTTTCATTTTGGCAATTCCAGGTTCATGGAAATGTGTGTGTGTCGAGTGTTGTTGTCACTCAAACTTTGGATTGGAAGTTGCATGCATTTGATGTTCTATCAGAATTTGATGCCAATAATGAGGCCGTGAATAGCCCCATGCTGGTAACTATTACTGTTCATGTTATCTGAATCTCACTAGGTGCTTGTTAAAGGCTCGAACCTTTTTGTTGCTCGACACTTCCTAATAGAAAAATAATGTACCTTTTGTAGCAATATGACTGGTTAGTGGGAGTGCAATACAAGCCAATGGAACTGTCAAAGTCAGAGTGGGCTACAATAAGAAAATCGCCTCCATGGTCCATTGACGGTTGGGGCTTAGGTCAGTTATTATCTCTTATATTTAATTAACTTCATTTAAAAAGTTTTAATTTGATCCAAAAAGCATTCAGAATTGCATTGTGAAAACTGTAGCTATTTTAACAGCTAAATTTCTGGAACCTTTCTATTATCCATTGTTATGGTTCTTGTTGTTTGCCAAATTTAACAGCCTTTATTGGGTTTGTCAGGTTGTCTAATTTATGAACTCTTTTCCGGGGTAAAGTTAACTAAGACCGAGGAATTGCGAAACACAGCTTCAATACCAAAGGTATATGATCATGTTAACATTTGATGATTTTAACTTTGAATACTTTTGTAATTATGTGTGCGATTTTTTTAAAGTGTCTTTTTTTGTGTGCTTTATTTCTGTGCAATAAAATTGCTTTGAATTGATTACAAATCTATTTCTCTTCCTTTTTTATTTGCAGTCTCTTCTCCCAGATTACCAGAGGCTCTTGAGCTCTGCACCTTCTCGTAGGATGAACCCCTCAAAACTTATCGATAACAGTGGTATGTTCACTACGGTTAAATTTCTCTGATCCTTCTTGTGATGGTGATCTCTGAGTCATTATGCTCAAGAACATTGATTTACTAATATTTAGTGCTGATGGATACCAATAACTGTAGATATATTCACAAATCAATGTTCTTGAGCGAAGGCCACATTACTTCAAGATTTTCTACACTTCATTGATATATTAGTAAACAGAAGAAAGTCTGATTTTAGTTCTTCAACAATTGCACTTGGCATAATCAAGTCCCTGAACATTTTTCATATTCAATCAAGCCCCTCAAATGTTGCACATGGTAGATTAAGCCCCTGATTGATGACTTTTGTAAGTAACATAGGGCCTATAGAGTTATCAACTCTTAGTTAATAATTTATGACTATTAAATTAGGAGAAAGGATTGTAACAAAATCAATGCAAAAGGTTTATATGGCTAATTGAACCAAAAAAAAATTAGGGCTTGATTGAACCAAAAATAATATAGCAGCTTGTTGGAAAACAGTGCAAACCAGCTGCAGTAGTTGAGGGGCCCAAAGCAGACCTTCTAATTGTTTTAAGTGCAGCAAAGGCTAATTGTTTTTCTTCACAAAAAAATGTGATATTTGGAACCTCCTTTTCAAATATGCAGAGTTCTTTCAGAATAAATTGGTAGAAACCATTCAATTCATAGAGATCTTGAATCTGAAAGATAGTGTTGAGAAAGATTCATTCTTCAGGAAGCTCCCAAATATTGCCGAACAGCTCCCTCGTGAAATTGTCTTGAAGAAGGTAAGCATGAAATAAATAATTATATTTCCCATTTTTATATATATATTTAATTGCTTTGAATTAACATTAAATATTATTAATTAATGCAGTTACTTCCAGTTTTAGCTTCTTCCTTGGAATTTGGCTCAGCTGCTGCCCCTGCCTTAACTGTTTTGTTAAAAATGGGTGCATGGCTGACACCTGATCAATTCAATGTGAAGGTCTGTTATGCTCCCTGATTTATTACATTCAATTTTAATTTTTACATTATGGAGTTTGAGTCAAGATAGACCTAAATAATTGCATATTTCAGGTGTTGCCAACTATAATTAAGCTTTTTGCCTCTAATGATCGTGCTATTAGAGTTAGCCTTCTACAACATATAGATCAGTTTGGCGATTCACTATCATCACAAATTGTTGACGAACAAGTATGCAGTTCAATGTAAAGTTATTAATTTTTTTTTATGGTCATTGAAAAATGTAATATATTAACAATTGTAGTGTGATCTTGTAGGTCTTTCCTAATGTAGCAACAGGGTTTGCCGATACTTCTGCCTTCCTCCGCGAACTAACTCTAAAGTCTATGCTCATTTTAGTTCCTAAAGTAAAACTCTCTTGTACTTTATTTTCCTATGGCATTTCCACAATTCATGGAATTATTTTAAGATACCTTTTTTCTGATGTGGTAAGTGGGAAAATTGTCACAGCTATCCCAGCGCACACTCTCAGGGTCTCTTTTGAAGTATCTCTCTAAGCTACAGGTTCTTTTTCAACAGCATTGTTTATATTACAGAGTTGCATAAATAATGTTATCCCATCTTATGTTTTTTTCTTCTCCTTTTTATGGTTTATCTTTTCTCAGGTTGACGAAGAACCCGCAATCAGGACAAACACTACAATTCTTCTAGGAAATATAGCTAGCTACATGAATGATGGAGTATGTCTCAATGCACTTTTACCTCTTGTCATTTCCTTAACAGTTGTGATGAATTTAGATATGGGTCACAGATGCAATAAATCATATTGCGTATTAATTTGCAAAATTAAGATTCTATGTGATAGTGCCATTAATGTATTAGTGACTAATCATGCAGACAAGGAAGAGAGTCCTAATCAATGCGTTTACTGTTCGGGCCCTAAGAGACACTTTTCCTCCTGCTAGATCTGCTGGTATGCAGCCTTTAGTTTATTAAGAGGTTATCATATTATTTCTTTATTTCTGTCAAAACGAGGATGTAACAGTGTTATTTCCTTTGGCAGGGATATTGGCCTTAACTGTGACGAGTTCATATTACGACATGACAGAGATTGCCACTCGCATTCTTCCCAATGTCGCTGTTCTTACAATTGATTCAGATAGGTACTTGCTTTGTTTTGTTACACTTGAAATTTGAAAGAATTATATGTATACTCTCAAGAGATTGCCACCTGCATTCATACCTCAAGAGAACTCATTTACACCGAAGTCCAATATTCACTTAAGATGTTGATATGGGTTTTTCTCATTTTTGGGCATCACAAGCTTGAAATCTTGTGCATCTCCATGTATATAACTTTGTTGTGCATTCGTAGTAAACGTTTTTGTTGTTTCAGTGATGTGAGGATGAAGGCATTTCAAGCTCTCGACCAATTTTTGAGCATTGCAAGGCAGAACCATGAAAAGGTTTGAATATACAATAAGCAGTCTCGTATCCAGTTTTTTTTATTTTATTTATGACTTAAAATTTAGAATGCTATCTTGGAATTATTCTTTTGTATGGATACTCTTGTTTAAGAATGTATTCTTCTTCTATTGTAGCTAACAACCGGAGTAGAGAGCAGAGTTGGTGATAGCACTGCAGTACAGTCTAATGCCAACTCTAGTTTGCTCACGTGAGTATTTTCTTTATTGCCTGTGTACTTTGGCCATGTACTTAATCAAACCAGATGGTTCTTTAGTCATGGAGAAAAAACTAATGTAATGAAATGATGATTTATGTGCAGCTGGGCAATGAGTTCTTTGACGCAGAAAGGAAAAGCATCTGACCATGCTCCAATATCTTCTGTAAATACTAATAGCAGCACACTTTCTTCAGCGGCCTCCAATTCCAGCTTAGGTTTTCTATCTCCATTTTTCTCTGTCTAAATCATCACAGAAATCACAATATCATGATTGTTATGAACTCTTTGACATAAATTTTGTAGTGGCAGATACACCAAGTGCGGATCCAGTGAGAACGGCATCTATGTCCAGCTTTGAGCAGGTGGCCCCGCCTTCCCCTACCAGATCTGCTGATGGATGGGGAGATGCTGAGGACGGTAGTGTACCTGACATGGGAGACGAAGATGGTGGATGGGATGATGTGGACCCGTTTGATGAACCCAAACCTGCTTCACTCACCAACATTCAAGCCTCTCAGAAAAGGCCCGTTTCACAACCTAAGCAACCAGGTACTCTCATCCTCTTTGTAATCTTCTTTACTGATGAAAAGGATCAATGGTACTTTCTGTTCATAATTTTATATACTTTTTTAAATTCATAATCTAAATGTTGCTTGGACATTTCAAATAGATGACTGAACCTGTATGCAGGGGCGGAGGCAGAAATTTGTTGAATGGGGGTGAATTTTTTTTTTTTAATAAGAATGGTGAGTGAGAGAGAGAGAGAAAAAATATACAATAAGAAGTGTCACATGTGATATTTTGATTTTTTTTTTTAATTAAAAAAAGTTCTAAAATGCTAGAATTCCCCCAAATTATACACAAATCGTTCTTTTTTTAAAAGAATGGGGGTCAATAGTATAAAATTTCACAAAAAATATGGGGGTTCAATTTCTTGTACATGTTGCATTTTACTATTAATTATAGAACAAAAGTCTGCTTCATTACTAGTTTTTGAAAAGAAAATGGGGGTCAATTGACCCCCATTCTATACTAATGCCTCCGCCTCTGCCTGTATGTGACTCATACCCTTTACGAACACATGCTGGATATGCCTACAATATGTACCAGATACACCAGATGATATGCCAGATGGCGTATCATTGGTAATTAGTGCCCTTCTTTTCTTGATCTTCAAGATACTTCCCATGCACGGAAACAGATACATATCAATGCCACAGTAAATTTTTGCATCCCACACAAGCAGTTCCAGTCAATCAGTAAAAGAATGCATACCCTTTAAGAGTAACCAGCGCTTGCCTTTTTGCATTTGACCCTTACATGACTAATAAAATGCTATAGTATGTATATATCAGTTTTATTAGTATAAAATTTATACTTTTCATATTTCTCCGAGGAGTACAAGATATCTGTTTCTGTACTTGTGTTGATTTCTCTTTCAAGCTCCTGCATTTTGAATTTGCTTCTTGTTTTAAAAATAAAAAAGAGTGACTTCTTAATAAAAGTTAAATTTATGTTAACACTTTATTTTTGTTAAGGGTTCAAATGCCTCATGTCCTCCATGCCTCATCATGCCTCACATCTTTTATCTCTGTTTTCAAAGTTCGGACAGTCATCCGATCCGCTTAACATGATATCCATAGTAAAATATGTTTGGAGATCGAATTTTATATTTTTTGGAGAAATTTTACTAATCTTTTAGATGGTTACAAATCAGTTTTTGGATGGTCCAGAAACAGTGATTTTGTACCTATCTAAAAATATAGTAAAAAAATTCACAAAAAATATAAAATTTGGTCTATAAGCACATTTTAATATGGAGATCATGTTGAGCGGTTCGGATCGACTACTATGAATACGGAGATAAAGGATGTGAGGTATGAAAGACATGATGAGGCATGTGAACCTTCCTCATTTTTGTTATATATTAATAATAAAATCCACAAATCAAAACATATCATAGCCTAACATTTCAACACAGTTGTGTCGTTGACTAGTATTGTTATCATGCCTGATACTCATCTCTGTATTTGTGTAGCATAGCTACAAGGTATATTTTTCTCTTTCTTTATTTCAGTGGTTTGTTTTTCTCTGAATAAATTTGCTTAAACGTATAATTTGTCCAACTACATATTTGATTAGTTATATAGTGGCATGATAGTTTCAACTACCCAGCCCTTCCTAGAAGTTAAGATGCTGTCTAAATTGAAAGAAAGTATTATGGAACCAGATGAGTATAATCATAATTCAGAACAGAAAAACAGTTTCTTTTATTTGAAATGAACAAATTGAATTGACTTTTTTTCACATATACTTAGTATATTTTCTTTGCCACATGCTAAATCACAGCTGTCAACTCAGCACGGGCCCCACCAGCCACGAAGGCCACGATAGAAACTGAAGACGATCCATGGGGCTCTGTCTCTGCCCCAGTGCCTAAACCTGCTACAAAAAATATGAACCCAAAACCGACATCTTCATCTTCAGCCAAAAACGAGGATGATTTGTGGGGATCTATAGCAGCACCAGCACCTAAATCCACTGCGAAATCTCTAAAGCCAGCTACCATAAATGATGACAGTGACCCATGGGCTGCCATTGCGGCCCCACCACCTACCACAAGAGCGAAGCCATTATCTCTAGGAAGAGGGAGAGGGATAAAACCATCCCAGCCAAAATTAGGCGCTCAAAGGATAGATAGAACATCCTCTGGCTCAAGTGGCTTTTGATAATTAAAACATTGTATTTGTGTAGTAGAAGAATTTGTAAAAGGATGTGTGTGAATTGCTTCAGCCAATATGTTGGGAAAATTTCCAGCTTGAATATTATAAATTTTTTTGTAAAAGTTTCTTTTTGAGGTTTTATTCGAGTACTTGTCCAATATTACTTTTAGGTTGATTCTTCAATTAGTTCTCGATGTGTAATTTCTGTACATTGTTATGATATGTTTATAATCTAGAACCAATATTTGTATTGCAGATGCTGCTAATTATTTTTTTCTGTTTACATCCTTTATCTTTCATTACTGTTTTTTTTTTTATATTAGTCCGCAAATTGCGAACTACCGTTTTTTATTAAAGGAAAAAGTGATTTGTTTAATTTGTGTTACATTACAAATTCCGCATTAAATCTTTCATTACTGTTACAGCCTTGCAGGTGCTGCTGCAACACTTCCTAGTAAGTAGCTTAGTATTGTGCATGTGCTATTGGAAATATTATAAGGGAATGTTTGGTTGGATTGAGAATAGGTTATTTTTGAAATTGGGTTATTTGAAATAGTGTTTTGGTTGAATTAGAATAGTTAGAATAGTAAATTTAAATTTTTTATCTTATTAGAATAAACTATTTTTAAAAGTTCTGAAATTTAACTATTTTAATAAGATAAACAATAATTATTTTTGATTTGATTATTCTAACTATTATTATTTTGCAACCAAACTTACCTTACGAGAATAACAATTTTTCATATAAAATAATATATTTTATAAAAATTTAGACTAAATAACAAATAACATTTCTTAAATAATATTACCAAAATCAAGAAAAGCTCGTTGCTTCAACATTTTCATTTGTTTTTCTCACAGTTTGAAAGTCACTCAAATCTTAAATTTGGTAGATTTCAGTGACGCTGATTGTCCTTTTTTACAAGAATAATTATATATAACCCCCCATTTCTATCCCCCCTTCGTCTCCGCAGTCCTAAAAAGGAAAGTGCTAACTAACTTTTTGTCTTTTAGTGGGGGACAATATTTTTTGTTGTTGGACACCAATGTTTAATACTACAATGAACGAAGTTAAATACTAGATCGATGCATAGTAAATACATTAAAGACTGAAGTTAAATACAGCAGGAAATTTAAACCATCAAATTGTCGGTAACTAATTTTTTTTGTCTTTTAGTAGGGGGTACGAGAGGATGGTGGTGCAGAGACAATAATTACAGATTGATAGACATTATTACCACTATCTCTAATTGTTAAAAATAATTATATAGAACCCCACATTCTCATCCCCTCTTAAATACTAACTTCCCTAAAGTTAAATATTAACATTTCTAAAGTTAAATACTGATGTGTATAAAGTTAAATACTAAGATATAGGATGCTAAATAGAATCCATACAACTTATTTATAATTTTAGAGATTAATACTTTTGACTTTAAAGATAAATACTAACGTTCATAATGTTAAATACTAACATTCCTAAAGTTAAATACCGATGTGCGGGACGCGGGAACATTAGTTTGTCATTTTTTGCGGGGACAGATTGTGTCGCTTTTGGACGCGGACGGTTAATACTCCAATGAATAGAGTTAAATACTTCTTCGATGCACTATTAATACTCCAATGAATAGAGTTAAATACTGTATGAAATTTAAACATCAAATATCGGAACCTAATTTTTTTTGTCTTTTAGTGTGGGGACGCAAATGTCGGAACCTAATTTTTTTTGTCTTTTAGTGCGGGGACGCGAGGACAGAAAACTTAATTTTTTGTGGGGACATAAATTGCTTCGCTGTTTGATAGACGGTTAATACTCCAATGAATAGAGTTAAATACTTGTTCGATGCACTGTAAATACATTGCAGATAGATGTTAAATACTGATAGAAATTTAAATACCCAAACTGTTGGGACCATATTTTTTGTCTTTTAGTGCGGGAATAGAGGGGGATGGATGTGCGGGGACAGTTATCTGAGTCCTTTTTACAAACCTAATATATAAAGATATGAAGGATTATAATTCCATCTGAGTAACATCCTAACTATGCACTTTAGCAGCGCAACTTTCTTTCTTAGATCGTTATTTCCAAAAATTAGCCATGAGATAATTATCTATTCATCAAATCAAAGCTTAATTTTTATTCATCAAATCGAAGCTTAATTATTAAATCATCAAAGAATTAAATTACCTACTACATCTTATTCGTATTTGAAGATTGTTCTAATATCTCATCCATGCCTCATATCCTATATATTCATTTTAAAAATTCAAACAATCGATCCAAACCGTTCAACATGATCTCTATGTTAAAATATACTTGGAGACCAAATTATATATTTTTTGAAAATTTTTTACTATTTTTTTAAATTTATTAAAAATCGTTGTTTTTCAAACAAATCCAGGCCATAAAAAACAATAATTTTCAATAAATTGAAAAAAATAATAAAAAATTTCTAAAAAATATAAAATTTAGCCTCCAAGCATATTTTTATATGGAAACCATGTTGAAAAATTTGGCTCGACTATTTGAATTTCAAAAACGAAGATATGAGATATGAGACATGAATGAGATATGAGAAAATAAGACATTGAAACCCTCCTCTTCATATTTTATACTTATATTACATCTAATTCAACAACTTAAATTATAGTTTACAACATCATTCTTTCATCTCTTGCTCTATAATCAAAACCAATAAAACATTCCAGTAATCCAGCAAACTAATGCCCTCATCTTTCTTTCAAAAAAACCAGCAAATTAATGGACAAAAATGAAAGATGTAACAGAGAAGCCAAACTTGCAAGCCAAAACAAACGAGACAGGCAAGCATTAGAGTCCGTTTTTTTTTACTGTAGGAAAGAAAACCAATTAGGGTTTTAAGAGCGATTGCGCGTGCATCAAAACCACACGCTTCGCTCTCTTTCCTGTGAAAAACAGATTTACGAAAGTTTAAAGAGAAAATTTCTCAAAACGCGCAAATCAATAGACAAGTAAAACTACACATTTTCATAAGGTAATCGAAATAGTAAAGCTATGTTTGAATCAAGAGTACATGAAATGATGAAAATGAGTTTTCTTTTACCAGAAATTGAAAGGAGAGCGGCTGGTTGGAATTTCCACTGTGGGTTATTTATACCTTCTTAAAAAATTTAGGGTTTTGGTTTTTTTTCTTCTCACTAGACGTGGTTTACCATTAAATGGTGTTCTTTGGGGGAATTTTATGTATACCCCTAAAAAACATTGAAATTACATATTGCCTCCCTCTAAAGTTTGTATTATCATATTTACCCTAAACCTTGAAATGTAATCTTGCAAATTGGATTCTGCTAATTAGCTTGTGCCTTCAAGGTGTTTGATTGTTAGCTTGAGAAGCAATTTTTTTCAATCTTGAAGGAAAGAAACATGAGGCGATGCATTCAACTTTTTTTTTTTCCGGATGGTTTTAATCTCACTTGAGTCAAGTAAATCACTAGTCAAACAACAGAAAGCAAAAATGCTGCATGTTATTTCAAACAATTAAAACTTTTATAGTTTACATAGTTGGAGCAAATGATCAACAAACCAAATCGCCAAGCTCTTTCCTCAGAAAAATATAAAAAGCAATGCCCAAAGAATTAGAATTGAAGAAAGACATACATCTCTGTACACCCATATAACACAAAAGAATTAGAACATGGAATCAGTTTGACAAAAGAAGTGAAAAATGAAGCACCTCTTTTCCCCTATGTTCCACCACAAAAGAATCAGAACCTGAATCAATTTTCCATGCCATCCTCAATGCTAAATTGCCTACTAGGGGCCATCAAAAATCGAGCCGATTGATAACCCAGCACTTTATGGAGCGGGTTGTATGTCACATCTTTGGCAGGAATTGGACACACTTGTGTTTCAGAGCACTCACCACACCGGATCCTTACGAACCTCTTTGTCGGCATGCCGATTGGCAGTTGCAAAAGCATTGCACAACCATGGCACAACACGAATGGTGTACCGCCCAATAATGAACGGCAGTGGTGCATTGCCGGCCTTCTCTTCCCTCTGCTACTACCAGAATCTGGTGTCTGTGGAGGTGGAATTTGAACACTCAATTGTCTCACAAGAGATCGTGTGCTGCGATTCGGGTGCATCGGTTTATCATTGCTTGCTTCGGTTTGTCTCAGTAGAAGCATTAAGAGCTTCTCTCTGGTTATACCTATTCTTGCAAGTTCATTCACAACATCATGTAATTCATTCTGTGGGCCCGGGATGTCACTGTTTGAACAACCATGCGGTCTACATGGTCGCCTCGAGCTAAATCGGGTTTCACCGGCACTGATTCTACTTCCCTCTTCATCAGAAGAGAAGCTTCTAGAAGAAGTGCTTCCATCAAAAGAAGCATATGAAATTCTACGGCTTGGATATGCTCTCTCGTCGATATCTTCTTCAGAAATTATGCTACCTTGAATCGAGCCGTTATCGTCTATTGGATCTCTTTTACTGCTTCGGTTCATTCTGTGTTGGTTCCAAGAATTGTTGGGTTCATATACTGGTTTTGGCCCCTCTACTTCTTCTTCAATCTTTGATTTATATCTAAAAGGCATGTCTCTCTTTTGGAGATAATTGGTTTCATGTAATCCTGGGTTAATCTTCTCTTCTTCATAATTTGAATCATATATCAAATCATTTCCATCTATAATTTGATTCTCACTTAATCTTTCAGCTGTAGAAGCTATAGATTCTCTCTTTCTATGAGTTCGTTTAGATACGGCATTTGGATTACGCGAGATGGTACTGCCTCCTTCATCAGAAGAGATGCTTCTAGAAGAGGCACTCACATTGTATGAACTAGGCCTTCTAGGAGGTAGAATGCTTTCTTCAAGCTTTGTATTTTTCTCTCTCTCTGTAACATAGTCTTCCCAGCCAAAGCTGATTTCCGAGCTATTACGGGTATGTTTTCTCAAGTCTTCAAGCACATTTGGGTGTTTTTTATTTCTAATTGGATAGGTAGAAGTACGCCGAATGTCATCGTCATTTGAATATGGCACGTTTCGTTCTGAAGTATTACTTCTTTGCTCAAGGGATACATCAGATGTTGTTTTTTCTAGAGATGCATTTTTTTCGGCATTGATAAGATCAGCCACTGCATGTCAGGAAAAGAAATCCCAATGAAAATTTTTCCTTTCTGACAAAAGTAGATTTGAGATGAAATGTTATAACATAAACTACTTAATACCTTGAAATATTTGCTGACATCCTCCACAAGTTAGCTGTTGGCTACCTGTTTTTCTGATGAGAATCCGTCGGCATCCTGGAGTCAAGCATTTTGGGAACCGGCCGGACATGCTTTCTGCTACAATTGAATTTTTTTTCTATTGGAATTCTGCAATTCAATGTTTTGAAAAAACAAAAACAAATTATAATAACTATATTGAAATAAAATACCAGTTCAACACTGAAAATTCTGTTTTCTTGGTACCATGAATTGCTCAATATATTATATTTCTTGTTCATCATTTTCTCTTCTTAAAGTTAGAGTTTTGATAATGCTATGATTTGATTATCAGAGACCTATATAAATTTCTGTCAGAAACTAATCAGATCCTTTTTATTTGAATCCAAAACACCTATAAATTCTACAATAACTGAAAAAAAAGGTAATATTTTAATAATTCTGTAACTTCTGAAAATTCTCATCATAAAAGAGTAAGATCAAACAAAGAAGATTGAAAAGGATAAAGGTAAGGGGAAAAAAGGAACTTCATCAAATCAAACAACTGAGAACAATTCTAGAATTTCTAAGGTGTATTTAGGAGATCATTGACTTCTATTGAAAAATCACAAATAAAGAGCCCACAACTATATATCACGATTCAACGACAAAGAAAGAAATGGAGCAAAATACCTTTTAAAAATTAGAAGCCACAGATAAGAGATAATATGAGAATGGAGGGGGGGAGGGGGTTACTTCTCTCTCTTCTTCTCTGATTTCGTAAAAGTATGAAATGGCTGAGATTAATTAAACTTAACGTGGAAGATTGACTTCATTAATTAATCCAGCTACCTTCAAATTATTATAAACAGTTTGACTAGGCAATCAAGAGAAAGAAAGAGCAATAATAATTTAAATAGAATAAAATGATTAACTAATGAAGCTGAGATGTCTTTTTCTTTTAGAAAGGAGGAAATGTTCAAAGTATCTCATGTTTGGTTTGAGTTGGTGTTGACACCTAAAATATCTTTCTATTAGCACTTGGACGTATTTGTTTTTTTCAATCTTTCTATAACACTTGGAAGTAGTATTACCTTAACATTTGTTTTGAGTGGATTCTGTTAAATGATATACATGTTTTTTGTTTTATAAGGGTGCGTTTGGATGAATTAAGAATAGTGCAAGGATAATGGCTATTCCAATATTTTGTAAGATTAGTATAATAGTGAGCAATTCTACAAAAGGCAAACAAAAAATAGTGGCTATTCACTAAAGTGATCGTAGGTTAATAATTTGAATGGAGGTTTTTCATGAATATTTGAGTGGGGAGTTTGTTCTCTATTTCAGAATCGGGGGCAGTCGATGGATATTAGATCAAATTTAGTTTGATATTCGGTCAAAACCGTTCGATCTGAACAAAGATCAAATTTAGTTTTCACATCGGATCAAATTTAATTTGATGCTCATCGAACTGTTCCGCCACTCGTTTGATCTTAAATGGCACTATTTTTTATGCATATAAATTTGTGGTATATTTTTTACTGCAAAGTATATTTGTAAAATGACTTATTCCATGTGAATGCTGGTTAGGATTCTCTTCAATTTTTCAATTAAAAATGACTTATTTTTTTTCTTTCTTTCTTTCTTTTTCTTCTTTTACGGCTTCATTTCCATAATAATAATAATAATAACAACAACAACAACAACAACAATAATAGAGAGTAGGTTCCTAAAATGAAAGTGGTGTTGGATTCTAAATCTTGAGTCACAAGTATCGTCTTTCATTTTATTTTATTTTTAATTTCACAGATCACATCAATACCTCTCTTACAGTTAACAGTTATTGCTAAATAAAAACTACATGTTTTTTTTTCATAACATATTCTGGCGAAATTAAAAAAAATAGAGGTTGAAAATATGTGTGTTGCTTGTTTCTAAATCTTCAGGCACAGGTTTTTTTTTTTTAAAATTATAAAAATTTTAGTTTCACATGTCACAACAATACCTGTCATACAGTTGCTAAAAAGGTTGTCATGTTTTTTTCATAAGAAATTCTGGCAAAACTAAATAAAAAAAAAAAAGGTTGAATAGTTCAAATAGTTTCTAGATTCAGTGGACAGTTCCAAAATGAAAATTTCAGCGTTTCACATTGAAAGTTATTTTACATTTTCTTCTGACCAAAAGCAAGAAATCAGGTTCAGCTACAAGTCATTATTTTATTTTTATTTTTTTTGTTTTGTTTGAAGCCCGTAGGCAAGTTTCATTGATATCACAACATACTGGTAGGGTTACAAAGGTAAAAGGAGCAAAAATAAAAGAAAAACCAGCAAACTGAAAAACCTGAAAACATCTTATCAGAACAGAAAAGAAAAAGAAAAAACCCCCCACACAGTATTCATTATTTACCAAATTGCAACATATGGACTTTACATAATGACTTCCCATCTTCAATGTATTATCTAAAAGGTGAATTAAATATTTATTTAGGAATAGAAGGTTACACAAATTTTAAAAATATATTGAATCGATTTCAAACAACAAATTTAAACTGTTGAAATTGATTTACTTTATCAGTGATTATATACTTATTATGAACATCAACTTAATATATATGCACTTTTTTTTATCAATTGTTATTTTAAGTTATTATTTTATATCAATTTGTACATTTATTAGTAACATTAATTATTAATCTACTTCATATTTGTATTAGAATTATCAGCGACTATCTGATCATTATTAATATATATTTAGAGTAAATTTAATTTTAAATTTTAACCTTGGAATTCTTAATTTCAACCACATCAAAACTAAATTATATTTAAAAATGGTTTTCCAAGATGGTACATACGGACATACGGTCTTATACCAAATGAAGATATTTATTTAGTTAATTACGTACATAAAGTCAAGTCAAGTCGATGTACAATTTATCTTCATATTTATTATTCAAATTGACACCAGTTCTCCAATGAATTTCCTTCTACATTGATTAGATCCCCTCATGACGAATAAATAATGCATGTATGCCAAATAAATATATTTTTTTTCATGTATAAGCATTTGTCAAATTCCAACTAAGTGCCAGAGGAGCATTTTTAAAAATTTCCTACTATTTATTATTAGAATCTTCGTCTAAATTTAATAAAAGTTAAAAACTAAAAAAAAAAAATGAATTTAGGTTTCTACAAAAATAAGAAATGAAATTCAGAATATAATTAAAACGGGACTTAGAAATTCCGTTTCTGAAAACTTACCTTAAATTTAGTCACAAAAAATAATACTTTCGTGTAAAAAGTTACAAGTTTGAAACTAGAAAAAAAAAATTCTTACAAATATTAAAAATGTTGAATGATATTATCCAACCTCTTCTTTTAATAAAAGAAAAAAATCCCGTCTCTAATTTGATAAGTTTAGCAAAAAAACATTAAAAAAAAAAAAAAAACCTCTCCTTTTTCCATGATAAGTTTAGAATTTTCTTGTCCTCAAAACATCTCTCCTTTTCACTCGGTTTGGACCCCTTCTCTCCTCGGACTAGTTAAAAATACTATCATTTTCAGTTTGAAAAGTTATAAAAATTTCTTCAGAAATTATGTCGTTGTTGGTGTTGACGTCAGTGTTGTTTACATTAAGCGAAATTGGAGCTATAATATTTCTCAAATTTTATTTATAATTTATTCTTGCAAAATAATTTTGAATTTAACTTTTATAAGATTTAAAAAAAAAATGGAATGACTTTACTGGCCATTGTAGAAAACACAAAATAATATTAGATAGTTGAAAAAATATAGTGAAAGATTTCAAAAATCGTTAAGCACTAACTGGTTTTGCTAATGAAAGAAAAAGAGCACAACAAAAAATGACATTTTTCTCTCCCATTTTACTTTTTATGTTAATCGTTTCTTGAAATAATGGAATTTGAATATCATATTTCTTTCAATCATTGTGTAGATCAGATACTATGAGTCTATGAATAGTGCTATAAAAAAGAGTTTCCAAATGGCCCTTGATTTATGGAGATTTTTCATTTGATTTGAATTGTTCAATTAATTTTATCAAACGTAAAATTCTGATCGAGGACTCAAAACATACAAAAACAAATAATTTGGATCAGACCTAAAATTATATTACGTGGGTGGCTGAACTTTATAAATTTTTAAACAAAATTTAATTAAGTTTTTAATAAACATAATTATAATTTGAAAATCATAGAGGTGATTAGTACCTCTATAATTAGTTGAATTACATGAGGTTCAACAAGTAAAATTATTTATGAGAGATTGCACAACTTGAAAAATAACATCTATTTTGTTGGAGGAAAAACAGATAATATAAAAATATTATGATTATCATACACTCTTCCACAGCTTTTGCAATAAAACAATGAAACTATTTTGGCCTTGCGTAAATAGCTCTGCTTGTCTGCCACGATAAAACAATGAAACTATTTTGACCTAGTTAAATCCACTTTTAAAATGTTTGTTGTATCAATTTTATATAGATTTCAAAACTAGGTTAATAATCTTTTGATTTTTTTTAATTGAACCCGAAAATGTAGAATATATATATATATATATATATATATATATATATATATATATAGTAGAACTAGGGTGCTCCTAAGTTCACCCAACCTCTTGTGAACTTGACTCTAAAATATATCGAATCGACTTTAAACGATGAATCCAAACCGTTGAAATCCTTCTACCTAATGATCGATGTGTCTATATGTGAAAATTTTAAAGTTTCGAATTAATTTAATATAGAGTCAAGTGGTCAAAGAAGTCCAAAAAATGAATGCATTAAAATTAATTTATAAACCTTAAACTTTTGATCACTTGACTCTATATTAAATTAATTCGAAACTTAAAAATTTTCACATGTAGACGCATCACTCATTAGATAGAAGGGTTTCAACGGTTTGAATTCATCGTTTAAAGTCGATTCGATATATTTTAAAATCAAGTTCACAAGAGGTTGGGTGAACTTAAGAGCACCCTAGTTCTACTCTATATATATATATAGAGAGAGAGAGAGAGAGAGGTTGACTAATATACAATCGATTGTTCTTGAGCTCCCGTGTAACCAAGTCGTTTTCCGATTTTCAAAGTTCAAACGGTCGATCCAAACCGTTAGATGTGATCTCTATATTAAAATGTACTTGGAGACCAAATTTTACATTTTTGGGAATTTTTTTTACTATTTATTAAGCCACTTTGAAAATCGCTCATCCAACGGTGGCTTGACCAAACAGTAAAAACAAAAGCCACCGTTGGATCAGCGATTTTCAAAGTGGCTTAATAAATAGTAAACAAATTCCAAAAAATATAAAATTTGGTCTCCAGGTACATTTTAATATAGAGATCACATCTAACGATTTGGATCGACTGTTTAGACTTTGAAAAATGAGAAACAACTTAGTTGCACAGGAACTCAAGAACAATCGATTGTATATTAGCCAACCCCTCTCTCTATATATATAAACTTCTATAACAAATGAAAGCATTTTCAACTTTTTCTCCAATACAATATTCTCTGAGAAATTAATTATATGTTCATTAAAACTTTCAGAATCATATATCTGTCCATCAAAACTATAAAATTTGATTATCTATCCATTACATCTCAAGTACTTTACTAATATCCCCATTTCTGATTTTAATAAATTTAATTATCAATTAAGGAAAATAACTATGCCCTTAATTAGTAATTGTCGTTGCATCAATTGTGACACTGTGCCAACTCAAATGAAAAGCAGAGGATGGAATAAAAGAATCAAGTTCAAACATAAACAACTCCAATTGTCATTTATAAGTCAATTGCTTGCTTATTCAACTCTAAACTAATCTGAGAAATTGTACCAGCAATACAACTTTTTCTTCCTTTTGGTTTCAATATGATCATTTTTTTTTTATAAATTTTTCTCACATGTTATATTCTTAAGGACACAATTATAATTCTTGTCTTTTCATCATAAAAGTTCCTTTCAGCAACGACGTGAAAATTGTTCAAGAGTCTGAGTCTTGCTTTAATAAAATCCATATGTCATTGCAGTGGCGGATTTAGTAAGGCTCAATGGGTCAATTGACCTCTATTTTTTTTTAAAAAAATTTACTAATATGTGATTTTGTTATGTTTTACAATAAAATATCATGAAATGGTAAAAATGACATCCATTCTTTGTAAAAAAAATTATATGATTGACTCTCATAATTCGAAAATTTGACTCCGCATGAAAATTTTATATGTTTGGCCTCCATAGTTCGAAAGTCTGGCTCCGCCTCTTTGTCATTGACTTGGCTACTACGTAAAATGTGTTAATATTTTTCAAATGAAAAGAACTAGTAAATTTTTTGCATTTAAATAAAGATAGTATGATTTCTAGGATTCAGCTAAAAGGTGGAAAATACCATTTTCATCGCTCTACTAGTCTACTTTCAAACTCATACTTACAATGAAATTAATATGGATCAGCAAAATTGTGGAAGAAAAAAAAAACAATTATGCTAAATGTTAAGACTAATAATTATGTCTTTACATTTTTTTTTAAACATATAAGATCAATCAGTTGTTGTATATAAGAATTCGTAAGAAAGAGAGAAGTGGGCGTAAACACATTTAAAGGATGTAAACATTATTTTCATCTTTATTAGACTGTGTAAAATAAATTAGACTATAAATTATTAATGTAAATAATTCGATGCATCCGGCAATTAATAAAAAAAGTTCCACATAGGTAGTAGTGGTGGGTAAATATTTACAGAGCATATTTGGCTTCATGCAGCGCACTGACTATAATCAAAATAGTGCTGCATATATTCGTGCGCTGTATGAAGTGAAAAATACTCTGTTAATATTTTTACCAGGCAGTGGTGGCATTGTGGATTGTTCCTTCCCTACTTCGACAGATGAAATGGTATCCTGATCCTCTGTGGAGTTTCTGCGGAGCTTTTAATCTGGTCCGTTCGTTTTGATCAGACGGACCAAATTATACTTTGACAAGAATCTCAAAGCAAAATTAATACGGCTCCCTCCATCGTCCCGAGTAATTACCGGCTGAGAGTAAATCTAGGCCGTCCGATCAGCTCGGCAGAGGATACTAGCCAGAGACCGGGCCGAGCAAAATTTTTCTGTAGATAAACCTTAGTCTGCCACGTGGCGATCCTTCAACCTCAGCTGACACTCCAATTTGTTAGAAGAGAATGAAAAGACAGAATAGAGATTAGAGGCTACTTATCCGAGCTTCTCGGGTGAGAAGCCATGGCGTCTCTTCTCCCTCGCACCTCACCGCCTCTCACAAAGCACCATTCTTTTCCCTCCTCTTTCTCTTACAACAACCCCATTTCTCACCTCAATATCGCCACCACAAAACAGAACAAACGACTTAATTCAAAATTCAAAGCTTTCTCCAATGATCTCCTACTCGATGCCCTGAGTTCTCTCGAATCGAGTCCCCTGCTTCCATTTCTAAAACAGGGCATTTCTCAATTCGAAGCGATTCAATCTGATCTGACAGAGAATCAGAGGCTGGAGGCGTATATCTTCGCGGGTTTAATATGGGTTTACTTAACAGCGAGACCTGGTGTCTTAATCGGTGCAATTGATGCATACATATTTGCACCATTGCAACTTGGACTGGATAGCCTTCTTGGTAGAAGAAATTATCAAATGAGCGATTTTTTGGTGGGACAGAAATTAGGAGAAGGTTCGTTTGGTATTGTTTACGCTGGTGCGATTGTACCAAAGAATGTTACCGCAGAGGAGAAGGTGGCGAAGAGAGGCAAGGGGATTACTAAAAGAATTGATGGGAAATTCAAAGAGAAGGTCATTTTAAAAAAGGTAATGTTACTAATTATGTCTTTTGGAAAAGCTACAGTATAGGTGTTTAAATGGTCAGTTCGGTTAAAACCAAATTAAAAATAGTCAAATGAAAAAAAAATCAGTTTTCAAAATTCTAATCAAGCAGCTGAATTAAACTTGTTAATCGAATAACAACTGAATGAAACAAACCGAAGTAAATTTCGGTTTCTTTGGTTGAACCGAAATAAGAAAGATTAAACCAAAGTAATTCAAAAATCAACTTAACCGAAATACCAAACCATTTAATCCAAATTTTGTTGGTTTAGATGAAAACCAAATAAACCGGATCCAATGAATACTCCTAGCGACAGTGCAAACAGAATGCACTTGAGGCTTATCGAACATGTTGTGTGCATTAGTGCATATAATTTTTTGTTTCTATTTTTATTCTCTTGATTAAATGAAATTTCAGGTACTTCAATAGCAATATGCACTTGGGACTTCGCTATTCAATTTTTTCATTTTTATGAAATATGGGACTTGGTTATTATATTTTTGCATTTTTTATGAAATATAGGTGAAAGTGGGGACGAAAGGAGCGAAGGAATGTGGAGATTTTGAGGAATGGTTCAATTATCGTGTATCGAGAGCTGCTCCAGAATCATGTGCTGAGTTTCTTGGTACTTTCATTGCAGATAAAACATCATCTGAATTCACCAAGGGTGGCAAATGGCTTGTCTGGAAATTTGAGGTGCATAATACCAACTTAATTTTGACAATATGTAAGATTTTAATAGTTCTAGTATTATGGTTTTGATTGAGTGAATTACCAACATTATCATTCTCCTGGTTTGGCTCATAACTATAAAAAGGATGTATTAAAAAAAACAAATCTAACTACCTATTTTTATTTTTATTTTTATTTTGAAAAAGGTAAAATAAGAATTTTAACAGAAAAGGGATAAATTTGTGAGTTCGTGAAATTTAGAAGGGTAAATATGATATTTTGAATTTTAGGGGGGGGGGGGGGGGGGGGTATGTAATTTCAAAGTTTTTTAAGGGTATACATGAAATTCCCCCTTATAAAAATGTTTCATTTTGATCTAAAGAATTTAATATGTTACATTCAATCCTGTTTATCATGTTCTGTATAAATTTAGAATCCCCTCTTCATGTCATATTTGACACAGATTGCATCAGAATGTTTAACAATTTAAGATAAAAAAAAAAAAAGTATGAGTGTTGGATTAAAATGAAAAATTTAGGATACTTTATTGAGCATTCTCTAACTTGTAATTTACAAGAAAACATAGGGAGACACGGACTTAGCCAATTACATGAAAGAGAGAAATTTCCCATTCAACCTCGAGTCGACCATGTTTGGTCGGGTGCTGCAAGAAGTGGACTCCACCAAGAAAAGCGCCCTAATAATTACACAAATAATGAGACAGATAATAACTTCTTTGAAGAAAATCCATGATACTGGTATTGTTCATAGAGACATAAAGCCAGCCAACTTGGTTGTGACAGCAAAGGGGCAGATAAAGCTGATAGATTTCGGCGCAGCAACTGATCTGAGAATCGGTAAGAATTATGTACCGAATCGGGGTTTGTTAGACCCGGATTATTGTCCGCCTGAGTTGTATGTTATGCCAGAGGAGACACCTAGCCCGCCTCCTGAGCCTATTGCCGCTATTCTCTCTCCTTTTATTTGGCAGGTGCTCTATTTCTTTCCTGATGTATGCCTTGTTATCCATTCAACTAACCTTGTTGGAGTGTAGCTGTATATACTATTGTGTGATCTTTATTATATTTTAGCACATATATTAAGTATAATTTCATTGCACATTTAATAAAAAAATGTATATTTTACTCGTGTAGCTTAATAGCCCCGACCTTTTCGATATGTACTCAGCTGGGATAGTGTTAATGCAAATGGCGGTCCCCACACTTCGATCGACTGCTGCTCTAAAAGCCTTCAACTCAGAGCTGAAGAATGTGGGTTATGATTTAAACGAATGGCGAGAGGTGACACGCTCCAGACCCGACCTGAGAATTTTAGATATTGACAATGGAAGGGGATGGGATTTGGCCACAAAACTAATTTCGGAAAGAGGGTTTTTAAGGCGGGGTCGGCTGTCAGCCTCTGCTGCTTTACGCCATCCTTATTTTCTTCTGGGTGGTGATCAGGCAGCGGCTGTTTTGTCAAAACTAACATTGAGCAAATAGGGTTATGTTGGACGTCGTCGGGGTTTCCTTTTTTACCTTCTTTTTTATATTAAATAAAAAGGGTACGTTGAGGATAAGATGTAATGATTTTTGGTTTGTACTTTGTAAAAAGTTATAACATGGGTTGTTATATTGTCCCGAGCGCCTGCTTTGTTGAATAAGATTACTAATGTGCCCTGGACTGGTCGACAACGATAGTTTGAGAAAGAGCTATTTTAGTTCAGTAAATACAAACTTCTTTTTAACCATTTCAAGAAGAATCAAAATCCCCTCATTTAAAAATGCAAGTCCTTCCAGGCTGCTGATGGACTGAAACACAGGATCAGGTACAGACTGGTACAAGGAACAACACTAGTGCTGGATGCAATGGGATTTCTGGTACAGGGAACAACACTGATTCTCATGACTGGTATAAGTATAACACAAGGAACAACACTAGTGTTTTAACATCCAGACTGGAACAGGTAATGACCGTTCCTGTACCTTCAAAACGCTTGGTTTGCTTTTTCTTTGGATCTAAATGTCTTTGTTTTGTTTCAAATATAAGAGAAAATGCAATCGCATTTCCGCCAGTCTGTGTACACAGGCTGTTTCAAGCCAGAAAAAAGGAGTGGTGTGATAGGCATGGCAAGCCAACGTAAAATATATTATTTTTATAAAAATAAAAAAGTTGGGTTTTATTTCTAGTATATCTTAACTTGTTTGGTATAAAAATAAAATACATTACTTTTGTGCTGTATATGAATCTGGACTTCAATGAGTTATTTATAGTACAAATGACAGTGCAAAGTTTAGATCATCTGTTAAATTTAATAAAAAAAAATTCTGAAATACTCTAGTAATATTTAATGCATCTAACGAGTTAATGTCCATTGTACTTATGGCCAGAGATCCAAACCTTTTGCTGTACAAGTATCAATGGCATTATTTGAACTATGAGATGCATCCGGAGTACCGGTACCAGATGAATTCAGATCAGGCGAGGTACCTGACTCTGTGGGATTAGATCCGGACCATTTAACTTGAGTTTGCACAAATGTTAACGCAGACCCACCCCTGGCCATATTCTAAATAGGCACCAAAAAAGACTATGGCTCGGCCGGGAGTATTCTATCCCCTGCAGTACCGCAAGGATAGTCATTCGTACCAGATGGTACATTTTAACATAGGTACAAATGACTATCCCTGCGGTACTGCAGGGATAGTCAGTTAATTTTCCTCAAAAAAAAAAAAAACATAGAACCTTTCAAGCAGTTAATTTACTGCGCTCAAACTTCAACTAGAAATATTATTGCAAGAGCAACCTAAATTGAACAAGGAAATGTACAAAATCATAAAAAAAAAAAAAAAAAATCATTAATTTGTTGGCCGTTAATACTTCGCTAAAACCTCCAATTTTTTCTCAAATTGGTCTCTGTGGGCACCCACAAGTGTATCGATCGTTGTTCCCCCAATCAAGAAAAAAAATGTTGGTGTAGCCCCAACCCCATAAGCTGAAGCCAGTTCCTAAAATAGTTAAAAGAAAATTTTAACAAATATTTAGTAAAAGGACTTGAAGAACAAGATAATTAGCTGCTGCTATATTTAATTTAGATTTTTACCTATGTTTGCCATAGTAATGATTAAAAATAGACCTTACACAAAGATATGATAAAACTAAATGAGTGAGGCTTTGGTACTATGCATAGCACACATCATGATCTGTATAGTTGATATGATCTCAACCACTCAACATGATCTCCGTATAAATATTTATTTGTATTTATTTTTGTTTAGATATGTAGAAAATCACTACTTTTGGATGGTGTAGAATCTTTAAATCAAGTGATTTTCTACCTATCTAAAAGATTAATATAAAAATATATAAAATTTGGTTTCTAAGTATATTTTCATATGAAAAATCATGTTGACTAATTTGAAATCGACTGTTTGAAGTAAAGATATAGATCCATAGTACGGACTGATATGCACTACGTATGGTATTGTAGTTCCTCAAACTAAGTTATAACATAACTTACATCCAAGTCATCGATATCAACTGCCAAGAAGAGAAAATAAGGGTACTTCTTTGATGACTCAATATAGAATTTGCTTGCAGATATACATGGTCCACACCAGGTTGCATTAAAACTCACCACAACCTATAAAGAAAAATGCAGTATAAATTTGCATTGTTAAGTAGAAATTTGTAATTCATCTAGAATCAAGTTTAAGATATGCAAAATCAGGACTGTTTAAGATTTGCTGAGGCGAAACCAAGACCGTATCCTCTGAGGTACCAGAAAATTTGAGTTTAGATCCGGGCCGTTCTATCAGAATCTGGGCCACGGGGCTCCTTTAATATTCCTGCCAAAGAAGATCGGACCATCTGGATCTAAACTCAAAAATTTTTTAACTGGGTCTTGGATTTACATTCCACAAAAATTTGAAAGGAAACAAAAAAAATAAGAAAATTTACTATGCTGTTGGTTTTGGCTGATTCAGATATTATCTTCTCCAAACTTTCTTTACTCTTTATCACACATATGTTGCTGCCACTGTAATCAAGCTCTTCGTCTATATCATTAGGGTAGCACTGCATCAGTGAAAAACTGGAAATCAGTTTTTGAAATAGAAAATAATATTATGTTTCATACTTCTTAAATATTTAGGCTTGTCATAATACATAATACATTACAAATTTATTTTAACATTACACTTATATAAAATTGTCTTAACAAGAAAGTATAAACTTTTGTCTTGAATCCAATAAATGCAAAATATACTTACTTTCCAACAGAAATTCCAGAAATTCCCCATGCTGATGTTACAGGAAAGGATTCGGCAAGTTGATAGTATCATGCAAAGAAACACACACAAAAAAAAGTGAAAAAAGCAGAAAAAAAGGCATGTGAGAAAATTTGGTTTCTATAATAGGAATTTGTAAGAGTGTGTACCTCAGTTTTTCTTTAATCTCCTGATTAGTTTCTTAGAAAAATTATCCGGCGGTAAATATATCGCATCAACAAAAAATAGAAGTCTGAATTCCCTGAAGAACAATGAAGCATCAATTGTGCATCGAAACTATTTCTTCACAAAAAATGAGACAAAAATCCTTACTTTATAGGATTAAAAAAGGACTTGTGTTATTTGTAAGATAAGAATTTTTTTTGTTAAGTTTTAGATAAGAAAAAAGGAAGGAAGACTCACTCCAGAAATAAATCCAACACAGAGAATTCGCGAAACAGAAAATTGTTATAACAGTGGTAATGAACCATAATTTTATGATTTATAGTAATTTCTAATAATATACCCTGGATGTTACTAAGTTTATTTGTTTAATTACCTGGTAACTTAGTTTTAAAACCCAAATTAACTCCCTGTTAGACTTGACTAAGTTTACTGGTTTGTGATTTATAATAATTTAAATAATCTACACTGGATCTGGATGTTACTAAGTTTTACTGGTATACCTGTTAACTTAGTTTCAACTTTCAAGACCCAAATTAGTCTAATTATAGTAGCAAGGCCTTTAACCAAATGAAGAGACCTTTTATGTCATATAAATGTTGATTTTTTCAGAGCAATACATACATATATAAATTTGATTTGTATTCTTCAATGCTGTACATTTGTATAATATCGGTGGAGCTCATCCGGCAGCAATTCAATATAGTCCATATATAGGAGAAATAATCATATTGAATTGTGCAAAATCAGGCCTCTGGTACTAAGAAGAAATTTTGAGAATTTCCAATAATTAATTACAAAAGAGGGTGAAAAGGGAGATTGTGACAACTGCTTTATCTAATTTGGTAGGTAAACTCATACATGATTTTGGTTCAGTGCATGGAACTTGGAAACAGACATTGTCCTCAGAACAAGTAGAGAGAAAAAGAGAGAGAGAGGGAGCAACTAACAGTCAAAAGAAAAGAGAGAGAACAACCTTTTAAGTCTATTCTGGATGTAATTGCTGTCATTTGGTCACTTCATGTGCATATTTTATAAAAATGATAATAACAAAAAATGATTCATTCATATTTCAAATCTCAGTCGATTGAGCCTCTCCAGCCATTTATTTCAAAATGAAAATACGTACTTTGACAATGTTATTTTGACTTCATGCAATGCAAAGATAGAGTCAATAAAAAAACATATGACACGTGCACTGCATAAAGCAAAAATAACATTATCAATATGTTTAGTCCTAATTAATCCTAGTTATTTCCATCGCACAAAAAATGGAGTGAAAATATTGACAATGTTCTTATGGTTTTATGCAATGCAAAAAATGGACTAAAAATACCTTCAGTAAAGATATTGATAATGTTGTTTTGATTTCATGCAACGCAAAGATAGAGTCAATAAAAAAACATATGACATGTGCACTGCATAAAGCTAAAACAACACTGTCAATATTTTTGGTCCTAACTAATCATAGTTATTTCCATCACGCAAGAAATGGAGTGAAAATATTGACAATGTTCTTTTGGCTTTATGCAACGCACAAACAACATAGTCACAACAAAAGAAAAAAAAAATTATGGCTTGTGCATTGCACGAAGTTAAAACAGCATTGTTAATATATTTATTCTAACAAAGGGTTGATACGGAATCCTAAATCATTCATTCCAAGTTATTTAATCCAAGCACTATTACAAGTCATTGACCCACCGACCTCAACAGAACAGAAACTGGTCCAGTGAATGATAAAAATTAATTGTGTCAGCTTATCATGAACAACTTCGCACGCTTTTTTTTCTGAAAAAAAATATATAACAGTAAATCATGACCGTAGAGAGAGCGAGATCAAAGGTGCAAAAGATATGGTGGGGTTGAGAGAAACAAGCACGAACAATGTGCCTTCCACTGCCAATCTGAGAAAATTGAGCTGCTTTTTTGTATGTCTTGTGAAATGGGGCTCCACTTGTTACATTAATTGATTTTTCCTAACTAGACAGATCATGATCTGACCCTTTTGCTTAGATCTGTAATTGAATGCCATAGATTTTGCCGTACGGGCTTTTCAGGCCCAACTGTTATGCTGCCAGTGTGGCCCATTTTTGGTGGCATCCAGCCATCCAGGAAATAGTGTTGTACTTGGGATTCACGCATCTTCTTGCTTTCATTTATTGCCCTACAACCTACTCGTTATCTGTTGATTTTTTGTATATAGAAATAATTTTTTTTTTTTAGTAAAACCCGGAGGTAGGTTGCATTAATTAAATTGTTTAGCATTATATCGCCTGTTCGAATAATCATAGTGTTAAATCTGTCCTACTTGTCTGATATTACACTGGTCTACTAGTCTACCTTAAATATTACATTATTCTACATTACCCTACCGAATGAAAATTAAGTGTCTAGAATTAAGAAAAATTCTTCTTGCATCTCCCTTAGCTCTATTCCTTCTTGTACCGGTCACTGGTACGTTGGTCCATGCAATGGAAAGAGATTACCTGTTCTTCGGAGGTAGGATTTTTCTGTCCTCAGTGTGGCTGACATCAGTGACATGTGGGTCCAGACAAGTTTAAACATTTAAATATTTGGTTTTAGTTTTATTGCAGGCTCACATGTCAGTAACTCAAGGACAGAAAAATCATACTCCTGAGAGACAGAGGATTCGGTTCCCCATGCAATGCTCTCCTCAGCTATGTAGAAATACCGAAAGAATGAATTTGTCCACACTCAGCTACTAGAATGGGTACAATGAGTAAATAACGGTCATGATTAAGTTCCAACCGAACCAAAAAAATACACTAGACATTAAAGATCTAGAAGGTTTGTTTTGAGGTTCATGTTAGGATAAAGAACAATCTGAATTTACTCGTTGTATACTCGGATATCTAGGTAGATACGAATTAAAAGAAAAATTGATTTTTTTAGGTTCTGTTCGGCTGCAGCAAGAAAGTTACTGTTCACGTGGGAAAAAAAAATCACTCAGAGTTAAATTTTTTTTCCCCACGTGAACAGTAAAAATCAGTTCAATTTTTATCCTTTCCCATGTCCATTTAGGAAGCCGAACAGACCCGTAGAATTGCCGGCATATACATTCCTAAGAAAATTCTGTTTCAATCGAAAAAAAAAATCGATTTATTCTATTAAATCAAAATCTCAAGACACTCTATTCTATTATCCAATATTATTTTAAAGTAATTTCTAAAAAAATAAAATATTCTGGATTATCAGTATGGACTGTATGGTGAATTAGTGATGCAATCAAAACGGTCTGGCGTACTGTCTGGGGACTGGGGAGGCGAACGGATTCATTTATGACCCACTTTGTCTCTTTTGATCTTTTCCATTTAGCACAGAAATTTAAGAGGCTTTATTTGGATATTGATGATGAAATGAAGAGCATTCAAATGTTTTCAAAGGTCGTGCTTTTGTTTAACGAACGCATTGATCAATCCGCAAAGACTAATTAATTATACATTATTGTTCATGTGGGAAATCTCTAACATTTTTAGTTCAATTCCCGCGCTTATGTCCATTTCCAATGGTCCGCCGAACAAGCTCTATAAGTGTAAATATTGAGTCAATATGCTATAGAGAAAAATACACTGTTCTCTCATCGGAATGAATACGGAAGAAGAAAACAAAATGATTCAAATCTATCATGTTTTTATTTTCAGAACTACAATAAATTACAAAAACTAAAATTAAATGTCAAATTAGATATGATTTATATCATTTTTTATGTAGAGCAGAGTTCAAACGCCTTCATTTTTGTGCTTCTATTATGCCTTCATTTTTAGAACTACAACAACTTAAATTTTTAAAAATTAAATGTCAAATTAGATATGACATATATCATTTTTTCTTTGCTGAGGATGGTTCAAACGCCTTCATTTTTGTGTTTCTATCATACCTTCATTTTTAAAACTACAGTAACTTTTTTTAAAAAAATTAAATGTCAAATTAGATATGATTTATATCATTTTTTCTATGCACGCATAAAATCATGACATTTCCATCTTGCTTTTATTAGTATAAAGAGCTTACAAAACTACACCAATGTGGATAAATTATGGATGTTGATTTTTCAACTTATTAATTCATAAAAAAAAATCTAAAAGTGATATTTTTTTATATCTGTTTAGAGAAAATAATATAAATCACATCTAATTATTTTATTTTGACATATAAATTAAAAAAATTTATTAAGAAATTGGAAAGTAAAAAGTAAAAATAAGATGAACACACAAAAACTAAAAACATCTTAACCTTCCTCATTTTGAAATAATAATGTCTACAATTGTTGTTGTAATTAAAGCTGAATTTCCTTTTATGTTACGTGGGTCCACAACAACAAAAAAGGAAGGGGTCAAAGTATCTTAAAGATATCGTTGTGAGTCAAGTGTATCATATAGTAATAGAATGAATATTTCTCTGAATACAGTAAGCTTGGATGTTATATATAGCACAAGGTCATCTGTAGTACATCTTCAAAAATTTATTATATAAACTTTAAACTTTGATTTAAATAGTTCAATAAATTGGTTATATAATGAACTTATAGACTACTAATTTTTATTATTTTTGAAATCTTTTTACTAATTTTTATGATTTATGAAAGATGACAAAAAAATGACCTAAAATATTGGCAATTTTTATATTTTCAAGTCATATTTTGTAATCTTTCATAAATTATAAAAAAAAATAGTAAAAATTGATAATCTACTTAAATCGAAGTTCATTATATAACTAATTTATTTTCAAGTTATATTTTGTAATCTACAAGTTCATTATATAACTTCCAGCTCATGCTAAAAGAAAGAACATTCGATAATAAATATGTAGCTTGGAATGCTTGAAACTAAATCGATTAATAACTAGTCTAATTTAAATCTAACATAAACCAAACTCGATATGATGCAAACTCCATTAAATTTTAAATACAATTTAAATCTGATCCAGACATACAATCTTATAATCCTCTCGGGGACCGATACATCTCAGGAGGATGACAGTAGTTGGGATTCAGAGGCAGATCCCTCACTTGGATTAGAGGGATCCGATCTGGATGAATACCTTAGGGATAGGGCTGAGTATGATGCGATTGATGCAGCGTTTTTTCAGTCTCAAGATCTAAATACACCTAGTTCCCAGACCACCTCTTCTGCTGTTTAGATAATAAGATTGTCTACTTGTTTCTCAGTATTTCAGTAGCTGCTGTTGTTTGTTTCTTTGTTGCTTTATTAGGCTGCATTTATAGACTGTGTGCTTATTTTGGATATATTCATCTCAGACTTGTTTTAGAGATGTGTAGGTTATATGGGTGTTAGTTTGTATGCTTTTGTAATGACTCTATTATGTTTCTAATGAAACAGGTGGTCTTACCACTTTTTCAAAACAAAAATAGCAAAAGGCATATTTGAATTTGGAGTTAGACAAGTGAGCTACTTACTTATCTGTTAAACAAGATTTAAAATAAAACGAGTAAGATGAAGTTATGAAAAAATACGTTAAAAATCTTTTTAGATTGATTAACTTACTACACAGTTATTATGTTTATAGGGTCCACTGTCATAGTTAGAGATTTATTTCTCAATTTCTCTCTTCTCGAGATTGCTTAATTTAAACTATAACTTAGGCTATCAAACAAGATGTAAAACGTGAGAAGTTAAATAAAGTAATTAAGCATCTTAATTCTTTATAAGTTGCAACCAAACATTACTAAAGTTAATTATCATTTTTCTATGATTTTCTAATTGTTGGTATTTTTATTTCAAATTCTAACCAAAACTTCCTTATCCTACCATCAAGAGAAAGTGTCAACAGTACTGTACAGTAAACTAAAATGTGCGAAAGCTTCGTGTCAACAGTAATGTACTCTTTTATGAATATACTTTGATTTTCTACAATAAGAAAACTTGGACAGTAGTTCGTGTCCTCTGCATTAACGCATAATTTAAATTTAGCTCTGGACCGTTCGATTAGAGTTTGGACTACTCCAGCATGTGCAACGCACATAATTTTTTAATATGCGGGGATTTAAATCGGACGATGCCAATCTAAACTTAAAATTTGAGTTAACTCGGAGGATTCGTTACCGTCTTACCGAGTAATTATTAAATCACCGTTTGCATTTCTATACTTTATTTTATTATTATTTACAGGCTGAACTATTACTTTCTCCTGACATGAAATAGATCTAGAAATATATCGTTTGAACAGATCCAAAAATTTTAAAAATAAATCTATGAACCTTTCTAAAAAGAAAGAACCTATGAATTTTTTTTTAGAGCTTAATCTCGTTTTTTTTTTTTTTACTTGTAAATAAAAATGTAGGTTGAAAACATATGTCAAATTGACAAAACTGATTAAAATTATCCCAACTTGATCAGGGTCAGAGGACCAATCTAATAAGAACTCGGGTCTTAAATATTCCAAATTTATGATTTTTGTTCCAAAAAATCAACGATTATAAGTTCTAATTCACATTCAAAATCATTTAAATCTCAAACTACTCAAATACAATGTTTCTTAATGCCGACCTAAATTTGAAATAATCTAACCAATCCGGACCCAAGTTTCTTTCATGAATTAATCAAATAGAGGCATAATCCTTATTTTTTTGTAAGAAAAATTCTTCCATGACATCAATAGAACCTAATTACTATATAACTTTCTAAAACCAATTAACTAGAAGCATAGTGACAAATCAATTATTCGGGTTCGGTTCGGCGAGGTCAAAAATTCATGATTCGGGAATAATTTAGGTATAATTCATGAATTATTTCATATTATTCGGATCAGAGATCTCAGTTCTGTAAGGGAGCAAAAACAAAAAATAACCAAAAAAAAAATTTGGGAAAAATTCGTAAAATTTTTGTAAAATTTAGAAATAATTTGTAAAATTCGCGAATTATTCGGGAATTATTCAGTCAAAGTTCGGTCAACCGAATAATTCGGCATTCGGTTCGGCATCACCAAAAAACCGAATAATTCACGAACATGTCACTATGACTAGAAGTAGAGGCTCAAATGCCTCTTCTACAATCTGAAATAATTTCATCTATATAAGACTCAGAACATGACCAAATTAATTAATGGGTCACTTTTCTCCTATTAGCTAGGAGGCACAATGTCAAAATACATTTGCAAGTAATTAAAGGTGATTTGACAGGAAAAAAAAAATTCCAGCTCATGCTAAAAGAGAGAACATTCGATAATAAAAAATGTAGCTTGGAATGTTTGATTAATAACTAGTCTAATTTAAATTAACATAAACCAAACTCCATTAAATTTTAAATACAATTTAAAGGGGAAAGGGGGTGACTATATAGGATCAAATAGCAAAGGGCATATTTGAATTTGGAGTTAGATGAGTGAGCTCCTTACTTATCTGTTAAACAAGATTTAAAATAAAACGAGTAAAATGAAGTTATGAAAAAATAAGTTAATTTTTTTTTTAGATTGATTAACTTACTACGCGGTTATTATATTTATAGAGTCCACTGTCATAGTTAGATATTCATTTCTCAATTTCTCTCTTCTCGAGATTGTTTAATTTAAACTATAACTTAGGCAGTCAAACGAGATGTAAAACGTGAGAAGTCAAATAAAGTAATTAAGCATCTTAATTCTTGTTAAATTTAAGTTGCAACCAAACATTACTAAAGTTAATTATCATTTTTCTATAATTTTCTAATTGTTAGTATTTTTATTTCAAATTCTAACCAAAACTTCCTTATCCTACCATCAAGAGAAAGTGTCAACAGTACTGTACAGTAAACTAAAATGTGCGAAAGCTTCGTTTAAGACTGTTCAAAAAATATCTAGAGATAAAAGTCTGAGTCTATCTAGATATATATTTTATGTAAACTAATTAATTCAGAAGACAGTAACATCAAATATTATTATATGTGAAAATATCTAAGGTTGTCGCAGACTGAGTCGAACTTATATTTGAAGGCCTAATAGCTTTGGTCAAGCTAGATAACTTGAAATTTAAGACCACAAAATTGACCAATAAAAAGAAGATAAAGTATATTTAATTAAAACCAAAAATTTATTAATTTTAATTATATGTGGAACTTTATCTTTCATATAAAAAGGATATAAAGCATACATATTAAATAAAATATAAAAAAAATGAAATATCAAACACCTCGTGCATTTTAAATATTTAATCAAATCGCTTATTATTCTAAAAAAAGATATATTTATTATCTCTGTACAAATTAAGTTATAAATCATATATAGTTTAAATATCATACTATAAACAATCAGGGGTATGCTGATCATATCATTGCAATTCTAAAATGTCAACTTAACTGCACACCAGGGGTATTATCATCAATTGCAAAGTTCGGAGCAAGAAAAATGATTTTTAAAAAATAAAGATTTTTAAGTTAATTTTTACAAATTAAAATTTTGAAGATCTGCACAGTATTCCCGTAAAATTTTGCAAAATGGCCAGTCTCGGGTACACTGATATCAGGTAGAGGTGCAGACAGATCGGATATTATCCGACCGTATCCGAAAATTAGATATAGATATCTGATCCGCATCTGTATCCAAAAAATAAAAAACAGATACGGATATGATTTTACCATTATCCGATCCGTATCCAATCCATTTGCACCCCTAAATTATCCGGGCATGTTGTAATTGTATTTTAGTAAAAAAAAAAAAAGCGGAATGGTTTGAAATTTGAATTATGTTTCCTAGGCTAAAATCAATACCCTTGTTCGGACTGAATTTTTTATTTATAAAAATTAATATAAATAAATATCTGATTTTAGAATGATTGTCTCAAAATTTTAATACATAGACGTAATCGTAAAAAGATTCGGCTTTAAACAATGGATTGTCGTGATGTGATGTGTGATGAATTTTGATAGATCGGAATTGCTCGATAAAAATAAAATTGAATTTATTTTACGATTCTGTGCATAACGTCTAAAACCTACAGTACTCATTCTAATACTAAGCCACCCCATAATTTTAAATTTATTAATCATGCATATTAAAATTTAATTAATTTTTTTTATATAATTCAGCTCCTCATAAATTATTATATGTGTGTTTGTAGTACACTAATTAAAATTTTAATTTATTATTGTGAAAATTTTGAATTCTAATCCCGACCATACATTATTCATCATAAATTTTAGCCTCCATCTAAATTTTATAATTCACCCCTGTTAACATCTTATGTTATTTTATATTAATTCCTCCTAAGTAAAAAAATTCTCCCTCCTAGGCCGAATTCAGATCCAGTGAAGTAACCCAATTTTTGAGTTTTAAATCAGGACCGTCCAATTCGAATCCAAAACAATCTATCCGAATTTGGAACGCACACATTCCAAGAATGATTCGAATTCCGAGACAATTCCGACCGACTGATTTAAATCGGACGGTCTTGATCCAAAATCCAAAAATTGGGTTAATTTAGGGGATCCGGACTGTCGTTCTCCTGGAACAAAATTCAAACAAAATATTAGAATTTAGAATCGGCCAGAGAGATTAAACATTGGTCAAAAGAGACAGTTTGTTGCCATTTCACTATCTTCAGTCTTCACATGCTGTCTCTCCACCTAATCTTTTCTTTTTTACAATTTTCTAGTTAGCACGTGGCGATGATAGTCCTCACAATCCTTGCAACGTGTCCACTTATGATTTTTCACTTGGAAAATTCCATTTCCAACTCTACCAAGTGCTCCCCATTAATTAACAATAATTACATTATCGTTCTAGGACTTAAATACCCTTTATTTACATCTCAAGATAAGCCAAAATATATATATATATATATATATATATATATATATATATATTTTTTTTTTTTTTTAATTCATTCCAAAAATCTCAAACCAAAAAAAATATCTTACAACTTCACTCACACGCAAAGCCTCGAAGGCTCCAATTTCTTTTCACTCCGTACACAAGCGTGAACTCAACCATAGATTTCTTCTCATAACATAGAAAAAAAAAAAATCTCTCTTAAGTCTTAACTAACAATAATTTTAATTAAGTAATAAACTAGGTACTAAAACTCTCAAAAATAGCCCAAAAAATATATTTCAAAATTGGGATAAACATAAACCACTCATCAAAAATCCCTCAGGGACAAAATCGTCATTCTCTACTACCAGCTAAAGCGTTGCAATTCCCGGCGGTAGACTGAAAAACTCGGCATCGAATTCCCCAAAATCCTCTTCAAACAATCGCCGCGGCGGTGGCGGGAAGTACACCTCCGACAAGTCGACTTGCGACAATTCAAACCCCGCCATCCCCAACTCAAAACCCTCCATCAAATCAAACTCTATACCTTCAGATCTCAACACTGAAGTCGGCGACGGTATTCCAATTTTCTCATCAATTTTCTCATCAGACTCTGTTACAGAAGGGGTGCTAGATTGTTGCTTAACCTTCTCTCTTCTTTCTTTTGAGGGGAAATTGGTTATGGCTTTGGAACCATTGATTCGAATTGCAGCCATGTCGTACACAGCTGCTGCCTCTTCAGCGGTGTCGAAGGTGCCGAGCCAGAGCCGCTTCCGTTGTGTGGGGTCCCTTATTTCAGCTGCAAACCGGCCCCATGGCCGCCTCCTCACCCCTCGATACCTTTTAATACCATCTCCTTTTTGCACCTCAGCACTTAGAACTTGTCTTATGCTCTTGGTACGCCGCCTCTCGCATTTTTTGGATGATTGAATTGGCGACTCTTGATGGAGATTGATGCATATCTCTTTCACGTGCCGTCGCACGTGTACGGCACCCTCGTCACTTGACGAATCAGTTGCGTCGGCATCTGACACGATGATTCTTATCGTTTTTCTGTGGTTCACCGGTTTTCTAGTACCGGACAAGCTTGAGCTGAGAGAGTTCATGGTTCTTTCCCTCACAAATCAATTTGCCGGGGGGCAGAGGCGGAGGCGGAGGCGGAGGCGTCGGTCTATGGATCTGACCGTGCACCAGCCACAGTCAGAGATGGAAATGAGATGAAGAATTTGATTACCATGGAAAAGCAACACAAAAAAAAAGAGGAAAAAGGAGAATAATTGTGGAGATAGGGTTTTAGATAAGGGTTTAAAAGTATCTGAGGGAGGAAAGGAGGAGAAGAGAGCAGATTTTTGAAAATATTATTTATTTAAATTATAAAATCTCAATTTGAAGGGAATTCAAATAGAGTTGTAAAAAAAGGGGACCAGGAACCAGGGACCAGAGAGCCAGAGAGAGAGAGAGAGAGAGGAGGGGAAGAATCAGGAAAGCAAAAACGAAAGAATCGTGAAGAGACGAGGGGTTATTTAAAGGTAAGGTGAGAACTGTGCTCTCTGCCTCTCTCTGTGTAATGACTTAATGGTGTCGGCTTTTTTTACCACTTTACCCCCCGTCCAGCTGTCTCCACTGACTTCTGTTCTAACACAGGCGTTTTCTCCAGTTGCCCTTGACTGGCATCACAAATCACCACCTCATGTTTGATGGTAGCGTAATAAGAGATTTAGTCCTCGTTATTTCACTAAATGAGTATTAATTGAACTAGATTAAGATGGAATAAGTTAATTTTTAGGCCGGTTTAAATTAAATCACTTCATATAATGGTTTAATTTTATTACACGTCATGGTCTAATTCTATTTATTATAATAATATATTATTAATTGATATGATGTATTTTGAATTATTTGATTATTAACTGTTTTTGTTTGATTTTCTGGAGTAAATATTAGCAAAGTAGGAAAGTCTAAAATGTGGTGCATATTATTGAAAAATATTATTCGAACTGAAATTAAAGTTGTAGATGTAATCTCAATAGTTTAGATGTAATGTGCATTAATTTTAAGTCGTTTTGAAGTTAGATTGATTATTCATCATAAACTATTAAAGCTAACTTTAAATTAATTGATTAAAGACTAAATAAAATTCAAAAAGTCTCGAATTTAATACATTCTCTTTACAGAACAAATTTAGCTTTTTAATTTTTAATAATATATCATAAAAGTTCTTTATTTAAATTTCAAACTTACGGCTTCCTAGAAGGAAGGTGTTGAATTTGCTATTAGAATAAATGTTAGTTATTTTTAGAGAACAAATATTAAATGTATAGTAAAAAGTAAATATACATAGGAGTTTGTTTGATATATGTTAGAAGAGGAGGGTTCAAATGCACTATATTTTTTTTGTTCCAATATTCTTCAAATATCTTATTTCCGTTTTCAAAATTCGAATAGTCAATCCGAATGATCTTCATAGTAAAATATGCTTGGAGACCAAATTTTTTTATTTTTTTTTACTATTTTTTTTCATAGGTATAATTTACTTTATCGGAATAGTAAAAAAAATTCTAAAAAATATAAAATTTGATTTCCAAGCATATTTTACTATGAAGATCATATAGAACGGTTCGGATTCACTATTCAGACTTTGAAAACGGAGATAAAAGATATTGAGCATTTTATAGCACAAAATAATAGTGTATTTGAATTCTCCTCAACTCAACTCATGTTAGAATTATCCGATATCAAATTTCAGAATGATAGTGCATTTATACGTATAGATTTTTTATGGGATTTTGTTTCCTAAACAACATGGATATAAATCTGCTGCGATTCTCTGGAATCGCAGAGTCCTGCTTTTTCATATCAAACCATTCATTTTTTAAAATGCACGAATCTCAAAGCAATTGATTTTTATGTAGGAATCTCGAAACAAATGAATGGTTTAATTTGGACAAACAAGAACCCTGCGCAGCATATTTGTTTCCAAACAACGTGTACCTCTCCATATCTTATTATTGATTAATAAAAGGAAAGGTCGGTAATAAAAGATACGAGCACTCTATTTAATAAAATGGAGCGGTCATTTTCTTCAAAAAAAAAAATGAAAAAAAAATTGATGACGTGAATCTGTTTAAATCGTCAATTAAAGAAAACGGACAAACGGTAATGAGGGTCAGCTTTTAGACTTTTACAGTGCGAGGCCGAGACGTAAAGTGGCGTTGAATTGTATCATTTAATTCGTGGTTTAATTTTAATGAAAATCAATGACATGGATTTGTGATTTGTCTCATAAAATATCGAAACGCACCGAGATATTAAAAATATATTTTTAATTGCGGAGATTTTGTTAGCTTCCACTTCTGAGTTCCGATAACAGAGCTCAGAATTTTAGGGGTGCAAACGGATCGGATAATATCCGACCGTATCTAGATTTGTATTCAAAAATTTGATACGAAATATCTGAATATATGTGCGGATACATATATATCATATAGTTTAATAATGTATACTATGAAAATATTTATGTATATATTTACGGATATCTGATATCTAATTCGTATCCGTCTAATATACGATTCGTATTTGTATCCGAAAAATAAAAGCGGATATGAATATAATTTTACTACTATTCGATTTGTATCCGTTCCGTTTGCACCTCTAGCTCAGATCCTGTGCGGTACCTAATGTGTAGAATGTGAAGAATGATCTGCATCTATAATTTAAACGAGCATTGAAATTAAATTATTTTGGTTTGGCACGCTCTGAAATGCACCTTCAGAATATCGGTCCAATGAGTGTGTGATGATTTCCTTTTTCATATTTTTAATTTCGTCCGAGGTCACTAAATTTATCTTAGTTCTATTTGATCATTCAAATTTAATTTGTTTCTCTATTGTCACTAGATTTTAATTTATTCCAATCAAGTCACCTATAGCTTTTTTATCTAAAAAATTATTAGAATATAATTTTTCTATTAGTATTTTGGATAGAATGATTATATTCCGTTAAATTTTTGGACAAAAAGCATATTTAGTTAAAATTTTGAACGGAAAAGTTATAATGTGACTTGATTAGAACAAATAAAAAATTTAATCGCAACAAATGAATAAATCAAACGTAAGTGATCAATTCGTGATAAAAAAACAAAATTTAGTGACCGCTAGCAAAATTACCCTAAAATCTATTAACCATCAGTTGCATACTCATAGGAATATAATCATTTAACGGCATGTCTTGCATTTGGAGAAACGGCTTCAAGTGAACACGTATCGTCTGCATTAACTCAAAAGAAAACTTTTTGAGTTAATACATCTCAACTGTCTGATTTTGGCGACAATAGAAGTAGAGAAGATGGTAGAAAAAGGCGATCCATGATATCCTTCTCATGCTCTTAAATCATATTTGAAAACATGATTTGATGATGTGTGTTTTCATTCATTCAAAAAGAAAGTTGAATCTTGGATTAGGGGTGCCTTTCAATTTTTTTCCTTATTAATGGAGAATTTGTATTCTTGTTGATACACCAGCTGTCGCTTACACCATTTCAATTTCCTTATAACAAATAATTTTTTCCATCTGAGTTTCGAATTCATGACCTCTCACATAAAGACCATATGTCCTAACTACTAGACCAAAAACTAGTTTTTATCTGACACCTATTATTTCTCAATCAAACAACCAATCGATCTACTGAGCCTCTTTCACAAGAGTACTCTCTGACCAAAACAAAAATTGATGTGACCATGTCGTGTTGTTATTAACAAAGTCGTATTATAAATACGATGTTCTACTTACTCGGAGTCTCAAGATTGGTGATTTTTTTTTTGACTTTGTAAACTAAGCTTAGCCGCCATCACAAGAACTCCACATTCAGTTTTGCTGCTTGAGACCCCGCTCCCTCAGACTTGTATTACTTTGATATATTATTCAACCAGGTGTCTCTATCCTTTTAGATCACGCTTAGAATTTATATTTATGGCATCTTTTTATGTATATATACATTACAATTCAACATGGACATAAATTTATAAAAAAAAAAATTAAATATATTTATTTTTATATTTTCATTATGTATGTACGTATATTATAAAGTTTTTCAATAGTATAAATAAATCCATATGCCAAAATAAAATCGGTAAATGTGTTATATATTATTTTCTTTACATGTACATGAAAAATCATTACCTTTAAGTTTATATTTATATGACTCAAATAGTTGAAAAATAAATGTTCTGAAATTATTTATATCAGTGTATTTTCGTAAGTTCTTGATATCAATTAAAAAAAATCATTTTACACTGTGAATGAATAACATGATATAAATCATATCAAACAGTTTTATTTTGATATATTGAGATTCAATTTGAAGTCATTTTAAAAATAAATATATAATGAAACTAAAAGAATGAAGACATTTAAATCCTCCTTATTTATATATCGATGATTATATTGATACCATCTGATATTTAGCTTCACTCATAGGAGTTAGGATATGTATCATTATACAATATTTTCGATACCTAAGACAATGTACTGTAATTATATAATAAATAATCCTGTAAAATAATATATTTTCGTGAAAATATTGCTCGAAGTAAAACTTTAAATTTTAAATTATAGTCAAATTGTCGCTAATGCTGATGAGATCTAACTTAGTTATTCTAGTTTAGTCCGACCTAAATTATTTATATTTGATTGATGTCTAAAACTATATTTTGACTCAAGTTATTCCTTATTTGGTAGGAATTCGGTGGCTTAAGACATGACTTAATTTGTTTGATAGGAATCTTGTTTACTTCTAATTTGTATGTATACCAATTTATTTTTTTCAAAAGTATATTAACTTGTTGAACTTAAAATTTATTTACTTGTTGTACATTTTCATAAAATATTATATTTAATAATTTGTAGGATGTAATTTATCAGTTTCAAATATATGAAACGGACTTCTAGTCTTTTTTTCAAAAAAAAAAAAAAATTAAATCACATTTGACATAATAACTTAAGACCTATAACTCTTATTTCACTATTTAATCTACAATCAAACATCACCGTATAATAAGAATGCAACAGTGTTTTAGAATACCATGGGAGACAATATCACGAAAAGTCTAAATTAATTCTCCCTTTTGTGGGGACAACAATTCTCGATCAAACTTTTTTAATATTTTTATTTTCCAAAAACAATATATAGGTGCCGTGGTCCTCTTTAATTTTACCTCCTATAAATATTCTTTGAAAGAATTAATTTCTCCCAACACACACAAGACTTTATATATTTTATACATGTATTTCGCTTTCACAGAATCCAGGAGATGCTAAGCTTAAGCGATCAACATTTGATCGAGTAACCAACCAATAAAACGAATTACTTTTTCTTTTAAAATAATTCTAGTCAATAACTGCTTCTTGCCTAATATATATATATAGAGAGAGTAAAACTAGAGTGTTCTTAAGAGTATCTGCATCTCTGAAACTCTTGGAGTTTCTAAATAACTGTTAACAAAATTTTAAAAAATTTAGACTCTTTGAATTTCTAAATCTCCACATTCCTGAAATTAAAATTTGAGTTTCTTAATTGCCACATAGCGTTTAATTAAAACAGTATTAAAAATTCAGTGAATAAGGGTCGATTATTTCATCACGTCAGAGTTTTGAAACAGTTTCATATTTAGAAACTATTGAATAAAATTGCTAAATATGAAATCCATCTACATTCTTGAAACTAGTTTAGAAACTGCCAAATCAGCTTTGAAACTCCAAAAATTTCAGGAATGCAGATACTCTAAGATCATCAAGTACTTTTGAAAATTCAACTCTAAAATCTATCTTATTAATTTTAAATTATGAATTCAAACTGTTGAAATCAATATATCTTATGAGTGATGCACTCTACGTGCAAATGTCTTAAACTTTTGAATTAATTTAATATAGAGTCAAGTGGTCAAAATTAAAAAGTTTATAAATTAATTTTAATGTATTTATTTTTTAAATATTTTTTTTACCACTTGACTTTATACAAAATTAATTCGAAAATTTTAATATTTTTTATTTATAGATGTATCACTCGTATTCATAAGATAAACAGATTTCAACTGTTCGAATACGTCATTTATAATTAATTCAATTTATTTTAAAGCCGAGTTCACATATAGATTTGAAACACCCTAGTTCTTATATATATATAATGTTTCTTTCTTCACTGCTCGTGAATCAAAGAAAGTTTTGGTCGGTATTTTTTTGTCTACCAGCGGCGGGGCACATAATGCGCACGTGCCTAGAAGCAATAAATCAGTGCAAGTGCTCAATAATTTTTCTTTCGCTGATCTTTCCGCTCTACAATATTTTTATTTTTAAAAATTGATAAATTGAAATTATTAGGAACAAAATTGATTGTTTTTTTTTATAAATAAATAAATAAAATCAAACTATTGGCCTGATTTCACCGAAGACAAATTGATGAGATTGAATTATTATTTTTATAATTTACCACACCAATAACTACACAGTGTGAAATAGTTCAATGGGGGCCCGGATGAAAAGAAAAAGAGGAAGGATATAATTGAACCGAATAGCTGATTCTGTTCTATATATAAAATTGAAAAATAAACCACAAAAAAAATATTATTTCTAATAATTTGATTTTTTTTAATTAAAAAAAAAGTCTATCCTATTCTATGTCGCACAACCTTTTGTTAGAGTGAAAAGGGAACCTGAAAAGTTTTAGTTTGCTGCGTCAATGTGAAGCTATAGACTTCTTTCATCATGCCATGTTATCTCGTTGGTACCAATCATGTCTTGCATTGTACCACGGCCTTTAAAGGTGGTGACACGAAGAAAATCTTATGTTTTTCTTCCACTCAAGTGGCCACGTAGAAAAGAGGGAAAAAAAAGTAAGAGTGATGTTATCTTGTACTTGATTAAATGATTGATGAACTTGATTCTAAAATTTAGGTCCAGTTCGGCCGTTTCACTGTTTTTGCGAGAAACTGAATTTTTTTTTCTCACGTAAACAGTAATTTTTAGTTTAATTTCTGTGTCCATGTCCATTCCCAATGGTCCGCCGAATAGGCCTTTAATGTATCTGATTCAAACGAGGAGTCTAATTAAACTGTTAGATTAATATGTTTGAAGAGTGAAATATATACTTAAATTTTAAATTTTTTAAATTTATTTAGTACAACTATATTAAAATGTATAGTCAAACGGTCAATAAAATAAAATTTGATAGGTTAATTTAATTCATTTTTTTTATTAATTGGCTGACCACTTATTTTTAAACTAGATAAAAATTAACAAATTAACAATTTAAAGAATCCGGTCCAGTAGCAAAAGGTAATATGTTTTGTGTGGGAGGTTATGAATTTGAAATTTGAATGAGGGTCTTTATGGACATTGGAACTTCAAATGTTAGACCTCCATCTTTCTATCAATTTTTTTTTCTAACAAATTTAAAATATAAACACATTATTTATTAAATTAGATGGGTCTCATAAATTTAAATTCATCCTTTAAAATCGAATCAATATTTTTTTGAATTAAACTCATCAACTATTTTAATAAACTTGAGCAGTATCAGAAAAAAATTGTATTCCTGACCATGCAATGATGCAAAGGGCATAACAGGCCTCGTCTTGATTAATCCATGATCAGATTATTTGAGGTACGGAGACAATCAGGGAGAATGTTATTAAATATATTAAAACCTGAGCATTTGGAGCACAGTGACGATTAAATTTCATAATTTTAAATTATCTAATTTGATTACCTAAATTGACAAAAATTGAATAGACTTTTTAAGTTTGCACAGTGACGATTATGCATGACTAATTGCTTATTGGTTCAGAGAACCAATCCATTATCCTAATAGATTACCTGATTTTCCTACTAAAATTCTTGGACTTAAACGAATATGTATATTTTTTGAGAATTTTGCAAGGGTGAAATGAATTGAAAGCTTCTGAAAGATTAAATTTCGGATCCTGATATATACGGATATCCGCTCCGTTTATATCCTCACAGAATTATCCGTATCCGTATTATTTTTCCATATACTAAAATTATCCGTATCCGTATCCGCAAGTATCTGTATCCGTTTAATCCGGATATGGATAATAAGCGGATTCGGAGCGGATTATCCGCGGATAATCCAGATCCGTTTACAGCCCTATGATCGGTTCAAAATAAAAACCAGATAATTATTTAATTCAGAAAAATATTTAAAACCGGCCGGTTTATTTAGAAAAATCGATTAACCACCAAAGCCCGGTTCTTTGTTTTTTGTGATTGTGGGCTGTTAGCCCGTTACGGACTCTACTGTCCATCTATTCTTTTGAGGAGAAGAAAAGTTAGTAGGTTATTTTCTGTGTAAAATTCGTCTTTTGTGTTTCTTCGATGTGTTTCTAAAGTAATTATTTTTTTTAGCATGATCTGACAATCGTCACAATGTTAGTTATTTAAAACAAAATTTCATAATACTAGAATTTTAAATATAGAGGGTTGAAAGTTTTGTTTTATCACAATATAATGAAGAATTCCTACAGTATTAATTATAAATTATAAAAATACAGTGTAAAATTATAAAAGCTCTTTCATTAAAAAAAACGCGCTCCTACGATATTTTATTTTAATAATTTTGAGAATAAGTTCAACATATTTTATTTCTATAATACGTTATTTAATTGTAATTCCGATAACATTGATACGGAGTGCTTCTGGTTGCTTTTGAACCGTGGATTTTTCCATGTCAAATCTGCCGAATTTTTTTTTGTGACATCCGGACTCAGAAATCTCAAAAAATGACACTCCCACACAAGGGTTTGGCGCACCAACCAATCCAGGCTCGCACAAGGGTTTGACGCACGACTTGGTGCGCGAATTGACGTGGCACATCAGGTGCACAACCCTTTGGCGCACCAAGCTGGTTCGCACAATCCTTTCGCACACCAATATTAATTTCAAATTTGAGTCTCTCAGATGCAATCTTTGACTTTAATTCAGCACTTATAAGAACCATTCGATTGCATCAAGATCTGTGCTAAATGCAATTTCTTTCGTTTCTCTTCTTTTCTTTTCTTGTGTGTCCGTTGATTTAGACTATCCATTCTTATATGGATTATTGTACAAAATCCTCATCCTAACAGGTTATAATTGTAAAATACATTTATTTTTTCTGTTATAGCTACATTCTTAAAAGTTATATTATTATTTTCAATCAATTTTTTTTCCTGAAGTAATATTCTAATTTCAATTTATAAATGGTTATATCAATTATATTCAATTTTTTGGCACTAGGTCAACACAAATGGACACGTCACATGACCAACACGTGTGACATTATGTGTTGTGACAAAACCGGTAAAAACGCGACTAATTTCCTTCACTTAGTATTGTCGGTGGGCAAGCAGCTGGGATCAATATCCTCTCAGGTACCTTAGAGGATGGGCTTCACTTTACAGTTTGAGATTAAATCTCAACCGGTTTGAGATTCGGGGGAAAATAGGAGGCAGTTTTATTGGGCTTTGAGATTTGTGCCAAGCTAAAAAGGACGGTCCGGATTCACTAATTGTAAAAGATTCCCTTTTTAGGTAATGAACTGGATATGAATTCAAGCAACTGCCTATCAGCTTGTATAGTTGTATGGGCCTTGGGCTGCTACTGCAAATTTAGGACTAAGACTTGTTTCCTAATATTTCGGCCTTCCCCCAGTTCCCCGTCTAATTAAATCTTCGCTCCCTCCGATCTGTCCTACTCCTTCCAACAATGAGACGAATTGTGAAGTCCAAAATGAACTACAATTCCGAACTCCAATTTTTGTATATGTTAAACGAAATAAATTTCTGAAAATGCTGAAATTAACAGTGCAAGGCGACCCAACAATAAAAGCCCCATTCGATCAACTAAAATTAAGAAATCAATTGGTAAAATTTTATCACAATGCTAATCCTTATCCATGCTAGAAAAAAATGAAAAAACAAATAAACAATGAAAAGAAAAGAAAAGAACACACCTAGGCGAGCAATTGATCGCCTCACACACCAACATCATAAGTTGAAACAAGCCTAATTTTTTTTTTTGGAAGAAGAGGAAGCTATATCACCTAACCAACTGCTAGTTGTCATTATCATCAAATGCCTTGCGTACCACCACTCTCTGCCATCCCTCTCTCTTCTGACGAAGGACGGTTATCAGATTCAGAGCCCCGTATCTCCTCTATCATCCTAATTACCTCCTCCATTTTTGGCCGTTGATCTGGCATCATTGCCACACATGCCATTGCAATCTGGAGCATCCGCACCATCTCGTCCTCTATATTCGGATGCCGCAAAAGATCGACATCAAACACCTCAGCTGTCCACTCTTCTCTCACTACAGAGTGGACCCATTTGGGCAAATCTACTGCCTCGTCCCGTCCTGGTGATTTCAATGGTGCCTTTCCTGTCAAAAGCTCGAGTAGAAAAACACCGAAGCTATACACATCTGATTTTTGTGTTTGCTTCTTTGGCTCAATGGCCTCTGGGGCCCGATACCCGACCAGGCGAATGGGCCCCATGGGGACATTCATGAGCTGGGCTAGACCAAACTCAGAAGTCGAGGCATCAAGCTCAGGTGAGAGGAGCATATTCGAGGATTTAATGTTGCCATGGATGAATTTGCCCCCACCCTCCAAGTGGATGTGAGCGATACCACGTGCTGCGCCTAGGGAGATCTTAATCCTTGCTTCCCAATCTAAGGGCTCTCTTCCAGCTGTTCTCCCCCCTGCATGGAGGTAATTACTATATATGATATGGATGTAAAACGATGTATAAATACAACTATATGCCAGATTTATTTTCTGAATTTAAAGTGTTATTCAGCGGTTAATGGTAAATATTTCTATATTGGATCTTTACAAGCATGGCTAGATGAGGTACCAGGCTAGTATATGACCCATACCAGTTGGGTACAAGCATATCTCAACCTCAGGTAATACAGTGCAACAAAAGCCGTGCCACTAAGAGAATCTAGTATTTAAAATAAGATGATCATAAATATGAGACATACCATGCAACGCACTGGAAACACTGCCATTGGCCACATAATCATAAACCAGAAGTTTTTCATCCTTAGAATAATAATAAGCACGAAGTGGTACCACATTCTGGTGCTGCCCGACCCGACCTATTATCTCCATTTGTTGCTCAAAATCTTTCTTACTTACAACAACCTCCTTCAACCTCTTTACAACCACAGTGGTACCATCCTCCAATACTGCCTTATAAGTGGTACCATAGCTGCCTTTCCCAAGCACCTCCGCTGAGGCTCGCAAAAGATCCTCTAGGTCAAAATTGTATGAACATCCCTCGAAGAATACCAATTTGTTTCTCTCGGCCTCTTGTACCCCACTACTATATTCCTCCTTTGGCTTGTCAGTTCGGCCAGCACGGCCTCCTCCTGCAACAGACTTTCCTTTCGAGTCAGTACCAGTAACACTATCTTCATTACGACCTCTACGCCTTAGCAAGCATACCAGTAAGATTATCAATAAAATGATTAGAATTGTGCCGCCTCCTGCTGCAATAGCAATTATGGCACCGAGGCTTAGTTTCTCCCAAAAGTTTTTCTTTGATTTCGCTGGTGGAGTAACAGGTGATATAGGTGTAGGAGAAGGGGCTGTACCAGAACAAGGTGTCAAAGGGAGCCCACATAAAAACGGATTTCCTTGAAAGGAATCGGCTGGAAAGGTGCTAAGAGCCTCTGGTATAGGCCCACTTAAGTTATTATTACTCAAATTCAAATGCTTTAATTTTTGCAAATCTAGGTTCGGTATTGATCCCGAGAGGGAATTATTCTGCAGGTACAGAGCTGTAAGCTGAGTCAGATTTTTAACTGTCTCCGGTATTTCCCCTGTAAACGTGTTGTATGATAAATCCAGAAATCTCAGACTTGAGGTGAGAGAAGTTGGTATTATTCCTGATAAATTGTTATGCTGTAGGAATAGAGAATGTAACGAAGGGATAGATGGCACATCAGGTGGCAGATCGACAGTCAACCGGTTTGACCTGAGGCTAAGTACCTCTAATGCATCAAGTTTACCTAGTATATTGGTTGGTATTGTACCGAATAAACCAACTCCTGGCAGACGAAGGGTTGCAACTCTAGCACCATCAGGTGTGCAAGTGACACCAACCCACTGTGTACATATAGAAGTTGAAGAAGTCCAATTGAGTTTTGGACCATGTGGTATTGATGCTGCGAATTCGAGTAGGGCTTGTTTGTCAGAATTTAGGTCAGCTAGTGTTTGTTGAAGAAAGAGAGAAATTAGAAGGATTGATAGGGTTGATTTGAGAAGAAGAGGTCGGTCCATGAGTAGCAGTAGATTTGTAATTTTGCTCATTGAAGGGAGCTTCTGTTGCATTTGAATAGGAAATTAAGTGGTCAGATAAATTCAATGAATTGGATTGATTAACTATCTAGAGTAAATAATTGCAATGATAAAAAATAATTGTGAAATGCAGGAAACAAGAAGAACAAAGTGATGGTTATCTTTAGCCAAAGAAAAAGGTAAGAAGAACTTGATAAAAAGCCGAACAAAAAAAGTTAGTTGGTTGTACTACGTTGTCAAAATTATAAAATCCAAACTTAGAGAGCGGCTGTATAAAAAAAGGATTCTTAAATTAAGCATCACAACCACTAGGCACCTATCTACTACTATTCTGAAATTTAAATTTTATTAGATTCAACTCATGCATAGGTGCAGGTTATTTGCTAGCTAACCCTAAACCAGATCACCAGAAAGTATTAAGAACTTAATTATGTAGTACAACGAGAAAGAATCACATGGGTCTATTTGTCCCTTTCTACCGCAACATAGTTAATGTTCACTGCCCTATTTTATTACACTAGCTTACCAAAAATAACATTAATTTATTACTACTACTCTTGATAAAGTTCGAAATTGGAAAAAAAGAAAAGGGTACCTCACAACTAGAGATGCACCATCTTCATGGAAAGTGAAAGGTTAAAAGAAACCCAGCTCATTATTGTAAAGTATATATAGACAATAGATAATGATAAAGGAATAAAGGCAACCAACAAGAACTTTTCAGAAAGACAAAATAAAATATTCTATCTGATCAAGAACTAAACTGCAATGCTATATATCTAATTACAGAGATTATATTATCAAACCCATAATCCAAAGAAAGAATATTATGGAATGCCATCCATCCTTCTGAGACATCAGAAGAAGTAAGAATAGGTAGTGACTCAGATAGGGTGTTTAGATTCCAATTTTATATTTATTAGAGTTCTCTATTTTTAGATTTGCCAAACAGACAAGGGGAAAGAAATAGGAAAAAAGAAACAAAGAAAAGAGGAAAGAGATTGTCTCTTCAAGGCAGTGTGGGGACTTCTTTAATTAATGGTGGTAACATGTGCCAGACTGGCACATAAATACCTACACACTAATGAACACTCAATATATGAATAAAAGACAGTAAAGACATTCACATACGACCATATGCAAATAGTATAGTGGGATAAAAAGTTCAGATCTATAAATTAATATTTTAACCTTGAAATATTTTAATACAAAAACGACTGTCCTAACAATATCAAAATATTAGAATTTAATCCAAAAAAATATACCCAGTCAATTAGAGTGGAGGAAAGTCGGCATTTAATATAGCTAAATTAAATAAAAATATTCGAATTTTATCAAAATGCTTAAAGTCTTGGGAGTTGGGATGACACTAAACTGAACAATTTTTCTTGGTAGCTAAATTCATTAAATTTCTAAGCCTGGGTTTTCAATTAGGGAAACGACGATTCACATATCGACTTCACCGAACTAGCAATTCAAATGAAGATGAAGAGTTTTAAGTTGCATTGTAGTAAATAACACTGAGGATAACTGAAATTGAACAAAATAAAGCCAGAAATCGGGATACCTCGATTTAGAAGATTACTTTCAGCAGCTCAAAAAAACCATGAGTGAGAGCATTTTCCGATTCCTCCACAGTTTCTCCATTACCAATTCAAGCACAAAAGAATCGTTCTGCTCCTTTATATCTCAAATTTCATCACAAGAACCACCACATTCTTCGAAAATTCAGATCAATGGGGTGAAATCCAACGGTTTTCTTCAAATTATCCTCCTTCGACCCCATCCACAGGTCGGATCCCGATAAATGCACTAAAGTAAGTTCGATGCACTAGATCGAGTGCTAATGGCTAGCAAATTGAAGTTTTGATGAGGAATCGAGAGCAAAGAGTGTAGCTTAGAAAAGAGAGAAGAAAATGAGGTCTAGCTTCACTCAGAGAAGTATTTATTTGAGCTGTGTGTTTGTTCAAGTTGCAATTACGAACTTACCCTCGCAGTCAAAAAAAAAATATAACTGGTATCACGTGAGTAGAGCATGGCAGGAGAGATTTTTCTTAAATAAATCTCGCGCACTAGTTAATCCACTTATTTAGTTGTAAGCAGCTGTACGTAAAACGAGGCTTCCAGTGAGCCTGGTCCAGGCAAAATACTCTAAAACGAGAAGATGATGTGCGACTGAGATCAGAACCGTTTGTATTTTTTGCAACGGGTAAAGGTATTGTGGGGACCAGGATTTGACCTCCAGTTTTTTGTAAATTATTTCAGGAACCTGGTCCAGGTAGACCATTGCAAAACAAGCTGACTGTTCGTCTGTTCCTAGTTCAAAATCTGGCGTAATGGATGCTAATTGCTTGTACCTGTTTCACGTTGATATTCACTCGGATATATCTGAAATTAGGGATTTTGTTAGGAAGAAAATTGACTCTTATGAAAAGAAACATAGTCACATCATGTTAGAATGTACATAAACACAGACAACTGATCTCTCAAATTATTTGGTTACATGATTCACATCACTTTCTGATAGCATCTTTGAATTCTCCGTCTTCTCAGTATAGTAAAAAGTTTAAACCGAAGGCACCACCGCATCATACTGCAATTAATTTAATGTGGCTGACATTAATTAAAGCTATTAAGCTCAAAATAATATGCTCTCAACCGTTGGAAAGATTCAAACAAGGACCAAATGATTGGTATTTAAATATTTAATTGAAATTCTTGCTCTGATGAGATTATTGCACTCAAACCCTCCTATCTGGTTTCTCATTGGTCAAAGACTTAAAATCTAAATTATATTAAAATTATGTACAAAAGCTCGTCATTTTAACTTTAAAAATTATTAGGTCAGTTTCAAATGACGAAATCAAACCACATGTTATAATTTACTGGTTGAATCAATTATTTGTTTGAATGATTATCTAAGCTGGTTTGGTTTTCTATTTTAGACTAATTTCATGAACTCTCTTTTAAGAGCATGTTCATTTGTCACGGGATTATGTGAGATTAGATATTACAGGTTCATAAATTCATTATTTAATTTGCGGGAATTTATACTCATGCAACGGATTGATTATTGGAATGTGCTGAAATGAGCGTTCTGTTGTACCGTCAGAATAGTCATGGAGTTCATACTCACCAACTCTCTTGCTTCATCTCTCTACTAAAAAAATCTTCTAATAAAAGATGTTATATGTAGTAGTACTCAATGTTGAGCAAAACTAGGGTGTGATGTGCTCCCCAAGATGAGTTGCCGAGCACACCTCCAAAAGACTATCGGATTGACTTTAAACTACAAATTCAAACCGTTGAAATCCATGTACTTCATGAGTGATGTATGTATATGCAAAAATTTTAAAGTTTCGAATTCATTTAGCACATGGTCAAGCGGTCAAAACAATGAACATTTTATAAGCTATTTTTTAAATTGTTTTATGCATTCATTTTTCATCATTTTTTTTGACCGCTTATCCATGTACTAAATGAATTCGAAACTTTTAAAATTTTACATGTACATACATCACTCACAAAGTACATGAATTTCAACTGTTTGAATTCGTAGTTTGAAGTCAATCCGATAGTCTTTTGAAGGTGTGCTCACAAATTCCTCTTGGTGAGCACATCACACTCTAGTTTTGCTCAACATTGAGTACTACTACATATAACATCTTTTATTAGAAGATTTTTTGAGGAGAGAGATGAAGCAAGAGATATTGAGGAAAAAATAATTTTGTTTCATCTATTTTTTTTTTCCCATGAATTTGTAAAGAGATGGAAATGAAGATGGAAAAAAAAAATCCAATCCCATGTTTGAAAAAATACATCCAAACACCTCTTAAATTAATTTTCTCATCCAATTCCCATCCATGCGAACACACTCTGAGGGCCTATTCGGCGGAGGAGAAGGCAGAGGAATGGGTATATGAAAAAAAAAAAAAAATTGAACTGTCTTTTACTGTTTATGTGTAAAAAAAAATTTAGTCAGACTCAATTTTTTTTTTCCCACAGCGTCGGTTCATAACCAAACAAACCCCAAGTGAGCGATCATTTTTTACTATATTAGCCTCTCGTACTAGATTTTCCAATTACTACATATTTATGTGTTCTTTAGGTTAAAGATTTTAACGGAGCAATTTTAGCTTCATGCATGATGCTTGATGCATCACACAGACTATTAAATCAAAACAACGTCATATGATGTGCGCACTGGCAGCACTGCATTAAATAAAAACTGCTCTGTTACAATCTTTACCCGCTCTTTACTTGATTAATATTTTTTCTTTATCATGTTCTGATTTGCTTCTTTCAGTATACGTCATGGCCAACAGCTTGATGCCACAAAAGAACTTATGGTCCATGAAAGCACCACAACTGCTTACGTGAATGGAGAGTGCATTACAACTTGCTGAGATGAACATTTCATTGTGTTATTTTGTTATTTTGTAAGAGCTGTTGAGTTTCTTTGCATTTCAAATCCTCTGTCACGAAGCTCTTTTTTCACTCGGTAACAGTGGACCCTGATAACATTCAAAATGGGCAGGGCGGATCTACACTATGCCCAGGGGTGCTAAGCCACTCTATGATTTTGAAATTTTTAATCACGTACATTGAAATTTAATTAATTTTTTATTTTTTTGAAGTTTTTATATTGTTTAGCCCCCTCATAAAATGTTAGATGTGTACTTGTAGTCTAGTGATTAAGACTTTATTTTATTTTTGAAAGGTCTTGGGTTCAAATCCCACTAGTTACAAATTAATAATTATGTATTTTAAATTTTAGCAACCCCTAATTAAATTTTCTAGTTCCGCCCCTTAAATGGGCATCCTAACTCCTAGAGTGGGAAAAATGGCACAGCGGAGCCGATTCCGTCACGGAATGGCACAGCACGTGTGACTTTTTCGTGCTGTGACTTGTGTGTCGCGTGCCGTGAACATCTTTTGAAAATTTGACACGACACGTCATGTTAAAAATCCGGTCACGGTACGGCACGGCACGTGGTCACGCGACTCACGTGAAATTAGGACTGTTAAGTCTTGATCAAATAGTGAATCTTGAATAAACTAATTTAAATTATGAAAATAGTTAAATGTGAGAAACGTGACTAGTTACGTTTGGACACGGCATGCGAACGGTCATAGCACGGGAGTCACGGCGTGACTCGCATGCTGTGACCACCCCTCTACATTTAAGTCATGGCACACACGGCATGTGTAATTGTTCACTTGGTCACGGCACGGCACAAGACCAAAATGACGGCACAGTACGTTTTTTCCACTCTCCTAACTCCTAAATAATTAAAATCTGTAGCTCCAGCCTCCAGCTGATCGACAACTTGTTACATGGTTGGCGACTGAGGATCTGTAACAGAGAAACCGCAATTATATCTTTTAGTGGACATGGTGTCATCAACCATCACGCCATCATCACTCATGCCTTTGATCTGTGATAGACTGATAGGAATGAAAAAACCTATTGTTATGATTTTTGTTCCAGATCAGTTATTATCCCAAATGATTTAAAATTAGTGTTTGCTTGGCAAGAGTTTTTTATTTTTTTTAATTTAAGCTGGAATTGAATTAAAAAAGTTGTTATATAAGATTAAGTTTAAAATGAAATTTTGGACTTAATGAATTCAAAATTTTGAACGTAAAATTGAGTTGGTATTTTGAAGATGAGTTTGGCTAGCATGATATCAATAATAGTGATATGTCATACTACTTCAAAATGTATCGGATGACTTTCAAATGACAATTCTAAATTGTTATAATATGTCTATTTCACAAGTGATGTGTATACAAAAATTCTAGTTATAAATTTTTGAATTGAGTTAGTATAAAGTCATGTTGGTAAAAAAAAAATTATAAATTAATTTTAATACATTTATTTTTCATTATTATTTTACCACTTAACTTTCTACTAAATGAATTCAAAATTTTATATATTTAATATAAACTCATTACTCGTGAAGTACGTAGACTTGTTTCAACAGTTTGATTTTGTTGTTTGTAACTTATCCGATAAGTTTTTAAAACTGCACGGCATATCGCTACACTATCAATAGCACACCCGCCAAATTCGAGATAAATTAGAAAATTTCATAAAATTTTACAATCAAATCCGTCTTTCTTTCATTTAAACCTCTATTGCAAATGGTGGAACAGAAAATTTCATGGTCCGGCATGGAATTGAGGAATAATGCCATTTTTCAATGAGTGGTATCGACTCCGTCCTATATATACTTCTCTCTTTATTAGTTATTATTATTGAACAACATAAAAATTCACACTTCATAAGAAAACGTGCCGTGCCGTGATTAACACGCCGTGACTTTGGTCTCGTGCCGTGACCAAGTGAACAGTCACACGTGCCGTGTTGTGACTAAAATGTGGAGGGGTGGTCACGGCACACGAGTCACGCCGTGACTATTCGCGTGCCGTGTCCAAACGTAATTAGTCACGTTTCTCACATTTAACTATTTTTTCATAATTTAAGTTAGTTTATTCAAGATTCATCATTTGATCAAGACTTAACGGTCATAATTACACATGACTCGCGTGACCACGTGCCGTGACCAGATCTTTCGCGTGACGTGCCATGTCAAATTTTCAAAAGATGGTCACGGCACACGAACAGTCACATATGCCGTGCCATTCCGTGACGGAACTGGTTCCGCCGTGCCATTTTTTCCACTCTACACTCTACATAAGAGTAATTGAATTTTAAAATTTCTTAAGGGTGTGATATCTTATGTGATACGAACTGTTCAATTTACTTATCTTTTTTTATTTATCTTGATCGAATGGCTCACATTTTTCGCATCGCTCGATCTCTCCATTTAAAAATATGTTTGGTGTTAACTAAGTTGTAATTAATCTTTTACAATTATTTGTTATTATTTTGTAGATATTGATTTTCACGTAACTAATTATAATATTCTACTATACACAATTTCAACATTTTGAAAAATATTTATTTGTTCTAAATTCACTATATGTGAAATTTATTAATAAAAAATGAATCATCTTATAATTTTTTTTCAAGATGAAATTTGAAATTACCACACAACATTGTTTAATTACTTCTGGAGACATTCCTACTCCTTATTCCCTCCTCTGTTCTTCCTCCAACCTAACAAGCATTGGTGTGTTTAAAATTATAACACAACATTGTTTTATTTGTAAACAAATTGATATATGTTGGTACACATATTTATTTATTTATATTTTTCAACTGGGATTAAATTATATATAGTTGAATTAGCATTGATATGCAGATTTCATGCATGACATATCTACCCCCCTTTGAACAAGTCGTTAGAAAATAGGTCAGGATAATTTAGTTAGAACTGCAACGATTCTTGATTTTTGAATAATAATTAAACAATTAAAGTAACACACAAAAGTCTAAAGTAGGTGTGAACCATATTTTATTCTTGTCCGTGACCGTAATGCATCTTCCGATCATTAGAGAGACGTGTAAATTAAGGAGCCAATTGGTATGTGATGCACGTAAATAATATGTTAGTTCATGCAATTTCTACTGATTTTCTCAATCTTTCTTGTTGGTGTACGTACGGGAACGGATTAGAAAATCTAAAATTGGCATAACTACAAGATAAAACTCTAACCATTAAACTACAAACATACATTTAAAATTTCACGAGAAGTTTGTACTGTATAAAAAAAAGTTTTGATATACATAATTAATTTTTTTAAAACTATGGGTGGATAAGCATCTCCTATTCTCCTTCGTTGTAGATCGGTTCTTGTTGGTTTAGAGTTGTTCATTAAATTTGTAATTGTATTTTCCGACAACCATAAAAAATGTAAAGTTTTATTTATTATAGACAACAATTTATTTGGAATTTTGTAACTTTTTGAATTTATTATTATTATCAAGCAATACTCAAGACACATGAAATTTAATATATACATTATGATCCAAACGTTCAATACAACATTTATAAATATCTTTTTTTTTTTTTTTAAACATTACTGTGGCCAATGTTATAAAATGCGGTATGCGGAAGGTCACTGCATACCGCATATACAGTATGCGACCTCATATGCAGATTTTAAAATAAGAAATCATATATATATAAACCAGTATGCGGTAATATCCAGTATGCGGTAATATGCAGTACTATACGGTAATATGCGGTACTATGAGAAAATATTCAGTATTATGTGGCCGAATATGTGGTATAAAATATGTGGCCAAATATACAGTAGTAATATGCGACCATATATACAAAACTGCATATAGATTCATAGACCACATTTTATTACAGTGATTGTGGGAATAGAGCCTTCTTTTCTATTATTGTCACATTCTTTTCTAGTGTTTACATATACATGCCAAAAGTCACCTGAATACTTCTCATTACTGATATTTGATATTGTTCTTTTTAATTCCTTGTAGGCTTTAATTAGTAGCACATGTTTTTGTGCGACAAAACTGACAGCCTGATTTGGTTCTCTTATTTGTTTCGTTGCATATGTCGGAACTAAAGGCAAAGAATTTGACACATTTTTTTTTTATTTCGTGCATTCGTCATGTGTACGGAACATCAATTAAACCAGAAACAAACTGATATACATGCAATTATTATTTTGTTAAGTAAAATATATAGCGGTCAAGTCTATCAACTTTAAATACTCATAAAAAAATTAAAATTAAAAACGTTAAAAATAAATCTCTAATTAATAAAATATTTGCCCATTTTAGGTAAATTATGCGATACTAATAGAGGATCAAATATATTGTAATGTCGATAATAGTGGGTGTGAATAAAGAGGAATAAAGTAAAATAGGAGATGTTTAGTTTTGGAATAAATGTTTTTTTTTTAAAGGTGGAATAGGATGGCTATAAGGACATAATTTCTGGAATAGGTGTTAGTCTAATTCCAGCTTACCAAAGCTCTGATACCATAAAGAGATTTTAAGAAAAGAGAATTTGTATTAATCTTGTGTGTTTGATTACATTGACATGACATCTATTTATAGGTTTAATTATGATTAATGCTAAATAACTCCACTAAGTATCTCTTACCTACCACCATTACAATACTAATCAACTCCTACAATTCACATCCACTATTATTTTCAATACAATATATTTGATCTTCTATTAGATACTGTTCAATCTGTTGCTTCATATCTGAAAAGGGAAATTAACTAACCGAGTTACAGAAGGCAGGTGCATTAAGTATTTTAAATGAGGAGACAGCTCATATGAGTTATCTCTTATTGAATGACGCACGTCTGAGTTAGGTGTGAATATAAAAGTTCATATAATTAATTAATAAACTACCACTGGTCAGAATGTTTATATATATATATACAGTAGATGTCTGTCTTCCAATTATTTCCACCTATTATTAATTATTACCCAATTACTCTTATGGCAAAATTTAACAAATCCCAATTGCAACCCTCATCGAGAGAATCATTGGACTAAATTTGATACGATGAATCATTCGATCGATCAATATTGAAATTTGCTAATCGGACAATTTTAAATTTCATGCAGATCGATTAATATCAATTGAATGACCCGACTGTAAATCAAGTCAAATTTAACCAGATGCTCGCAGGACCGTCCCCCACTTCCCTAACCAAGTCCACAATATTATCGATGGATAAACATAGGAGACTATTTATAACAAAATATGATAAAAAATACATAGAGCGTGTATATTTTAGAGATATAGTTTCACCGGAGCAATAAAAATTTCAGACCTATTTAATATGAAGAGGGTTCCAATGTCTTATCTCCTCATATTCTATATTTTCGTTTTTAAAGTCTAAACAGTCGATCCGAACAGCTCAACAGAATCTCTATGTTAAAATATGCTTGGAGACCAAATTTTACATTTTTTTGATAATTTTTTACTATTTTTTAGATTTATTGAAAATCACTGTTTTTCAAACAAATATGGACCATAAAAAACAGCAATTTTCAATAAATCTAAAAAAATAGTAAAAAATTTCCAAAAAATATAAAATTTGGTCTCCAAGCATATTTTAACATGGAGATCATGTTGAGCGGTTCGGATCGACTATTTAGACTTTAAAAACGAAAATAAAGGATATGAGGTATGAATTAGATATTAGAAGATGAGACATTAGAACCCTTCTCATTTAATATATAAGGAGACTCATTTTAAAATTTGTACAAATTTATATTAAACAGTTTGAATCTAATTGACCTTACATGATCCAAATTCTAATACATAGGTCAATTGGCTATTGTACAAGTGATGAATTATTATGGTCCTAGGAATAAAGGATTCAAGCCAACAATGACACAAAATATAAATCATCTGGATGTTACCTATTTCCATTGAATTGAGAGTAGTTCCGATGCCCATCGGACCTACTTTTTTCGATGGGTGAAATGACCATCAGATCTGCATCAAGATTCGTGCGAACTCATTAAAATCCGTGCAAGTATTTTTCAGTTTTTGTGTGCACAGATCTCAATTATAATCGTACGGTACTAGAACTAATTGAACCTAAAAGTAGGTCTGATGCCCATCGGACCTACTCCTATCTCATTTCCATTTACTCAAACTATCCTGCATTACTTAAGACTTCTCAAAAATATAAAAGAGAATATTCGTACTTTTGATGACGAATTGAACAATTATACTGACAAACAAATGCATGATAAGGATCCACTCCTTGATTCCTTTTAATAATCTCTTCAAAAAGCTAATTAAATAGAGAGGAATTATTCTAGCACCTTTATGTTTTGTACTATTTTATCTGAATTTCAAAAGTATTTATAATTATCATACAAGTTATATATATATATATATATATATATATAGAGGTTGGCTAATATAAAATCAGTTGTTCCTAAGGTCCCATGCAACCAACTCATTTTTCTATTTTCGAAGTCCAAATCGTCGATCCAAACCGTTAGATGTGTTCTCTATATTAAAATGTGTTTGGAGATCAAATTTTACATTTTTTAGAATTTTTTTACTATTTATTAAGCTCTTTTGAAAAACGCTGATCCAACGATGGCTTAACAAAACAGTAAAATTAGAAGCCACTGTTGGATCAGCAATTTTTAAAGAGACTTAATAAATAGTAAAAAAATTCCAAAAAATGTAAAATTTGGTCTCCAAGCACATTTTAATATAGAGAACACATCTAATGGTTTGGATCGACGATTTGAATTTCGAAAATTGAAAAATAATTTGGTTGCACGGGACCTCAGGAACAACTGATTTGATATTAGCCAACCTCTATATGAGGTTGGAGATCAAGCTACACCTTTTTTTTGACACATTTTGACACCTACCATTTTCAAAGTCCAAATAGTCGATCCAAACCGTTCAACATGATTGATATACTAAAATGTGCTTGGAGATCAAATTTTATATTTTTTTGAATTTTTTTACTATTTATTAAGATTGTTACAAAATCGTTGTTTTCGGGCCATTGAAAAACAGCGATTTTGTAACCATATTAATAAATAGTAAAAAAATTAAAAAATGTAAAATTTGATCTCCAAGCACATTTTAGTATATCAATCATGTTGAACGATTTGGATCGACTATTTGGATTTTGAAATTGCAAAATTAACCTATAAAAAAACAATGTTATGATGTGTCAAAAAAAAAGAGTGTAATTGGATCCCTCCTCATATATGAATTCACAAGTATTTATATCCGGTGTACAGAGTATTTATCACTTTTTCTGAATAACTATAAGATAAATTAAGTTAAGTTTTTATTAAACAATTATACTGACAAACAAAATATAAAAGAGAATATTCGTACTTTTGATGACGAATTGAACAATTATACTGACAAACAAATGCATGATAAGGATCCACTTCTTGATTCCTTTTAATAATCTCTTCAAAAAGCTAATTAAATAGAGAGGAATTATTCTAGCACCTTTATGTTTTGTACTATTTTATCTGAATTTCAAAAGTATTTATAATTATCATACAAGTTATATATATATATGAATTCACAAGTATTTATATCCGGTGTACAGAGTATTTATCACTTTTTCTGAATAACTATAAGATAAATTAAGTTAAATTTTTATTAAATGGTTAAAATACAACATTTAGAATTTTTATTAAGAATAATGTAAGGTATAAAAACTTTTGTCATCAAGTATAAACATTTTGCATATGAGAGGTGCATATATATAATTAATGAACTGTTAGTAATACTAGATATGATTAAAAGAAGGGAAAATTGGTTATTTGCCACTCTAAAACATTCAAATCTGAAAAATACCTTCACAAAACTATAAATCTGAAAAATACCACTCTAAACTTAGTTAATTCTTAAATTTGTCACAAATACACAATTTTTATACTTTTTTTTATTAAAATTAACTGAAAAATACAATTTTGAGATATGTATTTCTGTATTTCTCTATATACCCTTCAGAGCTCTCATTATACGTATCTCAAAACTGTATTTTTCGGTTAATTTTTAATAAAAAAAAGTATAAAAATTGTGTATTTGTGGCAAATTTAAGAATTAACTAAGTTTAGAGTGTCATTTTTCAAATTTATAGTTTTGTGATGGCATTTTTCAGATTTGAAAATTTTGAAGTGACAAATAACCAATTTTCCCTTAAAAGAATCAATCTCTAATATTGTCAAATATCACTTATTTCACCAACTGCACGCAATGTTAACGTTATATATGGTTTAATAATTCTACCTAAATCTTGTCCCCCCTTGAAAATTCTAATTCTCTGAAAACCCCACTATCTGCTTTTTCATAACTCCCCTGTACATTGCAACTATTTTCCCCTCTCACACTCATGGTAAATATTTTTTTTACTAGTATTTGTATAATTTAGATGTTGATGAAATTATGTTGTGTAGAATTAATATACAAAGTAGTTAGAAAGATATGTAATTATATGCATAATATAATTAATTTATAAAAAATAATTGTAGATTAGTTGCAGTTATAAGTTTTAATTTAGTTGAATTAAGTTTATCAACATTTTTCAGTAGAAGTGAGCTCCAACTGAGAAGTTGTAGAAAAAATAGGAATGGATGCATATGGTTTTGTTAGAATATATATAAAGAGTGAGTCTATGGTATTATGCATATCATGATTTAGTCCGTAATACGGATCAATATTTTCATTTTCAAAATTTTAATGGTCGATCTGAACCGTTCAAAATAATTTTCATATGAATATTTACTTGCAGACCAAATTTTATATTTTTTTAGAATTTTTTTACTATTTTTTAAGATTGGTGGAAAATCATTGTTTTTAGATGGTTCATAATTTCCAGATCTAGTAATTTTCTATCTATCTTAAAAAATAGTAAAAAAATTCTAAAAAATATAAAATTCGGTCTAAAAGTAGATATTCATAAGGAGAACAAGTTGAACGGTTCGGATCGACCAGAAAGATTTTGAATACGGAAATATTAAATCGTATTACGGATCAACCCGTGATATGCATAGTACCATAGACTCACTCATATATAAATTATTCCAATTTGTAGTGATGAACAACGACATCCAATACAGAGGGTTGGATTATTATATGCACATGATAATCTTTTTGGATAAACTGCTCCAACAAGTGTAGAACAATCAAGCATTATGGTTCACACGAGTATCATAAATCTTAATTCGTTTGGATTTTAGAGTACCGTTATTAGAATAGTGTCATGCATTAGGGAACCGATTCTGCTTCTTTTCTTGAGAAAAAGAGGATCCTTCTTTTTTTTTATCTGGATCGTTCAAAATCTATCACAAGATTTCAATTACTTTCTATTTCTAAATTAATTTAATCTATTAAAATAATTCAAATTTAATTGAAGCCGTACGATGAATTTTGAACGATCCAGATGGAAGAAAATGAGAGTGCTCCTTTTATCAAGAAAAGAAGCAGATTTTTGATCCCATCCATTAGTTAGGTTACACTCGTCTGTTCCACTCATGAGAACTGCGAACAGAACTAAAAAATTTAAATTAGAGAGCTATAATGTAAAATATATGATGCGTGGTAGCTGAAATTTAAAGCTAAATAAGTTTTTATGATTATAAAGTGAAATTCTTATCACTGAGCTAATAATACATATTTAATATTTTACGAGTAGCTGAATAATATGATTTTTTTTTAAATATATTAATTAAATTTTAATATACATAATTAAAATATTTAAAATTGTAAATCTGCCCTTGGACCCTTGTTAGAGAGGATAAGATATATCAATCTTTTTTAAATATTAGAACCACGTATTTTTTTATACAATTATTGGAAACTTTGGATCAGGGACGTACGCTTTCTTCATTTAAAGTTTTAAACAAAGAAGTTCGACATCAGCAGCAGGCGACAGCAGCTCTTTTTTATGATTTTATCTTTTGAAAAAGTCTACTCATTAAATAATTTTAAATAATGGCTTTTCTTTTTTTTCCTTGATGACAATCCTGAGTCTTCCACTCTTCCTGACCAATGATTACCACCACAGCCTTAAATGCTCTGCAACTCTTAACATGTTATTCTATCTATCTTTCCTAAAAAAAAAAGAAATTGGATATCCTTTTATTAGTGACAATGCTCCGTGAGTTGGTATTCCAAAGTTACCTGGATGAATATACACAGTAACACAGCCGAACCAAAATTAATTTGATATCAATTAAAACAATAAGGGCCTGTTCGACCGACTTCCCGCGAGTTACTGTTCACACGGGAAAAGAAAAATTCAGTTCAACTGAAATTTTTTTTTCCCGCGTGAACAGTAACTCGCAGTTCAATTCCCGTATCCATTCCCATTTCCAGTGGTCCGCCGAACAGGCCCTAAGGGTTCAAATATCTCGGGTTAGATAATAAACGGATACGTACACGGATCGGATATTAAACGGATATGAATATTAATTGGATATTAAACAGATGTGAATATTATTCGTAGAGTGGAAAAAATGGCATGACGGAGTCGACTCCGTCACGGAACAGCATGGTTACAGTACGGTACAACATGTGTGATTGTTATGTGTCGTGACCATTCGTGTGCCTTGACCATCTTTTGAAATATTGACATGGCATGGCACATCACGTGAAAGATCTGATCATAGCACAACACGACACGTGATCACACAAGACACATGTAATTAGGACTGTTAGATCTTGATCAAATGGTGAATCTTGAATAAACTAACTAAAAAAATAGTTAAACATAATCAAAGGTGACAAACGTGACCAATTATGTTTGGACACAACACGTTTGGGCACGGCGTGACTCGCATGCCGTGAACACCTTCGATATTTTAGTCACGGCACGGCACGTGTGATTGTTCACTTAGTCACAGTACGACATGGTACGAGACCAAAATCACGACATATTAGTCACGACATGGCACGACACGTCATGTTTTTACCACTCTAGAGATACAAATAGAGTATTAAATGGATATAGTAATAGATCATATATTTAACGAATACGAATACAGATATAATTCAAATAAATAATTTAATAAAATTAACATATTATTTAGTAAAAAAAAAATTCGTTAAAAATAATGAAGTAATATTATCTATTATCTATTGTAAAACGAGGACACTATAAATCTGTAATATGAATGAAATATTCAAGATAATTAATGCTAAGAAGGAGATGAACTGGAGGTACCCCTTCCAATTTAAGTTCATAAACATAATTACAATTATCACTCTCTCAATTCTCAAACAGAAATTGACACCACTGGTGTCTTTTGCAATGGAATCTGCGGGGCTTGACCCCCACATTTCTACTTCAAAAAAAAAAAAATTCTCAAACAGAAATCATACTATCGATTCCATATAAACTTGGATTTCTCTGTTTTACAAAAATACTAGGGTCATGTTTATATTTTATTCATGAACATCAAGTGAGAATTTGTCCTTATCAATGTTGACAAATATGAATGGATTAAATTCAAGCACCTAATGCATCGCCAGGGTAAAATTAAGTTCAGTCTGAAAACATTTTTTGCTACTTTAGTGAATTTGAGAGAAATAAGTATAAAAGAAACGAAGGATCCAGAAAGAAAGGAATAAATAAATTAAATTGGCAGTGGGCAGCGTAATTCTAAAATTACCGCCGTGTGTTATACGGATATTCGAAAATTTAAAACAAATATGAATACATATAATTATCTATATTTGTATATATTTATCTATATTTATCTTCGCTTCTGAAATTAAAACTATATTCTTATTCAGGAGTGGACCCAAGTATATTTATCGATATTGTCCCTCTCTAGAATTTTTTTGGTCCCCACTGGATATTTAAATTGTAGTTTGGATTAAATTTAGTGTTAAAATTAAAATAAATTTCTTTAATTATGATTGATAATTAGAATTATAGATTAAAATATCAGAAATTACAAGTCAAATTATTGAAAAGTATAAATTAAAGTATTATTTTTATTAAGTACTTAATTAGTTAATGGATTTGAATCCGATTCGATATTTTTCTACCCCCCTGATGAAAATCCTGGGTCTGTTTTTATCCATTTTCGTATTCACAAATTATATGTATCTGAATATCCGAATTCATAAAATTTCAGATGCGGATACGAATTCAAATCCGAACGAATGATATCCAATCTGTTTGCTAATCTTAACACAAAAATTGAATTACTTCGTAAGATCTGGTCTCCCGTACTGGCACTGCTCCTATAGTCAACTGTTGCACGGAACTGCATCTTTTGCTGCACTTTTATTTCACAGCATCCTGCTGCACTTTTGGACGGCCCAGATCTAATCTCAGCCGGTGAGTGCTCGGATGATGGAGGGGGCAGTATTAATTTTGCTTTAAAATTTGTGCCAAAATCTTATTTCGTCCGACCGATAAAAAACGAACGGACCAGATTAAAAGTGCAGCAAGATGCTGTGAAATAAAAGTGCAGCAGAGGATGCGGTTCTACCGTTGCACTCATGGCAAGTTCATTTTGTAATGAAGAGAGGTATGTTCAGGTCAACAAAACTAGCTAACCTAGTTATTTACACCGGCTTGAGTAGGTGAAAATCATTGAAGCGAAGAAAAAAAGGGAAACCACATTTGGTACAAAATTTAAATATTGCAAGGAAAGATGTTGACTAATTAATGAACCAAACAAACGAATAATTACATGTTATTGCACTATTTTTGTTATATAGCTGCCTATGAATCGGATTTTAGCATAATTTGAAACCGATTTTTTTTTTTTTATTATTTCGTAGAATATGATGTGGGTCTATATGTAATAAAAGCGTGAGGATCTAATGCTCGTATGTGTATTATATTTAAAATATTTTTTCAATAATATTTTAAACAAAAATATCCATGCATTGTGTGAGTTAACATAATGATTTTATATTATGTAGTAATTAAGAACAATAAACTTAATTAAAAAATATATATGCCGATTTTTTAATTAAAGTTTTGTGAACATATATGATATATGATATATATACATTGAAATAACTCCAAACATATTTAATATATCAGAGCAATTTTATTTTCAAAGTTTAAATGAAACATTGAATTTGTCCCTGCCTGTTTGAATTTTTTTTTACAATGAAATAGTTTAGACAACTACGCACTGAACCATGACAAAGTTTTTTAAATTCAAAAATATTAATTGTAAGCAAATTTATATAACAATATTCATTTGTAAATTCAATAAAATTATCAAGTGTGGGTGTTTGTAAGTTAATTTTAATACATTTATTTTTTAATATTTTTGACCGTTTGATTTGATACTAAAAATAACATGAAAAAAAATATAAATTTTGCATGTAAATGCATCACTCTTAGAGTATATCGGTTTGGGCAGTTTGGATTCATCGTTTTAAGTCTATCTAATAAATTTAAAGTTGATGTCATAGGACACCGATATTATACTAGCCGGACTCATTATTATAGAATCTGGCTAGTGTTAATCAGTGTCATTGCAGCCTATATAACACCAACTCTAAAACCTATCAAATTGACTTTAAACGATGAATCAAAACCGTTCAATCCGATCTACTTCATTAGTTGTGCATTTACATGCAAAATTTATAATTTTTTTTTAATTTATTTAATATCAAGTCAAGCTGTCAAATACAGGAGTTTTTAAGTTAATTTTAATGCATTCATTTTTCAGTATATTTGACCGCTTGACTTGTACTAAAATAACTCGAAAAAAATATAAATTTTGCATGTAAATGCATCACTCATAGAGTAAACCAGTTTGAAAGGTTTGGATTCATCATTTAAGGTCTATTCAATAAATTTTGAACTTGATGTCATATGATAATGACACCGACGTCATACTAGACGGACTCATTTATTATAATTAGCATTTTGATTCATTTATACATACTGATTTTTTTTGGAGTGAATACATATTGAAATTGAATTATAAGTACCAGTTAATTGCTGTAATTATAAATATCAGTTATTGAAGGACTAGTAATCTTGAACAACACAAAGGAAATGTATTAAGTTCACTTGAAATTCCACTTATTTACTATGTACTTATACCCAACTGTCCACCATATTGTTAACTAATTTTTTTATTTAAACAAAAAGTAAAAAAAAACACATAATTGTTAACTAGTAAACTTTAATTATTGTATATATTCATTTTTTATATATAATAAAATATTAGTATTTAACAATTATATATTTTACTTATTGCGTAGGTTAATAATAATTAATAAATTAAAAATGAAGATGTATTTAAATAGTAAGTGGTTTAATGACTCGTATTTTTGAAATGTTTTGTCGGTGCAATTCAAAATGGTCGAGACAGGTACCTAAAATTCGGTACGCTTCCTCACATGGTACCCCATGCCTCGAGATAAAGATTTTTTTTTTTCTAAATTATGAATTGCTCCGGGCATTGATAGAAAACATATTTAATTGGGGTAATGTAATGCAATGCATTGGGTATCAAAAATTTATCAGCTTTATTGTATTAATTACAAATCATAAAATCCATCAAACTGTAGATTTTAGAATTCGTATAACAAATATTAATATTGTTTACCAAGTTTATGTTATAAAAAAAATCACTAATTAATTCACGAATCTGAGACTTTAATAAATGATAATCTGTCCCTATCTGAAATTGGATTAAATATAAGTGGGGCATCTAAACACTCCTCAATACTTGGTGAACAATTATTCGAGAAAGACATTTACTGGAATACTGGTCGGGTTATTTTTAGTGCTGCGCTGATTCTGATATTGTCTCATCAGAGAAATATACCCATTACTTGGGTAAATATTCTCTTAGCATATCACTTTATAAATGTGCCCATTACTTGGGTAAATATTAAGAGAGCAATTTATATCTCATGCAGTGCTGTTTTAACTCTATTTTCATGTTACATGAAACAAAAACTGTTCTGCCAATATCTTTTTTTTTTTTTTTGAGAAATAGAACGGAGTCTAGCTCTCGTTTTGTATTAAACATGGATGGTTACATGTTTTCGGGTCTCTGATTAGAGACCCTGGTTGCAAGATAAAATAAGAAAAAAATCAAAAAGCATAAAAATTAAAACATAGGTAGGGGCAAAATAAATGAAAACATAATCCTATTCCTACTTCTGCATGTGCCTAATTCATCCGTTTGGCTGGGTTCTTCCTTGGCAATTTAGTGCCCATTGGCCCTGTATTTCTTCCACAATTACATTCAGTGACTTGTTTTTGTCACTGAAAATCCTATTGCATCTTTCCCTCCATATAACAAACAGTGATGTGAGTGCTATCTCCTTTGTTCTTGCTTCAATCTCTCTGTTGACAAGCATGGCTTTGTAATCTGACATCCTGATGTTGGCTCGTAAAGCAATTGAGATTCTGGTACATACCTCCGCAGTATTGTGACACTCATAGAATAAGTGATAAGCCGTCTCTTCTGCCGCCCTGCACATGTAACACATCGTCGCTAGGTTGTATCCTCTCGCTTTCAACCTGTCTTGTGTTAACACCCTGTTGTGAAGTAATATCCATCCGAAAACTCTAAAACGTGGTGTTACCTTAAGTATCCATATGTTTGCTGCTCTGTGACTGATTTTTGGCCCGTTGTTGATTAGGTTATATGCCGATTTTACAGAGAATGATCCCCCCTGTTGCAGTGTCCACAGTGCGTCATCCGGCCCCTGTCTCCCTTGGTCAGACCCGCTGCAATACTGGTTTATTTCCTCCTTTAGGTCTGTCAGCTCCTCATCAGCTTGTGTTGACAACACAGGTTTGAAAAGTGTCTCCAAATTATCTACTTCCGTAAATAGTTGAAGGGATGCTTGTTGTTGCAATGCGTAGGTGCAAATCACCGGGAACCGTTGATACATCAGTCCCCTTCCCCAGTCTTCCGTCCAGAACCTGATGTTATCCCCTCTCCCCGGCATTCTTTTGATGAATACATCACATAGTTTATGTATCTGTTTCAGGTTGATCCTGAAAAAATAGGATTGAGTGACATGTGTACCTCCCTGTGCACAATATAGTTCCTTGAAAATTGTCTTCCATAATTTGCCCTGTTTTGTTTGCCACTGCCAGACCCATTTTGCCAACAGAGCCCAATTAAAAGCACTAATGTTTATGATCCCCAAACCGCCCAACTTCTTTGGTAAGCAAACTATTTTCCAGTTCACCAAATGAAATTTTTTCCTCTCCTGTTGTGCCCCGTTCCACAGAAAATTTCGTCTGATGCTATCTATTTTTCCCACGACCCATTGTGGTAGTTTGAAGACACTCATAAAGTATACCGGTATTGAGGTCAAAACCGCGTTGATCAGTGTCACTCTACCCGCCATGGAGAGAAATTTTGAAATCCAACCTGACAGTCTTTTATCAAGTTTGTTAATGAGAGGCAAGAAAGCTGTTCGGGGCAGTTTGGTGTCGGATAAGGGAAGGCCCAAGTAGTTGAAGGGGAAATTGCCCTTTTGGCACCCCAACACCTGTGCCAATTGTTGCGCCACTTGCGTCTGTGTTCTCGTCGCGATTAATTCAGACTTGTGCATGTTGACCCTTAGCCCCGAAATTGAGGCGAAGACAGTTAGGACTATCTTAAGTATCTGTATTTGTTGAAGTTCGGGTTTGATGAAGAAGAGAGCATCATCGGCATAGAGCAAGCACTGCATCATTCTTGGAACCGGCATTCTCAAAGCCCCTGAAGAGTGTAATTTTTTCAGCCACCTTGGAATGAAATCCATTGCTATGATGAATAAGAATGGCGAAATCGGATCTCCCTGTCTAATGCCTCTTCTTAATTCAATACTTTTCCCCATGAGGCCATTTATGAGAATTTGCGAGGAGCCTTGCAATACCAAGCGGCTGATCCATCCTATCCAAGTTTCCGGGAACCCGATGTGACTCATAACTTTCAGAAGAAAGTCCCAATCCAAAGTGTCGAAGGCCTTGTGAGTGTCTGCTTTGAATATTCCTAAGGATATGTTATTTTCCTTCGCAAAATGTAGAACTTCTTGTGCATATACGAACCCCTCGGTTATTTGCCTTCCTTTCATGAATCCCGTCTGTGATTGGTGTAGCAACCCATCCATGAATCCTTGCAACCTTGTAGAGAGGATCTTGGACAGTATTCTTTGCACCCCATGCACCAAACTGATGGGTCTGTAGTCACTTGGTGAATTTGCACCTTGTTTCTTAGGTATCAATACTATGTACGATGAATTCAACGGTGTTAGGGTTATGTCTGTTGTAGTGACCGTCTGTATAACTGCATGTATATCCTGTATGATTGTGTCTACAAAAGCTTTCTGCCAATATCTTTACCCCATTACTTTTTGCATGCTAAAAATTCTCATTCCTTAGTTGTGGTCTTTACCATTGCATGAAATGTTTCCATTGATAATAGTGCAATTAATATTGAATTAAATATGACAATACTTATTGAGGATATATTTGATAGAAACACATATAATATATTAACGCTGAAAATTAAAATTTATGCGCTCAAAATAAATCATCTCCGAATAAAATGAATAATCTGTGCCTGTGGCGACTTTGTGCATTAATTGGATTTAGCTTATCAAGAGTTCAAGACAGACATCATTCTGTTTATCTGTTACCATATCAATTTATAAATGGACCCATTACTTCTGCATGCCTAGAAAGAAGGTCTACCCTTTTAACCTTTTTCCCTGAAACGAGCAGAGATGAAGATATCCACTTGTGATTAGCCCGGTAAGCCCAAATTTGGGCCCAAATATTTTCTCATAATTTTGTACCATTTATTGGGAAAAAGCAAAATAAAATTCCAACGATTGCATTAACCAGATTATTTAGTCGAGAAAATCTCAAATAAAATATTGTCTTCAATTCCATGTTTATAATTATCTATTCCAAGTTTCCAACCACGGTTAATCGTGCATTATGTTTCGTCAGACTTACACTATAACCTAAGAATTCGATATTCTCCCTTGCTAGGTATGGAAACATGATGAAAATAATAACTAAAATAATCAAACTGTAGGAATTTGGTCTCATAATCCATGTTTCCAGGCTAAATACAACATGAATGAAGGTAAAGTGGAGTCCGAATCCTCCGTATTATCTCACCGTTTGAGTTTTGACTCCGGACCGTTGATCAGAATTCTAAATGAATTTGGTCTAAGTCTATAATGTACGAGACACCTTTAAATTTATGCTAATCTATAATAAAGAGGTTGATTTAGGTGATATGAATTTGTCAATTTGGTAAAGTGGAGGGTGGTTCGAAAGTTGGATATTTCTGTATAACATATTTTGTGCTTCTTGAATCAAGTGATAACTAATAAATCATGTGGATTTTGTGCTTCTTGACGGCGATGTCAGAGAAGAGACAGAGCGCCGAGAATACAATTAGGTTTAGCGGATCAAGACAGAGAGAGAGTCTCTATCACTATCATATTTCATATAGTGGGAGTTGGTTGATTTTGTAAAATATAGCATTTCCCCATAAATGGTACCTTGTAATAAGATTTTTTTTTTTTCTATAGGTGATTTGTCTGCTAATAATATATTGACACAAAGTTCGGCACCATAAAAAATGAACAGAGAAAAAAAAAATTAGACTCATTTTACCACTCGAAAGAACTAAAAAACTAAAAGGTAGGGGGTGTCACTGGCATCCTTATAACTATTTATTTGAGAAGGTAACTATGGATAAAGACTTTTTTTTTGTTAGCTAAATAAATAAGAGTACGAGAAACATACAATGAACAGAGCATAATAAATGTTTAACTGGTCCAATCATGATTCTGTTTCTATATCTCTGTCATCTCTATTTTTTTTAATTACTTTTATTTGAAAAATAATATAGTTGAAATTGGTCGCATATTTGTATTTTAAATTTTACATTAGTAATGTGATTACATATGTGTGAAATGAATGGATTTTAATAGTCAACTTGTAAAAAAATAATAAAACTAACTATTATATCAGTATTCATTATTCTCCTGCTATCTTATCACTTCGTTATTCGATAATCTTAACGAATATAATAAGTAGAATAAGAACAATTCTTAATGATAATAGTAGGATATGAATAGAGTTAATGGATATGGATATGAAAATACATCCACCTGAACTATAGCCTATCGTACTCATCGACACCCCTATTGAAAGGATCAATATCCTCCCGGGTACCGTAGACGATGGGCCTCACTTTACGGCTTGAGATTAAATCTCAACCGGTTTGAGATTCAGAGGAAATGGGAGACAGATTTATTGGGCTTTGAGATTCGTGCCAAGCTAAAAAGAACAGTCCAAATCTACTAACTGTAAAAGATTCTCTTTTCAGGTAATGCACTGGATGTGAATTCCTACTGAAAAGAATTAGTCTCATCTTTTGAATTTTTTTCTAGGCACATCGAAGTTCCCGTGACCTTTCTGCTCTCTATTAAAGAAAAATATTCTATTTAGTTATAGATAATATATGTATCAATTTTTTTTATCACAATAGCCTAATGCGTAGTTTGTGTAAGAGTGGTATACCCAATTTAAAAAGGATCTAATAATACCTAAATATTCATCAAGTTAGATCATCAGAAAATTTAAATCGTTCGATTAACACCAAATTTCTTTTTTTTTAGAAAAAAAGAAGCTAGAGTAACACAAATTTCATCATTCCTTTTTGGACGCGACATACTTGCATATTTTATAAAAAAAATTCTACATATATAATTTTTATATGTCAACTTTATATTAAGTTATTGTTAACATTGTTTAACACCAGTGGCGAAATAGATGATAGGTGAATGCATGAACTTTTAACCTGTTTAATGTAACCACAAAATTATTAAATGACTAGAAGACATCCAGAAGTTAAATATAGTCATACTGATAGATTAGAAGTACCGCATGCACTAAAAATAAATACATTTTTTTCCTGGAAAAAGTTAACAGAGGTTGCAAAACACAAATTAGTCCGTATATTTCCATTTCAAGTGTCCACACATTTTTCTAACAGGGGTCACAGTTCCACTATCTCCTCTGCATATATAGGTTTACAAAAAAGAACCCAAAAAAAAAAAAAAACATCAAGCAGTTGAAAAAGCCACTTTCAAAATCCAAGATACCAGCACGAGAAGAAACAACGGAATAGAACAAATTAAATCCTTCATAAACGATATATTACAGATAAAAAGAATCACACTATTATAGCGGTCCAAATGGTTCAGGAAGTGTATCGAACCTGTGGTCAAATATTGAGTTTTGATCTGACTTGTCATCAATTCCATGCAACCAATTCGTACTTTTCACATCTTCTCTGAGCAACATAGCATCGTACCTTGAACTACCATACAAATCTAACTCATTTAGAGTCTCCTTCAACAGCAATATGTTTCTGTCAGGAGAATTATTGGCAGTGCTTTTTGAATTATCAGAGATTGTACCATTGCAACTGCCATTTTCAGAATGCATATCTGATATGCGAGAGTTGGATGTAGGGTCTGACATGCGGGCCGGACGTCCCTTGGTAGGGTTTGAGCGAATACTGTGTGGGAAAAGAGATGCACCTCTGATGCCCCCTAGGTTTTGTCGAATGTCCTATAATCAAAATAAAAAAGATAAATAAATAAAAAATATCTGTGTGTATATAACTCGATATTTAAATGGAAGGAAGCACTTACCATATGTCTAATGGCCATGTCAAGTGACTTCTTAGAAATATTACGGCCAAATCCACCGCTATCAGAACCGGGCCCTACTGGCTTCTGTACTGGCACTGGCTTGGACTGGTGCCCATTGCCAGAAAACGAAGACACTTTTGAAGGACCATCACTAAACTTGCTTCGGCTAACGACAGGCATGGATACCTTCTTATGTGCAGGTGCAATGGCGACATGTTCGGGTTGTGCAGGACCAGAGCTCCGCAGAGTCAACGTGCCGGGTCGAACCCGACCCGCGGATGTGGGCCTGTCAGGAAGCTTTGTCCTCAAGTTCGGAGGCGTCTCATTGGGGAAATCTGGTATATCAAGAGGCTGAACAGGGACACGTGGCCGCTGACCTGGCGAACTAGGTCGGGAGGTTGGGGCCGAACTTAGGCCACCAGAAGAGGGGACCCTTCTGATAGAACCAGCAGAGCTTGAACCGTAAGTGCGGCCCACAGAAGGAGACCGTCCGACAGATGGAGATGAGGAAACAGTACGGGTTGGGGTTGAAGAGCGAGAAACTGAACGGGTTGATGGAGGTGCTGTACCAGTTGACGAGACAGAAGTGCTGGTCCGAGGACGGGTTGGTGTGGATGACCTAGAAGATGGAGCGGGTTTCGAGACAGGTGCAGAAGCTCGGGATTTAACTGGGGTGGAGGAACGGCTAGGGGTGGTACGGGTGGTGATTACTGGGGCAGATGGTCTAGGACTCGCTAGGGTTGGGGTACGCCTTGTTGGGGTGGAAGGCCGTGAGCTCAGTGAGGCGGTGCTGCTGTTAAGAGCTGTGGTGCTTCTGATGTTGCTGCTGCTAAGAGCTGTGGTGCTTCTGATGTTGCTGCTGCTTGATTGGACTGATGAGCGGGTCACCGAACTGCTTCTGGCAGGTCGTGTAGAGGTGGCGCTGGTATGGCCATTATCTAGATGTTGAGTTGTACTGGAGAGCTGTCAGAGAAAGGTCATATAAATCATTTTAGCAAGTAAAGTAAAGAGTAAAGAATATTCAAAGTATCCTGTCACTGGATACTGCATACACTTGAAATAAAATAAACAACTATATTCTGAATTTCAGTAATTGCATCTAATATTTTCCATCAGATGAATGGAGATCATGATAACTACCGTTAACCTAAGATAATCCTGTTATTCAATTACCAAGTGCAATGAAGGTACTTATCATGTGCCAGAATACATAACGGGGGAAGTTTAAAAATAAGAGTGTTCCTTTGCCTGAGAAGAATGGGGGAGTTTAAAACTGGTAACTGCACCAGCTACAATAAGGGTGTTCTTTTTTCATTTTTTTGGTGTATTTTAAACTGTACTGTTTGTGTTTTACACCTTTCAAACTCTTCAGCTTGTAAATTTATGCTTTCTTTAAAAGAAAGCAAGTATGATTGCCGCTTTTTGCACAAAAAGGAGTTGCTCCTTTGGCAAGCTTCTATCAGCCTAGAGAACAACAGCTTTTTTGAGTGCATCCATACAGGGGTTGATATATTGATTTCAGAATAAATACCAGGCTGCATTTTCTCCAGTTAGTACTACCAATGTTGTATTTCAGTGCCTTTTTCTGTTTGAGACTTTGATCTATGTTGTTCTCTGGTTGAATTCTATCACAAAATTATATTTTACTGTACTTCAGCAGAACCACAAAACTTCTTGGAGGTGCCCAAAGGTGTCTAAATAGATGTAAAATGACTGATCTAGAGAACACTATTATCCAACTTTCATGCATTGTGACAGAAAATTTCATTATCACAATCTTCTGATTATGTTATTTTTAACAAGAACCCTTCTTACAAAAAAAAAAAAAATCAAGCACCCGATAGTCTTGTATGTTGTAAGAACTAACTGAGTTTTGTCAAAATGGATAGCACCACCAAATTTGAGACAAATAACAGTTTTTTAGATTTCTTGTATATAACTTGCATGTTCTGACAATTTATTTGGAAATAAGAAAGATCTAATCAATGTAAGATTGTACAGGAATTAAGATTTCCATTGTTCAAGTACTGTGGTATATAGCGGAAGAATATTCTTTAGTTATAGGCACATACCCTTGAGGCTCTAGTAGTAGACGATGACCTAATGGGAGCAGTGGAGCGTTTAGGTACAGCCAAGACTGTAACTGGCTTCTTTTCTATAAGCTCCGATTTCAATTCACGGGGTGTTCCTGGAGGTGTTAGAAGCCTGTAAAGGCAAACAAAAAATAGAATATGTTGTGAATCTATGGAAAAATAATATAAAACAAAACCACTCAATTTGGCATCCATTTTCAGAAAGGACAATTTAACACATCCATTTTCAGAAATTCAGAAATGAATACGATGCTTCTTAGCTAATATTTGGAGATAAATTTAGTAAGGGGTTAAACCTGAAACCACTTGCGGTGCTACTAGCTTAATTGTACAGTTTACTGAACTGAAAGTAGACAAAAATCATACAATACCAGACCAGATCTTAACCAACTATTAATTTGAAAACCTATACGAGTAAATCTAATGCAAATTCAAAGGATTTATATGACTAATGAGTTAAAGAAAACATCTTACCAGTCGTAATCGTGCTTCCCAGTTTCAAAATTTAACAAATCATCCATCCTTCCACTCTAAACCTCTAGCAGCGATACGGCTAGAATGCACGATTCAATCGAAACTACTCAGATCAAAACGAATAGTATAAAGACTGGCACTTCCGATTGGATTTTATCGAGCTTCACTTTCCAGATCTGGTCGCAACTCCATCAATCCAGGATAAAAACTAAGACAAATTCAGGAAACTCAGTAATCAGTATTCGGATCGAATGAATCGGACCAATCGGGTCCAGTAGATCTCCAGTCCCATTCTCTCTATACCTTTTTGTTTACTGATAGAGAGGACTCGAGAGAAACGTAGGAAAGTGACAGCTCGTATGGAATCGGTCCAAGGATGACTATATGTGATTGCTTTATACGCCAAGTCTCTTGCACCGCAGCAGGAGAGACGCTCTTATTTCACAGATCTAGAAAAATCCGCAGGTCTACAATGCCAGGTTCAGATTATATACAATACGGTTTGGAAGTCGGCGGGTAATTAATAGTTAATGGGCCACTTTAAGTTACATCCCATCATCCCAGGAGAGTAGGTTGGACTTGGAGTCTTCGAGAAAGGGAGCAGTCAGATGGATTTCGAGCTGAATTTTTTCTGACCGTTCGATTCGCTGCGGAGACGCGCCGTATATTATAAATTGACTATACGAATCTCCAAGAAAATCTAACGGTTACAAGCAGGAAACGGATCTAATCTGGTCCAATATCTATTGGACCGTATCCGAGTAGGGTAAAAAGTGAATTACTTCATTCGGTAGCGATCGCGCTTCATGTAAAATTCTCCTATGTCGACACAAAATGTCGAAACGGCAATAGATCAACTCAACCGCATCTCTGTGCTTATGCATTGTGATTTTTTCTTGTATATATTCACCAGGGTTCTATTTACTTTTTTCAAAAATAAAAATTAATTGAAATAAGAAGTAATTCTTCATCAGTTATTAGTTATTTGCAAAAATGGAATTTAACTTTCGTATCATTGTTTTTTTAATCTTCTTATTTTTTTCATTAATACACACAATTTTTCATTATTTTTTCATTTTGATTGGAATGAATTTCGATTTTCCCAATTATAGTATTACTAATTGAATTGAGATTTTTTTTTATCTGTTATATAAATCAGACGTATCCAGAATTCGGTTACTTTAGAATCAATAAAGTAACAAAAGTATAGCCGTGTCTGATTTGTGGGTATCTTATTGGCGAGATTTGTGGAGTATCGAGGCCGTATGAGCGGGAAACATGGGATGGGATGGAACGCAAATGCCGTGTCCCTTCTGAATTCGTATGCTCTGAGTCTGAGATATCTCAAACTTTGCGTGACTTTTTGGAATATCTCAATCGTTTAAATACATTCTGCACGAATCTCGAAGCTCAAATAATACTGCACCCTTACGGTTCCCCTAATAGCCACCGGAAATGTTGGTCACGCAAAAATTGAAATATCTCAGAGGATATGCACCCCCACCAGAACTGTATCCTCTGCTGCAAATTTAATCTGGTCCGTTTGTTTTTTATCGGACAGACGAAATAAGATTTTGGCACGAATTTTAAAGTAAAATTAATACTGCCCTCTCCATTGTCCGAGCACTCACCGGTTGAGATTAAATCTGAGCCGTCCGAAAGTGCAGCAGAGGATACGGTTCCACCCCCACCTTCTCCATTGTTCTCTACAGGCTACAGCAGTGGAATTGAATTGAGGTCCGTTTGTTTAATAAAGTGGCGACGGATTTTAAGTCGATGGCATGTGAATTGACAGGCCCATCATGACCCATGGTCTTAAACTTTAAACTAAAGAAGAACGAATATTTACCAACTTCTTGATACGATCTAATCAGAGGCAGATTCAGAATTTTCGTCAAAGAGACAAAACAATATCGAATCGGATTTAAATATCTAATCGGGTTTAAATTCATTAATTAATTAAGTACTTAATAAAAATAATATTTTAATATATACTTTTTAATGCTTTGACTTGTAATTTCTGATATTTTAATATATAATTCTAATTATTAATCATAATTGAAGAAATTAATTTTAATTTTAACTCTAAATTTAATCTGAACAATAAATTAAACATCAAGCGGGGGCAAAAAAAATTTCAGGGAGGGTCAGAGTCGATCGAAACGTCCCAACTTACACTAAAACGCAAAATCCAGGGGGGCAGCCCTCAGTTGAACTTGGGTCCTCCCCTGGATGAAATCATTGTTTGAAAGCACGTTTAGTTTTAGGGCATGTTATGTAGGCTATTGGGAATGGGAATGGGTATGGGTACGGAAATCAAACTAAAAATTACTGTTCATGTGAGAACAGTGGAGCGGCCAAACAGGACCTTACAGAATTATACGAAATGAGATTTGAAGGATATAAAAACTCACATATAAATTTACAAAAAATTACATTTATGAGTCTGTACAAAAATAGTTATAAAATTATATTGAAATGAGTGTTTAATTGTAGTGTAAAATTAGTTATAAAAAATTCTTATTTTCTTTTGTTTGATATTTTACAATTATTCTTATAATAAAATGAATTAAATCACAATGTAACAGTATTTATTAAATATTATTTTATAATATATATATATTAAAGAGTCCGGCTAGTATGACATTGGTGTCATATGACACCAACTCTAAAATTGATTGGATATAGTTCAAACGACTAATTCAAACCGTTCAGACCGATTTACTTTATGAGTGATGTATTTACATGTAATTTTTTTTTTATATTTTCGAATTATTTTTGTATCAAATCAAGCGGTCAAAAATGTTGAAAAATGAATGCATTAAAATTAACTTAAAATCTCACACATTTGACTGCTTGACTTGATACTAAATAAATTCGAAAAATTATAAAATTTGCATATAATGCACAACTAATGAAGTAGATCGAATTGAATGGTTATATTCACCATTGGAAGTCGATTAGGTAGATTTTAGAGTTAGTGTTATATAGGCTGAAATGACACTAATGTCATACTAGCCGGACTCTATATTAAATAATATGTCTTTAATGAGTATATTGGATGATTTCTTCTTATTACTTTGGTCTAACCTCATAATTCAATTTTTAATATGCATACAAAATGACAAATTCAGAAGAAAAAAAATGAATTAAGTACATTAGAATATAGTTAGATTGGTAAACCGGAATAGAGATAGAAAAACGATTTAAGTTGCAAGAAGTATAGAAGTATATTAAATATATATTTAGGATGTGCTCCAGTAGAGAAGAAAAAGCTTTCATTAAAGGAAAGAAAGGGAGAGGAGGTGAAGAACCGGTCAGACCGTGAGTGTCCGAATTTCGTCACCTGCTTCAGAAGCGAAGGAGAGCGAAAGGAAACCGACACAGTTCAGAGGTGAACGCGTTGTGTAATTTGCTGAATTTTGTTACTCCCAAATCGGAGTGTAAGAAATATTGTTCAAAGGTGAAAGATCACTGATCACTTTCCTCTCCGCGCACGGTTTCTGGAGCACAGCCGTAATACATACACGTTCAGCAATGCTTTTATTATAACATTTTCTTTAAAGAGTTGAAATTCATTAACAAGGAGTTAATTTGACAATCTTATTAATATTTTTAAATAAAATATATAAAATTTTAAAAATATAAAAAGTCTATACAATAAGAAGAATAAAATGTAGACACTTTAGTAGTAGTGTACTAGAATGCATGCCTGCAACAGGAAAGTTCTTCGGTCCTTTTGATATCAATTAATTCGTAAGAAAATTACTATATCTGTGAGTTGTGGTATTTGTGTTATATTTGTTAAATCGTTTAATCAAAGCATTCTGTTTGTACTGAATATACATGCTAAGATCAAATAAAATATTTATAGGTTAATTTTGATGGGTTTATTTTTTTTATTCTTGTTTTTTCATTTAACTTTATACTAAATTAATTAAAAATATATATATTTGATATATAAATGCATTACTTCTAAATTAGATCGATTTTAACGGTTTGAATTTGTCATTTGAAACCAATTCAATAAATCTTAAAATTAAGCTCATAAAATTTTTAGTAAGATTAAAAACACCCTATTTTTACTCCTATTTTATAAATATACACAAGTATTTGAGCATCAACTGCCAAACTGGTTGATTACCCGTTTGACTGGTGAATCTTTGACCCGATGGTTTGTCGAGTTGACTTTGTAAATTGGTTGTGTATTATGACAGTAAATATAAATTGAGTGGGGTTAAAATGCACGGTTTTGTGTCCAACCATACTCTATATCTTTGTCTTTGTTCTTGAAATTTAAACAGTCGATCCGAACCATTCAACATGATCTCCATATTAAAATGTGCTTAGAGACCAAATTTTATATTTTTTTGAAATTTTTTTACTAATTTTTTAGATAGTTACAAAATCACTGTTTGTGGACCATCCAAAAACAATGATTTTGAACTTATCTAAAAAAATAGTAATTTTTTTCCCAAAAAATAGTAATTTTTTTCCCAAAAAATATGAAATTTGGCCTATAAACACATTTTAATATGGATATCATGTTGAGCAGTTCGGATTGACTGTGTGAACTTCGAAAACAAAGATAAAGGCATGGAATAAGGTTGAGATACAAAACCAATAATGCATTTTAACCCACTCATATAAATAATATTAAGTCGTTTAATTTGTAAGAAATTTTATCATGAATTAAGTAAATAATTTACATACAACGGTGCTAAGATGCTTCGTAAAGTAAAAATTTGTCGGTTTTCGGTTCTAAATCTTATTTTTTGAAACCTGAACAGTCCAATCAAGTTGCTTATTGTGATCAATATATTGTAATCTCATTGAAAATAATTTTTTACTTTTATTAGATTTGTTTTTATTTAATTTTGAATAAAGGAAATATTGATCAGAAAAAAAAATATGAATCATCCAATAACAAAAAAAAAATTATGTCCAAAGAAAGAAAATTTTGAATGTGTAGATCACAATAGTGGCTCAAAGTTTGCTGTTTAAATTTCGGATTTGGAAAAATCTGAAATTGAAGTCACCCCACATTTATATTTTGCGAGAACTTAGCACAACTCGATATACATATATCATAGATCCCATTTTAAATGTGAGATTTTTAAATTAAAAATTATTTTTCGATGCATTAAATAATTTCATACATTAACTAAAAAATATTTTATAAAAATCTAAATTTGAAAAAAAAAGTGAAAAGGAAAACGAATTTCATACAAATCTTAGACTTGCATCACGAACCCATCAGATTTAATTCACAAAATTTCGGATGTATATATGAAGGTATTGTATGTGCTCTTAACTAAGTTTTGTTTATATGGTTAAATATTAATCATACAGCTCTAGTTTTTTTTATGGTTACGCACCATCCAGTCTGAATCATACCGAATAACCGAAAGCAACAACATTAATTGAATAAAATAAAACTAAAGTTCACAAATCACAAGTTCTTGTGTGCTTTGAGGATCATGATATTAAGTTATTAATTAACCTAAAAAACAAATTATCATTTTGAGTAGTATAGTGTTAGAACTAAAGTTCATTTATCTCCAGTATATTTAATTTAGTTAAGATTTGATTACACTGGTTGCTAATTTAGATTTTAAAATCATCGATCACCTCACTGTTTGAGTTTGAATCCGGCACAGATGTTTATATATTAGTACAAATCTTAAAGGAACACCGTGAGTTACAGACTTTGGTCAGATTGTTTCGGATTCTGATCGGATGGTCTGGATTCAAACTCAAACGGTGAGGTAATGCAGAGGGTCCGGACTCCCTAAAGTATTAGAATAGAAATGACAGCAATTTTACCATACCCGTACTGGTACAAGTCAACATTTTGTATGGTCATAACAGCAATCAGTAATCACCATTGATCAGTATTCAGTACACGGTGTTCCTCAAATAGGCAAATAGTTTCTCTCTCTTGAATTATGCATACAAACCAGCTCATGCGCATCTAAGAATAGCCACAGCTCAAACCTATAAAAATAGAAAGCATTTAACCTCTCCTGCTTCATTACAGTGCTTGTTCATAATTAGAACAAGAAACCCAAAAAAAAAAATACAAATATTGAAAAAAGAGAGATTTATCCAATGGCCAAGCTTCCTCTTCTTGCCTTTATGGCTCTTTGCTGCACATTTGCCAGTGTTTTGCTGGTAAACGCCAAGGAGTTTAGCGTCGAGGGTCGTGTCTACTGTGACACTTGCCGTGCCGGTTTTGTGACCAATGTGACCGAATACATTCCCGGTACGAACAAGCTAATTAATCTGGTATAAAATATCGTTGTGCTAATTTATTTTCCGAATGATCAGGGATTTTTCTTTTGTGAAGGTTAGTAGGCCTAATGCCTAGTAACAATTGTATTAATAACCACAAAAACATTTACAATACTTAAATAAAAAACTTTATTTCAGAAAATAAGCCTTTATTCTTCTTTATTCTAGTCTTAACCCTCTCATATGAGAATCTCTATTCCATATATATGTACATCCATCTTATTTCCCTTAATCCTACCAAACTCAAGATTATTATTAGATGATTGTCACTAATTTCAGGTGCCAAGGTGAGACTCGAGTGCAAGCACTATTGTAGTAATACAGCTGACTGCAAGGCTGAGAATGGTAAGATTGAGTACCTGGCTGAAGCGATAACCGATAACACCGGTAAATATTATCTCAAAGGGCAAGACGGCCACGAAAAAGATATTTGTGAGGTGGTCTTGGTGGAGAGCCCACGTCCCGATTGCAAAGAGATCATCCCGGGCCGTGACCGTGCCCATTGCGTGCTTTCTAATGATGCCGGCATGATTAGCGACAAGCGCTTCCCCAATGACCTCGGCTACCTCAAGGACAAGCCTCTTGACATCTGTGGGTCCATCATGAAGCAGTACACGACTGATGACGAGTACTAGACATGCATGCATATGCATATATATCTATAAACTTGTGTTGTAAAATGTCACCAAGCATCATTCAATGCATGGTTCATGGATTAATTAAGGTTTATCACGAGATGAACTAGTTTGATTGTATTATTATTAATTTATTATTATTCCGTGTGTATTCTTTACTGATGCATTGGTGATATTTTGCAACACATTTATTTGTTCTTATCACGTATTATAAAAAAATTATTTTTATTGAGGGTAATTAAAGATTTACATTAATTGATTGCAAATTTATTTTTTGTACATTTTGCATTATTTTAATTAATCCCCGGTATATTTTTTGTGTGTGTAGATTTTGCATTATTTCTTTGAAAAAGTGAGTTCTAATTGAGGTATATTTTGTAATAATAATAATAGTATTAATTGGTAAAATGGAGAAATTTCTCACCTTCGTATTATTTGGAATGAACCAAAATTGCAAGAGTTCCTTGAATCGGGCCCGGCCCAGAGCCCAATCCATTACTGATTTGGGCTCATCCCTCCCAAAATAGCTAGGCCTACTACTAAACTGATTGAAATAACATATATTCAAATGTTATGAATTTGATTCTCTAGGTTTCACACGTGCCTTTGATTTTACAGTACATATATGTACGTCATTTATTTCATTGAACATCAACTATACTACAACTTGCTTCGATTATAAAATAATAAACTAGTCAAGGCCGAATTTAATTAAATATATACATCAAACTGTCGTGTCTTAGTTATTTCCCCCCTTTCTTCTTGCGACGGTCATCCGATCAGATTTTTTTTTTTTTTTTTTCGGATTTACAATAGTTTAAGCGACTGACAATGAACTCTAATGATAGTAACTACTGCTATCATTTTCCAGGAATTATAATAAGATACATACATACTATCTAAAATGCTCATTTATTTTGGAGTACGTTTGGATGCATTATATAATAGATACTACTTAGAATTCTAAGTAGATAAAAATAGTGAAAAAATAGTGTGAAAATGTTGCTATTCGGAATAGTAAAAATGTTGTTTGGATTGTACATTTGGAATAGTGAATAGCTGTAACTGATAAATAATAGTGTTAACAAGATAATTATTAAGAGAAAAGATAGGCAAGTGGGGTCTCAAATGAATTGTCACGATCTAGAGATAAAATAAGTGGTGTCAATTTTATTATTTCGGAACTGTATTGATGGTAATAAGTATTTTTTTCTCTATTCACACTTTCGAATAGTAGCTATTCCAACATTTCCAAGAAATAGAGAATAGCAGCTATTCTCACTATTCCGAATAGCAAAAATGTTGTTTTGATGCACATTGTTATTCCAAATAGTAGCTATTTTTGAATAACTTGCTATTTTATTTTTACACCATCCAAACATATAGAGAACAGGAAAAGCAGATTTATGGTTCTTGGTTTGGATTTTGTGTAAATGTTTAACCAAGTCTGTAAATCAACATTTAGTCTAGTTACAAAAGATAATATTTGGAGGTTGTAAATTCAAACTATGGTGGAGAAAAGCAAAATCTGATATGATCCGGCCGTTTGAAATCTGACAAAATCTTAACCCGAGGAATAACTCATATTAGTTTATTGAGGTAATGATTTTCTTATAGTAATCACCAGCTTCAGATGTATTATTAATACGACTAAATGGCCATGAATACAAAATTTAATAACAAAATATGAAAGTGAATTTGTAACTCATTTTGAGCGGTTCGGATCGGCCATTTTAACTTTGGAAATGAAGATATTGTACCGTGGCTCACCAACCACATTTACACCATGGCTTAGCCAAGTCCATCTCTCTCTCTCTCTCTCTCTCTCTCTCTCTATATATATATATAGAGTAGAACTAGGGTGCTCCTAAGTTCACCAAGCCTCTTGTGAACTTGACTCTAAAGTATATTGAATCGACTTTAAACGATGAATCCAAACTGTTGAAATCCTTCTACCTAATGATTGATGCGTCTACATGTGAAAATTTTAAAGTTTTGAATTAATTTAATATAGAGTCAAGTGGTCAAAAGTTTAAGGTTTATAAATTAATTTTAATGCATTCATTTTTTGGACTCCTTTGACCACTTGACTCTATATTAAATTAATTCGAAACTATAAAATTTTCACATGTAGACGCATCAATCATTAGGTAGAATGATTTCAATGGTTTGGATTCATAGTTTAAAGTCGATTCGATATATTTTAGAGTCAAGTTCACAAAAAGTTGGGTGAACTTAGGAGCACCCTTTTTACTCAATACAAAAGTTAACAGCATTTGCCGTCAACCATAAAAAAAAAGAACTTAGGAGCACCCTAGTTCTACTCACACACACACTAATATCAAATCCATACATTAAAAAATATATTAATTAGATTGCTGTTGCTTCTACCATCGACACTGTCTCTATCTTCAATATAAAAATAATAGCATATCAAGATATTATACGACGGACATAAAAGGAGGCTGAATTTATTGAAGAGAAAACGATGTTACTCGTGTCACTATATGCTAATTTTGAAAAATAAAATAATGAAAATTTGACGACTAAGTTATTTCAGAGAACTTCAAGCACAGAAACCTGAAATTTATTTTTTTTCAAAAATTAATCATGTTGTGTAGCATGAATATAGAAAAATAAATTACGTTGTATATAATGAAAATGATGGAAACTTTGGATTTCAAAAATAATATTTTGTACATTATTTGGGTATTCTATAATTTTTCTATTGATCTTGTTACGATATTTTAATAATTATTAAGAGAGTTATAGATCCTTTGTTGTAACTTAATAAACATATACTTTTTTTATATGTATTAAAGAGATCCATAAATTCTAATTTGGATCGGATTGATCTAAATTCGGATTCGACGTACGGTTCGGATCCAAATTCAAACTTTTGAGTGACCAGAAAGGGAAACTGAGGAGCTTGTACACAATATTGTGTAATGTAGCCAGGAAGTATGGATCCTTTGAGATAAGAAAATAAATCTACTGCAATTACGAAACCATTGAACAATAACTTTGAAATCTCTGTAATTCGAATTCATCCGTCGAATTTTTTTTAGAACGCATCTCGAAACAGCTGATTTTTCCTTGCACACATCTCGAAATAGTTTGACGGCTAGATTCAGATTGCAGATATTTCAAAATTACTGTTCACTGATCTCATATTTCAGCAGATTCGGATCCTTGAGATAATACGCCGTTTGAGTTTCAATTCGAATCGTCCGATTATAATCTGGATTAAATCAGTCCAAACTTGAAATTTTACTATCATATAACGAACATACAGGATTCAAACTATAAAAATGAGGTATTTTAAGTGATATGAATTCAGCTAAATTAATTAATCACCGTAACTGTGAAGTTACTGAAAAAAATAATGTCATAGGATTTATGTAATGTTACTGTCATGCATGTTTCTTTTCGTGTACTTAAATTAAAGTCTTGAGATTGCTTTTTAGTGTAATCTAATCTTGTCCATTATTTCTAACCTCGTGTTTCTCCGTGATAAAAGTAGCCCTTGTTTCTTATCAATCATTTTCACTTGTATTGAATTTGAGAAATCAAGTAATCAATTAATTAGGTGTTTGATTTATTTAGTTTTCCAGTTTCTTTAGAGATTATTGTAATTTTTTAATGGCTTAAGAGCTTTAGCGTGTTGGTTTTAGTAATATCTGCATGTACCTCTTTGGTTGTGACTTTTTAAGTATACGTCCCATCTGCTCTTAGAAAAAATTACAAATGTTCTTCAAAATTAAAACAAAATGTTTTTTTTTTTTATTTTCAACAAAAATATCTTTGTAGATCTTATGAACATATTCTTTTTACCGTTAATAAAAAGTCAAATTTAAAACTATGAAAATTTACAACAGAGAAATAAAAACATATGAACATTATGAACTTTTAATTTTCTAAATGTCATATAATATTGATTGAATTATGAACATAATTATCTGAAAGCAATTACAAAATATTCAAAATAATATTTTTTGCTTAAAGTTTCTCAAGCGTCACCCATTCACCATTTGACCTTATATATTTTTTAAATATGAAGCTAAAATTTATATATTACAAGATGTTGAAGGTTATAAAAAATTTGTTGGGGAAATTGAAAATAAAAAATTGTAAAAGTATGAGAAAAAAAAGAAAAGAATTGAGGAGGTAAGTGAGGATGCCAAAAATGAAGTGAGGAAGGGTAAATTAAGTTCATTGAACCCACAAAGATATTTTATTAAAAAATTTAGGGCCTGTTCGGCCTCCCTCAGAGAATGAGAATGGGTACAGAAACATGTCCAATTTTGAACTGCGATTTATTGTTCACATGGGAAAAAATAATTCAGTTCAAGTGAATGTTTTTTCCCACGTAAACAATAAATTGTCGAACAGGACCTTAGGGGGAAAAAAAGTATGTCGTTTAAACTTTATAAAAGATAAATATTTTACAAAATTTCCCTTTCCTTCTCCCCTGTAAATTTTTATTTGAAGTGACGGTAGATAAACTACTGCCGGATAATGGTCAATGTTCTAGGTGATTTTGCTTTGAAGCATTTGTAGAAATATTTGTCAATGCTCACACTATGTGACTGACTATTTCTATGCCTTGACATTTGAGTATTTGGCTCTTAATATTAATAGAGTAAATTGATACAGTGATAAGATAACTCCAAACAAAACTTGTGTGGTTGGAATCCCGCTCACCATATAATATAACAATTAGCAAAGAAGACGGATTATTATAAAACTTTCTCAAATTTTTTTTTTTTTTACTCTCTCTCTCTCTGCAAAAGCATCACTTGATAAGTACTTTGTTTTACTTTTATGAATAATAAGGGGTGAAACTAGAAAATTGAGATGAAAGAGACTAGATGAATAGGCCATGTATAATTTTATTTTATGAGGAAAATTAATAGCAATATTTTTTTAAATATTAAAAAATTATAAAGACAAAAATAAAAAAATTTAATTTGTAGAGATGACTAAATCCCCTCTCACTTGTACGGTGTCTAACGCGGTAAAATTAGTCAAAATCGAATAAAAGTTTCTTGGAGCCCATTTAAAATATAGAAATCCCGTTATAAGATTCATGCAAACTTAAGTTAAACAGTACGAATTTAATTTGATCTTATCAGTTACCTCACCTGATATGAATTCTCAACAATTTAGTTGTGTTTTCTTTACTTCTTGTGTGTTGAGACATTTAGTTTGATTGTGTTCTTGTGGTTCCCCTTGATCTCTTCCACCTCATTTCTCTTGTAACAACATAATGTTATGCATCAGCAACAAATTCATCTCTAAATTCACGATTATATCACATTAATTATGTGTTCCTCTATATCAATCATACCAAGCTAATACTAATAATATAAATCCTTTTAAGTCTTAACCTAATGTAGATATGTGGTTTGCTAGAGGTGATATTACAAACAAACCGAGCCTAAAATTTTAAATTAGAAGGCCGGACATTTTGGGTTTAAATTTATAAAGTTCTGATTTTACTCTTTATTAAAAATAAAAAATATGTAGCATGTGTAAGAAAAATGTCCAGTATTCTAATTTATCATTTTTTAAGACAAATAGTTTATTTCTTAACAAAAAACAAAAAAACCACTGAATCTGTAAAATTTAAAAATAAACTAAAAACCACTGAATTTGTAAAATTTGATATTTATTTGAGCCACAACGACAAATAACGGCCTCCAAAACTGGGACCGCCATTTGTCGTTACAGCCTTGCAGGCCCACAAAAACTCACAAAAACCCAATAATTTCAATTTTCGTTTAGTTTTAATAATATTTGTTTAATAATTTTTCAGACCATAAACGCTATGCTATGAGATACAAGTGCGCTATTTTAGCTACGGCTGCTATAGCTGTAATAGCTAACCGCTTTTACCACTATGTGCTACGCGCTATTGCCACCGCTATGCTACATGGGCCTTTTTTGCAATTTATATGGGCTTCTGTACTTATGTTCATATTTCTGATACTACATAGTATGCTATAATAAGTATGCTAAACCGAACTATATGTTTTTATTTCTATTTATGATTTAGTCTCTCATTCTATATCGAAAAATATTCAAATATTAATTCTTTTTTTTGTTTTCTCTTTGTCTAGTATTTACCTGTAAAATTATCGTCATTTGTTTCATTGAAAGCTGATTTTAATTATTATAATATATAAAATATTCAAATAGATATACTAACTTTATTTCACTTATAAAATTAATTGCTCTTCCTCTATTATAATCTGTAATACTATAAAGTATGAACTATTAAATAACGTTACCTTGTATATCTTTTTTTCTTTCTTTCTTATTTACATGATTGAAAAAAATACAGGCTTAGATTAGTTATCATTTACTTATTACCACAATTCTCCAATATTGATCATGTTGATAATTAGTAGAAATATAGACTATAAATTTTGAAAATTAAAAAAACGCCATGTATGAAAGCTTCTGCTATAGCTGCGCTATTCGCTATAGCGTTTTTTTTTGTCTACCCGCTACGCCGCTGTAATCGCTATTTAGAACCTTGTTCAAAATAGAAAGAATAATTAATAATTTGAATATGTTAGAAAGAACATCAATAAAAGAGATAAAACATCTTATAATTTAGATATACTAGAAAGACTTCGAAATATTTTTCAGGCATGATTTTTTCCGGCTGTAAAAGAAATTAAACCATTCGATGTGTTACTGGGAAAAAAATATTATGTATCTGAATTATTTATCCTCAGTTCAAAAGTCACTTCTAGTAAATAAAGAAATTATTGTGATTTTTCTAGTACATTCAAATTCTAAGATACTACATATATTTTAAACAAAAAAGATCTTACCATCATTACAAAAGTCAAATTAATTTTTTTTCGAATATAGAAGAGTATCTTACAATTTGAATATATTAGAAGGACCATGATAATTTCTTTATTTATTAGAAGTGACTTTTGAACCGGTCTTGGGAGACCGTCATTTGTCGTTGCAGCTCGAGTAAATATCAAATTTTACATGTTCAATGGTCTTTTGGTTTATTTTTTTTTAGTAATAGGTATATTTAAAATTTGTCGTGGCGGCTTCAGTTTTGGAGGGTCGCCACTTGTCGTTGCGACCCAAATAAATATCGAATTTTACATATTCAGTGGTCTTTTGGTTTATTTTTTTTAGCAGGAATATGTTTAAAATTTTCGGCAAACCGGGATATACTTGCCGTTGCATATAATCTTCTTTTAAGTTCAAATTCCCATTAAATTCTCAGTGACAAATTCAATAATAACATGTAAAATCCTTAAAAATGTCACGAGAATTTTAGTATTGTAATGTGTTGCTATTGTGTGGCACAACAAGAAGTAAATAAGCCTACTTACGAGAGAGTAGAACTAAGTGTTTAGAAGTTCACTAATATATTTTGTGAACTCAATTCTAAAATTTATAATTCGAAATGTTAAAATCCGTCTGTCTTATGAGTGATGCATCTACATACAAAATTTTTAAAATTTTAAATTAATTTTGCATAGAGTTAAGTGGTAAAAAACGTTCAAAAAATGAATGCACTAAAATTAATTTATAAATCTTCTATTTTGACCGCTTGACTCTATACAAAATTAATTCCAAAGTTCAATTTTTTTTTGCATGTGAACGCATCACTCAAAAGGTAGATAGGTTTCAACGTTTCAGATTCGTTATTTGAAGTCAATTCAATATATTTTAGAGTTGAGTTCACAAAGAGAATTAGTGAACTTAGAAACACCCTACTTCTACTCCTTACGATATATAAATATGAGTAAAACTAGGGTGCTCCTAAGTTCACCAAGCTTCTTTGTGAACTTGACTCTAAAACTTATCGAATTGACTTCAAACGACAAATTCAAACTGTTGAAATCCTTCTACTTTACGAGCGATGCGTTTCCATGTGAAAATTTTAAAGTTTTGAATTAATTTAGTATAGAGTCAAGTGGTTAAAAAGTTTTTAAAAAATAAATACATTAAAATCCTTGCCGGAGGTCGGAAGATAAGGTTAATACGAAGTATAGAGTCAAAGTGGATCGGATCCTTTAACCGCACGGCAATACTTTTGTTTTGTACGGAGCAGCATTTAATTATGATTAATTTATAGTTTTTGGAATTTTGGGGGTATTCTTTTGCGTTGTGAAACATATACCTGGTCATCGCAAGGATCAAGTCGGAGGTCGGAAGCATTTATTCGGAGTCAATTTTGGTGCATTACTTTTTTCCTTTTTATGTGAACCCGGGGCCGTAGGTGTGGTGCATTAATTTTGTTGCAATGCTTTTGACGAGTCATTCTCTTGGAATTTTGTTGCGAAATAGTTGGAACATAAACTTTGACAAAAGAACGCGGGTGGGATGCCAACTTCAAACAGTCAACGGAAGTATCACTTTCAGTCAAACAATGCTAATAAAGATATTTTGTCTTGTTACATAATAATTTTTCCCATCTACCCTGTTAATACATATCAGGCATCTTTAAAAGTGGGAAATAGTGGAAGGGAATGAAATATTTGCCAAAGGTGAGAGGGAGACAGATATGGAGCTTGCTTGGAAAATGCAATTGTGGTGAGAGTCGGCCAAAGAATATTTATGAAGTAAAAAAAAACAAAGATGTATATCTATTTTTGAATTTATGAGGCTCTGACTCCTTCCACCTTGGTGGGAGAAAATGAAACATAACTAACCTACGGGTTTTTTTTTATAACAAAAAAAAGGAAAAAAAAATGAAACATAACGTAATGATGATGTAATAAAAAATATTAGGAAAAATTAGACTCTTCCAATCTTGCAATTAGATCACTTGCTATGTCTTACAATTTGATTGGATTATTTATTTCATTTTTATTGAACATGAGTGGAATAAAGCGTAAAAGCTCTTTATTTTCTTTACTAAATTTTAAGGACGTCAAACATACTTTAAATGTATTCTTAATGTGAAGGAAAATAATACTTGCCTATATTTCAATTCTTATGATTAACAAATGGTGCTTGTAAAATAATACTTGCCTATATTTCTCCGGGTTAGGTTCGGTTTTCCTCGGTTTTCTCCGGTCTGGTCCGGTTTTGTCACGGTTTGGGTGGCCACGGTTCACGGGTCTTGGCGGGTCTGGTCTAGTACGGTTCTAGTCGAAAATAGTAGCTAAAAACCATTCTAGAACCTTAAATTGAATCAGTCCGGTTCGGTACGGTTTTGAATCTCGGTCCGATTCGGTACGGATAAGGTCTACGGTTTCCACAGTCCGGTCTTCGACCACCCGGTTTTTTTCAAAACACTAGTGTGGTGTGAATGATCGCGTTTAATTATTATTTTCAAGTTTAAGTTGGTTAAAAAAAATAACAAAATGTATTAAAAAAGTAAGAAATTATTATAAAATAAATTATAATTAAAAAATATATTGAAAAAATTGATTACGTAATTCATCACATGATGTGACATGATGAAGTCGATTTGTGTAATGTGACTAAAATGGTATCACGTGATAGGTACATAAGACGTGACACCGTGACTAATTTCATTCTCTACTCCAAGCTCACGGCACTAGCGTATTGTTTTATACAATAACTTCTCGTATCTGATAAATTTTATATTAAGTTAATATGAGCCGGAAACTTTAAATTACTCCTATTGTAAGAAAATGGGTGCTCCAATATTTGTTAACTACAAATTTGAAACGGGGCTTATAAAATAGTAGAAGGATTCCAAATCGGACTTTGGATATTTTCTAATCAGGAAATTTTATAAAATATTATTCTTTTTCAAAAGTTAAAATAAACTATTATTGCATCTAAATTTTTCAACAAAATACTCTTTGTGGGTCCCGTGACTTCATTTTTACCTTTCCGTCCCCTTCTCTTTTCCTTTTTCTCACTTTCAATTTTTTTTTATACTTTTATTATTCAATTTTCTTGATAAAACTTTGTAATTTTCAAATCTTTAATTGAAAAAATTCAGCTTCATATTAAAAACAATATGTATGAATATTATATTAAAATACACAATGTCCAACTAATAACGCTATAAAAACTTCAGACAAGAACTTTTTTTTAATTATGAGATGTTGGAGATTATAAATTTAAATTACCGAAGTTAAAACTGAAAAATTAAGAAGTAAGGGGCCAGAAGACGAAGAAAATAATAAAAAGAGATAAATATCAAAATTTATGGTACCGACAAGAAATTTTATTTAAATATTAAAAAAGAACAGCTCATAACAAATTTCAATTTTTTATTAACATATATAATAATTTATTAAAAGAATAATTTCTGCATCTTCAAACGGAGAAGACAATGCCTGAGGGCTTCAATAAAAAAAAAATAAAGGAGAAGACAAGAGTACAGCGTGGTTGACGGGGTCAAGGTGAAACTGCTTAGTGGTGCTGGCGCTCAAATTGTGTGCTTTCACATGTGGATTTAAAACCTGGCTGACTGGCTCTATCAAAATGTTTAAACAATATTATTTGCGCATATACACCGAGTATTTTGTAAAATTATGTCCACGAAAACTTCAGTGCATTTTTTCCTCATGGTCCTGTTGGAGATAGGGGTGCTCATTGGGTCCAGTTTAGTCGGTTTTGAACCGAACCGAATTAGTTTGGACCAAATAATTCAATTTTTTTCGGTTAAATAGTTAGGTTCGGTTTACTTTTTAAAACTGAATTACAATTTTGGTTCGGTTCGGTTTGGAAATTTCAAAACCGAAATAACCGAACCGGCCGAACTTTTATATATTATGAATTTGGTCCGGACCGTCCCAGTTTATTTCTTAATACTCTGGTTTATTTATTAATCAATTGCTTTAAATACTTCGGTTTATTTCTTAATATCTCGTTTTATTTCTAATACCCTGGTTTATTTTTTAATATACTTCGGTTTATTACAAAACAATTGCTTTAAATAAAAAAAATATATACTTCAGTTTGAACTAAACAAATCTAAAAAAACCGAAATAAAACTTTGGTTTGGTTCGGTTGCAATGTTAAATCGGTTCGGTTCGGCTCTATTTTTAAAAATGAATTATAACTTTGGTTTGCCTAGAACCGAACCGTTGAACACCCCTAGTTGGAGGGTAAACAAAACTAATTTTTCTTCACACAGCGCACCTGCTATATACTTTTGCATTTTCTCTATTGGTTGTGCACCGTAGAAGTCAAAATAGCTTTGTTAAAATCTTTACCCCCGTTGGCATGTTTAGCAATCCTCCTTAGACCTTAAGGCTGTGCTTCAGAAGACGCTACAATAGAGAGAACGAACGAAAAAGAAAGAAAGGAATCAAATACCTGTTTACTCTGTCTACACTCTAATTTGAGACGAATTCGAAAGAGTTTGTATAGTGAGTCCCCCCCCCCCCCCCCCCACACACACACACGCTTTCTCTCTATTTTTCCTCTTCTGAAGCAGAAAAATAACCTCAATCAGATTCGATCAGATCGGACTTCACCTCCTCTTCATTTCCTTTATTATTTTAATGGTGATATCTTCACCTCCTCTAAAACACGGCCTAATTAGGTAAAGAGGATTGATTTGTTATAATTTAACAAAGAAAGTCTCCTCTCCATGAAATAAGTAGTCTCTTTAGAACTACTTATAAATATTTTTTTTTATTAAATTCCTTATAACTATATTTTATAAACTCTTGGACTAAAAATGCAAATTAAATTCTCTTGTGCTTTTATAATAAACTGGGAGACTGGGAGTACTTAATAATTCCTTTGAGAAAAATAATATTCAACCAAAAATCACCAATTAATATTAGTGTAATTAAATAGATTAACGTTAAATCATATTCGCATCCACTTATAATTCTCAAATGCATATATAGTTAGATCTTAAACAATAAGTATAAAATATATATTAAACATTGTATATTACATAAAAATTGCTCATATGTTTTACTTACATTTATAATATTAACTATTAACTACTTAATATTTTTCATAATAAATTTCTTAGTTATAAAGTGTATATTAACTAACAAAAATATAATTACTAATTACTATGATCTTATTAGTAAATCTACTAAGATTACAAATCTTAAGATAAGATAAGATATGGGTATTTTTATTGGGCATTAGAGTAAAAGTTAGATATTATTATTGGGGCTTGCTAAAATAATTAAATTAGATTTTTAAATCCAAACTTAAGTGAAATATGGAATATGAATATACTAAGGGTACAGACACAAACGAAATTGGACTAATATTTATATTCTTTTAAATTAAAAACCGTATTTATATGTTACAAAATATTTGTATCCGTCGTATCCAAATATGATTCAATTGGGGGTAGGCATATTAACACTACTCTTTTTTTTTAGTAACACAATATTTTTTAAAAATTTAAATTCATGGGAGAAGTAATAACCCTTTTTAATATCTTTCTTGTCTATATATTTTTTCATAATGTAATTTGAGAGTTTTGTTTAAAACAAATAACGTATTTTACAAACAAAAGTTTTAAGAAAAGGAAATCCTATGATAATATATGAGAGAGAAGTTGTATTTAAAACCAATTACATCATGATGGTGATACTCACCTTGACACTATGACTCGTTCGGCAAACTATTAGAATAGAGGAAAAATGAGGAAAAATGAGAAAAAATGAAATTTGGAATAGACTTCAATTTTCCAATATTCTGATCGTATTCGGTTAATGATGGAAGAGTGGAATAGTGGAAGAGTGAAGGGGTATAGGTAAATGAGCCAAATTCATCTCTTGAAAAATACTAATTCCTCTATTCCACTTTTACTATGGAATAAGGAATTGGCTTATGGAGGAATAGAGGAGGGACTCAAATGTAAAAAAATGGGAGTTTGATTGCAAAAGTTCAAACCCAATTCCACTCACTTCTTCTCTTGTTCAGCAGGAATAAGTTCTTATTTGCGAATTCAAAATTCAAACAGTTGACCTGGATTGTTCAACATGATATCCATATTAAAATGTACTTGGAGACCAAATTTTACATTTTTTCTTTGAAATTATTTACTATTTTTAAGAATTTTTGAAAATCGTTGTTTTTCAATGGTTCAGAATTATCTGAAAACAATAACTCTATACACATCTTAAATACTAAAAAAATTCCAAAAAAAATGTAAAATTTGGTCTCCAAGCACATTTTAATATAGAGATCATTTTAAATGGTCCGAATTGACTGTTTGTACTTTGAAATAGCAAAAATAATTTATAAACATAGTGTCAAGATGTGTCACCATAATTGGATCCCCTCAATAAATAACTAATAAAAAGATAAAATTATCTTAAGTTTTGATAATGTTGTGTTAATATCATTATCTTTCAATCCGTTTCCCTACCGCTACACAAAATGAACAAGGTTGAATATGGATTAATAGTTAATTGAGAAATGTTGACATAAAACATTTCAGGGCACAAAAAGCAATAAATTTTCAAATCTTTCCACATTGAGAGAAGTGGCCGAAAGCTAATCGCTGTTCAAAGCCACAAAGGTCATTTTCGAAAAAATAAAGGCCTCTTTTGGACTTTTCAAGACAACCTGGTGATCATCCGAATTCACATCCTGTGCATTACCTGAAAAGGGAATCTTTACAATTAGTGAATCCAAACCGTTCATTTTAACTTGGCACGAATCTCAAATCCCAATAATACTCTCCCCGAATCTCAAACCGGTTGAGATTTAATCTCAAACCGTAAAGTGAAGCCCATCATCTGCAGTAATGGAGAGGATACCGATCCGTGCTGATCCCATATCCACTGAACTTTCGCAACATTTACAAATTTTCTAACAACACGAACCGTACCTCTCTCTCTCTCTCTCTCTCACCTCACATCATTTTGGACTCTGTTCTTGCTTTCCCTCGCTTGACGCGCCAAATTTTCATTTATTACGAGGTTACAAATTCTTCCCGAATCCTGACTATATAGCGGGCTTGTTTTGGCTGCTCGTTCGTCACTCTCTCGCTACTTATTACTATCGGAAGGGAGGCTAAATCTTGTTTTTATGCGCTAGAATTGGTTCTCTTCTCTTCTCTTCTGCAATTGTGCCTGGCGGCTGGAGGTATGTAATTCGTTTAATTTCCAGCTTGCTTATACCTGATGCCCTCAATTTGTTGTACTTTTTTTTTTAATTTCTTATTAATGCTTGAAGTTTCACTTTGTTTGAAGTTGATATTCTTTCCTCTTTTTTTTTTTTCCTTTTTCTTATTTTGTTCGTGTGTAAATTGAACAGGATGCTTATGTTGGGTGATAACTGATAAGTTATCGATAAGTTTTTGAACTGTGGATAGTTGCAAAATAAGATATGACGAAAGCTGAAATATTTCTTTCAATCGTCACTTTAATCTTTGCATTTTCATCCAATATTTCTGTTTATGGAGCGCCCAGTACTGACCCAATTGAAGGTAATATCTCTGTTTTATTTGTTTAATTTTTTTTTAAAAAGGCCTGCTCTGTAATATAATATATCATTACTGTATGTTTATAAAATATTCGGGCCCATTTTTAAATTTTTACTTTTTTTTTGGGCTTTGTGTTCACATGGGACCAAACTGGAACGTACCAACCCCTGATTTCATTTCTCAATTAAGAAATAATTTATGTATATAATAAGCTGGGACGGTACCAACCCCTGGTTAGCGGCCACATCTCCACCATCCAAAATAGTAAAGAAACATATAAAAATTAAAAACTAATAACAAAATATTATGTTTTCATTAATAAAATATCATTAGAAAATTCTTGTTTATTAATATTATTATTACCATTGAATAATAAAAAAATACTCATACTCATACTAATATAAATAAATAAATAGAAGAAGAAGAAGAAGATAAAAGTGAGAAAAAGATATTTAATAAGTTCAACTGGTAGAGCGCCTGATTAGCACGTACTGCTACGGGTACCGATACTCTTGTGCTGATAGCAAATTGTTTATTTGATTTTGAATTTTTTTTTTCATGTACAGTAAAAGCTTTAAACACTATCAGGAGCGCTCTGTATGATCCAATGAATAAGCTAAGTAATTGGAATGAAGGAGATCCTTGCACATCAAATTGGACTGGTATTTATTGTCATTGGGTATCAAATGACAACTACCTTCACATAACTGAAATGTATGTACAGTACTTTCTATTTGTTAAATAACCATAACAAACTTTTTTGGTTTATGTTTTAAAAAAAATTATTTTTCTTGTGCTTTTTGTAGACAGTTGTTTAAGATGAATCTTTCTGGAACTTTGTCACCTCAGCTCGGCAGTCTGTCACACATGAAAATACTGTATGCTGTAAATACGAGAACTACTGATCTATACTAGTGAGTGAGGCTATGGTACTATGCATAGCACAGATTGGTTTGTACTATGGATACATGTTTTTGTTTTCAAAGTCCAAACAGTCAATTTGAGCCGTTCAACATGATCTCCAAATAAATTTGCACCTGCAGACTAAATTTTATATTTTTTTTAGAATTTTTTACTATTTTTTAGATAGGTAGAAAATCACTATTTTTGAATGCTTTAGAATCTTTAGATCAAGTGATTTTCTACGTATCTATAAAAATAGTAAAAAAATCCTAAAAACGTAAAATTTGATCTACAAATACATTTTCATATGGAGATCATGTTGAATTATTCATGTTCATTTTTTAAACTTTGAAAATGAAGATATTAATCCATAGTACGGACAAGTATGCGCTATGCATAGGACCATGGCCTCACTCTATATGAATTATTTTATGACTTCTTTACTAATGTAGCTGTTGTTCGCTGTATGAAGGAGTTTTATGTGGAACAACATAACCGGAACCATTCCAAAGGAGATAGGCAACATCCCGTCCCTAAAGCTTTTGTGAGTACTTTTGCTTAAATATAAAAAAAGATGAACTTATTTATTTTATTTTTCTTTTGTTGATGTTAACACTAAGAACCTTATATTCTTCCTTTTTTCTTTGTAGACTTTTGAATGGAAACCAACTGTCTGGATCTTTGCCAGATGAAATTGGGAATCTTCAGAATTTAAATCGATTACAAATTGACCAGAACCATATCTCTGGTCCAATACCAACATCTTTTGCGAATTTAACCAGCATGAAACATCTGTCAGTATTTTTTCACTTTTTTAATATAGAGTTTTTTGACAAATATGTCACTATTATGAGTTTTTAAATGATGATACTTTCTTCCAGACACATGAATAACAACTCATTAAGCAGTCAAATCCCGGCAGAGCTTTCCAAACTACGGATTCTCCTACACTTGTAAGTGAACATGGTCCAATTTTCTCTCTTTTCTTTTACATATTATAAACATAAAACAGGTAAAAGAAAAAAAAATGATATATTTGAATTCGAATTTAACAGGCTTGTGGATAATAACAATTTGTCTGGACATCTTCCCCAAGAGTTTTCTAAGATGCAGAGTATACATATTCTGTATGTACTTTTCCTCCTCCTTTTTAATTGGAATTACTGCAATATTTTCCCTGTATTTTGGTTTTTAGTACAAAGGCATGCCTGTAATAAAAACAAAATAATAAATTATTTTTTCAATGCAGTCAGTTTGATAACAATAATTTCAGCGGCACATCCATCCCTGCTTCATATGCAAATATCTCCACGTTATTGAAATTGTGAGTTCAGTTTTACACATCTAACAAGTACACATTTTACCAATTTTAATTTTCTTTTACTTTAAGATTCTACAAGAAGAAAATTATGAAAAACAATCCTAAAAAGAAAGGCAGAAGAAATATGAGACATTATTCAGAATGCAATTCATATTTATGTGCCAATTTTTAATTTTAAATATTTATTATGTGCAGGAGTGTTAGGAATTGTAGCTTACAAGGAAGTATACCTGATATGACTCGGATACCTCAGCTAGGATTCATGTATGTTTTAAGCACAAAATGTGTGAAATACTTGCATACATATATTCTAGCTACGTTGAAATTTAAAAATACATATTCTAGTTAGCATTTTTATATGGAATATCATTTCAGAGATCTTAGCTGGAACCAGCTGACAGGTCCCCTACCTACAAACAAGTTCTCTACCAATATTACAACCATGTAAGCATATTTATTTATTTTGTTCAATTTTGTATTTTTATTATTTTTATGTTCATGTATTATCTAAATTTTTTACTTTTTCCTTTTAGTGATGTGTCACATAATAAGCTCAATGGCACAGTTCCTGAATTTTCTGGCCTCCCTAATCTACAGCTCTTGTAAGATCAGACTTTTTTAATTTATTTTTTTTATTTAATTGAAGAACTAATCATTCATTCATCTGAAACTTGTATTAATATGGATTTTAACTACTCCCAGGGCATTAGAGGATAACTTGTTTGAAGGCTCTGTTCCCTCGAACATATGGGAAAATCTGACATATTCTGCAAACAAGAGTGTTGTCTTGTATGATCCTATGAATAAATTTATTATTGTTTGTACTTCTTACCTTCTTTATATAAGATTCTTATAATATCTCTTTGTTTACAATTTAGGGATTTTCAAAATAATTCGCTGACAAATATCCCTGCAGATTTTGACCCCCCGACAAACGTCTCTGTTTTGTATGTCTTTTTCTCTTTTTTTTAGTCATTTATTTTCTTTTCAATAGTTGTGTAAGAATTAACTTGTAAAAAAATATATATATATAAATTCTTACATTTTTTACAGATTGTCAGGAAATCCGTTATGTTTAAACACTACATTGTCGACTCCAATCGGATCATGCCAATTTCAAACAATAACCAAGGCCTCGGGATCTGAACAAAACTCTTCGGCAAATTGCCAACAATGCCCGTCAGATCTAGATTACGAATATAACCCCTCATCCACACTCTCTTGTTTTTGTGCGGTCCCACTTGGGGTCGGGATGCGATTAAAGAGCCCTGGAATTTCCGATTTTCGCCCATACTTGACAACTTTCGAGAAAGATTTGACTGGCTTGCTCGACCTCTATGTGTACCAGTTGTACATTGAACGGTACATATGGGAAAAAGGTCCTAGGTTGAATATGCAACTGAAATTATTCCCAAGCAATACGAGTTTGTTTAATACAAATGAGATAAATCGGGTGAGGCGCATGCTTGCCGGATGGGAAATTACATTGTTGGATATTTTCGGGCCTTATGAGCTCTTGAACTTCACACTCGGGTCTTATGCTGGTATATTCCTAATTGTAATATTCAATTGTTTATTACCAGTTGTTAATTGCTGTTACTTGCAATCAGTTCATATTTTGCACTTGTTACTCTTCTCATGAAGATTTCTTTTCCTTTTATTATTTTGTCACCTTGATCTTTTATACAATTTTGTATAGAATTATCAAGTAGCTCGGGTTCAGGATTAAGCACAGGTGCAATTGTTGGTATTACAATTGGTGCAGTTGCAGTTGCAATTGCTGTTTCTGTATTCACCACCATTTTCATACTAAGGCGTCGCTGGAGATATACCTATGTGTCAAAACGTAGCTCGCGTAAGCTGCTTTACCCTTCTTCTGAACTCATGTTTACTTTGAATCTAATAATAACAACCTAAACCGTTAAGCTCTTCTTTTACAGTGTCAAGATTTTCCATGAAGATTGATGGTGTGAAATGCTTCACATTCGAAGAAATGTCCAAAGCTACTAGCAATTTTAGTGAGTCAAATGTAGTTGGTCAAGGGGGTTATGGGAAGGTTTATAAAGGAGTTATGGATGATGGTATAATAGTTGCTATAAAACGGGCCCATGAAGAGTCTCTACAGGGCTCAAATGAGTTTTGCACCGAAATCGAGCTGCTTTCAAGATTACATCACCGCAACCTCGTCTCATTGGTTGGATTTTGTGATGAAATGGATGAGCAGGTTTTTAATTAACCCAAATAATTTTGATCAATGTTTTTTTTTTACCATATTATGTCTGAATCTGACTTCCTTACTATTTGATATTTTTTGGTAGATGCTGGTTTATGAGTTCATGCCAAATGGTACTTTGCGTGATCACCTTTCTGGTAATTATACTTCTTACCTCTTTGCATATGAATATTTTATGTTTCTGTCTATATTTAGAAAATATTTTCTCCTATGCAACAGATAAGGGCAACGAGCCTTTAAGTTTTCTCAGAAGACTACACATAGCACTGGGGTCTTCTAAGGGAATATTATATTTGCACACTGAAGCAGACCCGCCTATATTTCACCGAGATATTAAAGCAAGTAATATTTTGTTGGATTCCAAGTTTGTACCAAAGGTGGCTGATTTTGGTCTCTCGAGGCTTGCACCCGTACCAGATCTTGAAGGAACCTTACCCGGTCACGTCTCAACTGTTGTTAAAGGAACCCCTGTAAGTGACAATTTATCTTTTTTTCATTTGAAATTAATGCCCCGAATTAAACTAAGTATATTCTTTTTAATTAACAATTTTTTCTTCCCTTTTCATCAGGGATACCTTGATCCAGAGTATTTCCTGACGCATAAACTAACAGACAAGAGTGATGTGTACAGCCTTGGAGTCGTTTTTCTTGAGCTATTAACTGGGATGAGACCAATTGCTCATGGGAAAAACATTGTTAGAGAAGTAAGTTAATATTTTCATGAATTCTTCAAAATTAAGGAGTGACTAGTAGCGGAGGGTTCAAATGCCTCTATTTTTTGCTCCTCCGTTTTTAAAACTACAAGAACTTAAAATTTTAATCTTGAATGTCAAAGCTAGATATGATCTATATCATTTTTTATATGCACATGTAAAAGATCACGACATTTTGATTAGTATCAAGAATTTGCAAAAATACACTGATGTGGACGATAATTTTTTATGTGCATGTAAAGAAAATAATATAGATTATATCTAATTATTTTATTTTGACATATAAATTTTAGAATTTTTGTTATTAAAAAACTAAAATCTGGAGGCACAAAAAATTGAAGGCATTTGAATCCTCTTATTAGAATGCTGTCACATCATAAAGGAAGATGTATTTTATATTACACGGAGGAAACTTGTAAATCTAAACAAGTGACATCACAATTTTGTAATTATAGGTGAGTTTGAAGTGCCAATCAGGCAATACACTGGAAGTAGTCGACAGCCGCATGGACCCATATTCAATAGAGTGTATTCAAAAATTCATCTCTCTTGCGCTTAGATGCTGCAGGGACGATCCTGATTCGCGTCCCTCCATGTCAGAGGTTGTCAGGGAGTTAGAGGCGATCTGGCGGATGATGCCTGATGCACATTCATTGACCACAGATGACTCGACAGATCTGAACCCCAAAAAGATGTTACATTGTAATTCATCGTCCTCGTCGGTGATGGGCAACACCTTCCTCTCATCCAATGAGATGAGTAGTGAAAACACAGAGAGCGGGTTGCATAATATCACTCCTCGGTGAATCCATAGACTTTGGTTCTTTCTTCTTTTTTTCATAGACTTAGGATAGTTTGCTTGTGTGTTTTGATAACAGTGCATGTAAAATGAATGTACATTCTGTTGATTAGGTCTGTTCTAGTGACATATGCTGTCTGGTGATACCGATACCGATATAGAATTTTGTACAATAATAGATAAAGGATGTATCATCATAGAAATCGAGTTTTAAAATTACAGGTTGTAATGTGCTAAAATATCAGAGAAAACATTCTTGGTTTAAAAGATTCTTATACAATACAGAATTCTATTTGGTATTCTATCTACAAGGACAATTGTTTGATGCTATTGCCAGCATATGGAGAAATTCATTGTTTGTAAGCATCCGACAATGTGCACATAAGAATCTGTGGGACTGTGGCTAGGAGCTAAATAAATTGAAAGAGATGAAATTTTAAAATATTACATATCAAGGGCCTCAAGGCCCACAAAGAAGGCCCGTATTATTAGCATAGTGAAATTTCAGCAATGATTAGATCCTCACCGTTTCTAGCCAAGGCAATAACATGGGGGTAAAGATAATGACAGAGTAGTTTTGTCTTCATGCAGCGCCCCAGACTATAGAGTCAAAACAGCATTACGTATGATTCGTGCTCTGCATAAAGCAACAAATAACATGTCAATATCTTTACCTGTAACATGGTCGAAAGGTCAGTCTTCTTTCATAGAGATACCAGATATCAAAGATCAGTCATTGTATCCGGTCGTGTCATGTTACAGTGTTAAACTATTGTCTTCTGATTTTGATCACATTTTACTCTTATTTTAGTATCCTCTGGAAACAGGAATATTAAAACATGCCCCTTTTGGAATTGGGGAAACTGAGAAATGTGTTAGCCACCGACCAGCTGATGCTTTATTTTGTTAACAAACTCTGTTAGTAAAATACGGAGTTACACAATTAATAGAAATCTTCAAGAATTACTGCAGACAAAAGAAACAAACAAATTTTGCCAATTAATTAATTAACCAAAACTGAAATTCTCACTAGCTTATTATTCAAGTAAAATAAACATCTCGTTCTCAGTTCTTTTTAGATAGCACTTAAATAACAAAGAAAGAAAGAAGAAGAAAAAAATAAATTGAATGTCTGGAGTTATGTAACATTACAGCGCTGCATTCGGTCAAGTCACGTCTCGTCTGTCAGAACTCAAAGGTACAGATAAATAGAAGAAGAAAGTCCGACGAAAAATTATATTATTATTATTATTATTATTATTTAGCGACCTGTTTTAGCCCTTTTCATGCCTCCGTTATCACCAAAAGGAGAAACACTACCGCTCGGTGGGTGCGGGCTCTCTTCTCTTAGAGAAGAATTTAACATGGCCAATTCTCTCAGCTGTTGTCTCTTGTAGAAATCCTGCGACTCATCCTAGATAATAATCATACAACATGTTAACTATACAGAAATGATGATGTACTACTAAACAGGAATTATATTTATCAATGTGCCAGGTTGCATTGCATTTCCAGTTGTTGGTACCCAGGTAAAATGGTACTCAACTATAGATTAAAGTCGAATTGTGGGACATCAGAAAAAGAAAAAAATGAGAGAATTAATTCCTGAGCCCTTACGGGTACCTATTGGTACAGACCAAAAAACTCAACAGCATCCCTAAAAGCAACATTTTGAAAGAACATGCATCCAAGGTATATATAAAAGAGAACACAAAATATACCACAGGCTTCAGTAACTCCTCAATTATTTCTTGAGCATGTCTCAATCTCGCATCTATAACATTTGATGGTAACTCAGCTTCAATCAATATATGCAATGGATCGTCTAAATGCTCATACCCTGGTCTCCCCTTAAGTTTCTCCTCCTGAATCAAAATAAAAAAATAAAAATAGAAACATAACACCTTTTTAGTTTGATCTATTTATAATTGGAATGATTCTATAAAATCATATGTTATTTTATTTACCTTATCAGGGTCCTTAATGGAGCCTTTTCCTCTAATGTAAACACGACAACCTGTCGAAGCCTCCACCCTTTTTAGTGAATTCCCCCTTGGACCGAGAAGTCGTCCGACAAAATTGAACTAAATCCAAATAAAAAAAACAAATTAAAATCTCAACACAAAAGGCATTTCAGTTCAGAGGGAGGGAAACTGTTTCTTTTACACAAGAGACAAGACTATTAAACAGTTCACCACACAATAAGTCTTTTCTTGAACAACTATGAGATCAACATTTGAAAAATGTAAGTGGAATTGTGAGCAAGATAGAATCTTAAATAAAAAAAGTTTAAAAGAAAAAAAGATAACATACATTTGGGTAAGTGTCAACTGGTATTTCCAGACGCAAAATTTTCTTGACAATGTAAGAGTTAGGGCTTGGTGGTGCTCCTTGCCAGTCCATACCCATTCCTTGAGGAAACCCTAATCTCTGTTAAAGCAAATAATGCATATTCAATTAACCAAATATTCACACTTAATAACCAGAAGTTAAAAATTTTAAATAGAAATGATGTTCATGTTAACAATTGCTTGAATACCTCAGGCTGGGGCCCACCCCACACACCGAAACCAGTTCCACCAAGACTAGAAAGCCGATTGAAAGGAGAAGAAACCGGGCTTGGGCTTCCATTGAGGATCCGATCGTAATCGCCAACGCCATTATTCGGTAACATGTTTGTTACTCTCATTAGTTCTGCACAAATAGAATTTGAATTAATCAATTAAATAACTAGCAATTTTTTTTACTGTCAGCTCAGATAAAACAGAAATTCCTTTAGCATACTGCATTGTTACATCTCTAAATAGAACGAAAGTGTTATTTAGTACTAATATTAACAATTGTCTGATTTTGATCAATAGTTTGATTAGCTACCGCTCAAGTTTAGTCCCAAAGCAATAATCATACTTGATAGAAGATAGTTTTATTATTCTATATAGTACCATTTTCTCTGGTAGAAAAGAATGCCGGTGCCAGTACTAATAGTATCTCTCATTATGGCATAAGTTAACTATACCATTATCTCTTAATAGAAACAAATTAATGTTAAAGTTTCAGCTAATAGTAATCTGTTTTCAGGTAATGATCAATTATCTCTGATATTAATGCGATGCCAGTACTAATATTAACAATCTGTTTTCAGGTAATGAGTTACCTGCTCTCTGATCAAATAAAAATATGATTAGCATAAAACTCAGATTATTCCTCATAAAATAAATTAAATTAGGATATATTGCTTCCGTTAGTGCTAATCTGGCAAATAGCTTTTTCATTGAAAAAAGGATAATTACTAGTAACAATTTATGTGAGATCAAATAGAATGAGCTTCAAAGGCATACAGAATCAAGATTTGATTATCAATTAAAAAAAGGAAATAATGAACAGAGCACCAATGATATAATCTTTAAAAAAGTTTGTTTATAAATCGACAGAACAATATGGAGTAAGATTTGATTAGGACAGCAACAAGAATTAATCACGGTAATCTCAATTATGCAATTTATGGTAATAAATATTGCATTAAAAAGAAGTACCTTGACTCAACAACCGACTACAAATCGGAAGAACTTGCATAAACGGACCCAGCTTTTGATGCTCCGCTAATAGCTCTGCCAAGTATTGACTAGACGAAATAAAAAGAAAATATGCAAATGTTAAACCCAACATTTAAAAATCAAATCAAGTCAAAGATTTCATCTTTGCTCCAAGAAAAACAATTCTTTTTCATCTCTAAGACTACCTTCCGATATCAGGGGTGGCTCTAATCTGTGGCGATAGGGTTCTCGCCGGAGAGAAGTTGGGGGTGGATAATCCTGACATGGTTTTCTACAGAGAAAGAGGGGAGAGAGGGAGAGAGAAAAGGGAAGATTGGGATTAGACAGAGGCAGTAGCAAAAGCTGCTATCTTCGATGCTTTTTCTTTGTTTCTCAATGTAGGAACGACTTGATTTGTAGAGACTGTACAAATTAGCTCATACAAAATGAAAAGAAGAGACCCCAAGAGGTAGTAGGGGTAGTAAATGGTGACAATAAAAATGTGTGGTTTGTTTTAGCTTTTAGGTTTTCGCTGTGCGTGGAGGCTATTAGGGATTTTTGAGGAGGCGAAGTGTTGGTCTTTCGTAGACTTTTCACACTGTCACTGTGTCTGTGTGTGTGTGCGTGAGAGAGAGAGAGAAAAGAGGGAGAGAGAGGGCTTAAGAGTTATTGCTCATTATGCCTTGACCCATTTCCAAACCCTACCAATAGTAGTACGAATTCATATAATCTAAGTTAACATAATATTTTAGTTTTGATCCGGACCGTCCGATATGTTTTTGTACGAAATTAAAGATAATCCGTGTATTTTATAATTTATATGTGAGTCGGCTTGGTTCAGATTTTAATCGGATCATCCGGGATTCAAACTCAAAATTTTGTGTTACCTCAGAGGATCGAAAAGAAAAATTGTGGTGCATACCGGAAAAAATATTTTCTTCACCGGGATGTATTTGACAAGAATGATTTTACAATATATATACTCTAAATCAAGTAAAAGGACTTATTTTTAAGCTTGTTTGCAGGTCATTATTGTACATGTATTATATTTTATATTTTTCTAGTTTCATTCGATATTCTGTTTAAAACGATTGAATATGGACAGTTACAAAATTAGAATCATTTAATGAGCAAGAAATTTATATTAAATTTGATAAATTTCGTGTATAAATATATATTTCATGTTGATCGTATTAAAATGTCAAATATGATGATGGTCTCGTCAAAAACCACTAATTATGTATAAGGTGTAACAAAAGACTACTAAATTTGTGGGTGCCGCACGGCTGATGATAAATAATCACCCAAAATTTTTAGTTACTATTAAGAAAAATATATACGAAGCTGACATGGATTTGGAAAAACAAAATCCAATACGGCAAAAACTGTTAGGACCATTATTCTGGGTATTAAATCTACTGTTATTTATTGGACATGATCAATGAAGAAGAAGTTTAAGGATGCAACAGTTGGATGGATGTCAATCATTGAGGATGCCATTCTCCTTGACTCCATTCTCCTGACATGAAGATAGTCTTACATGGTGTCCTTGATGGTATTGAATGAAAATTTATTACCATGACTCTTTTGTATCTAACTGAATGTTTAGGACATGTTTGGCGAACCATTGGAAATGGGCATGGGCGTGGGAATTGAACTAAATATTATTGTTCACGTGGAAAAACTCTAAAATTTTTAGTTCAATTCCCACACCCATGCCTATTTCCAATGGTACGCCGAACATGCCCTTAGTTTATTGCCTTTGGATTAGTATCAGCTTACTTTCTTTACTTTTGGTCTTTGGACACAGCTATGACTTGGTTAGTATATATGTTGCTTGTTAGGATATTATGGCAACATATTTTGTTGTCAGATAGTCTGAACTATGGTCTGACTAAACGGTTTCTCATGTAATTATTATTTCAGTAATGAAATGGATCTTTTGACTCTTGTAAAAAAAAGTAACAGCGAAAACTTGGTAATACCTACATGCTACAAGAGTGCTACCCTTAAGAGTAATATTGATTTTTTTTAAAACTCATGCCAACTCCATATATATATTTTTTATATAGTAACAAAAAAAATTTTGAGTGGTCCCTTGAGAAACAATTCATATGCATAAGTATACACAAGATATCGAGATTATCGTATAACGGTTCTCAAAATAACACAAAATCGTAGATATTTTTTTAATGATTTATAATTTGAGATATATTGTCTATCTATCGAATTTGACACTTTCAAAATAAATAATTATTATTGAGTGATTCCAAATTTTAATATTTTTTTGTTGGTATTTAACTAGCAATCAATCAATGCTCAAATATATATATGATATATATTTAGATGATAAACAACACCCGCTAAATTTCTCCGATGAAATTCAATGGTGGTAATTATGATTGTTACAATAATTCAATTGTTGCTGTATTTTGCAATGTTATTATTATCAAGAAGAGATAGCTGATCTTTACAACGGTACTTCTCTATCTAACTAGATTGTTCAATGGCAAATTAATTTGGTCAAATAAATTTGAAATGTAATTTGTGTGTGGATGTCAGGTCAGGTGGATCAACTTGATAAGAGTACGCCCACAAAAGAAAATAATTCAGACAGGTGCATGTATTATGTATATTATAATTCTTTAGAGTATGAGTAAAATTGTAAGTGTTTTACAGTATACAAAGGACAATGTTATTATGAAAGCAATAATTAGATTATTGAGCGTAAAGAAAATTTGTTGTCTCAATATTCAATTTACTCTTCTATAGATCTTCTAATTAAGGAAAAATATGCTATTGTAAGTAATGAAAGAATGTCTTAACTTATTGTCTTTTTATTTTATTTTTTTATGGTAACATTCCCATTTCGAGAGCTAAATGTGCAATTCAAAGAAATTTTAATATTAAATTTAGTAGTTATCACTTGCACATTTAATTGTTTTGGAGTTGGGTTTAAAATGTCTCGTTATTTTCGTAATTTCTGATATCCTTATCTTCCAGTTTCAAAGTTCAAATAATCGATCCGCACGGCTCAACATGATTGCCATATTAAAATATACATAGAGATCAAATTTTATATTCTTTTGGAATTATTTTTTGCTTTTTTTAAAAAAAAATTGGCACAAATTTATATTAGTTTCCTTTTTACATATACGATGCAAGTTTAATTAATTAGTTTCTACATCTACGTTACTTAATAATCTAATTGTTACTCTCAAAATATATTGCCCATTCCAAATAATATTTAATTTGAATGAAAATTAATAAATAGGTGATTTAATGTTCAGCATAACATTTCAATATCTACTTTCTTTGTTTTTCAGAGAAACATTAAGACAGTGATCAAGCCATTCAAATTACAATATACATAATGAATTTTATATTCAGATTACTAACTCATAACCTTTCACATGAAGAATATTATTCTTGTTATTTACTACTAAATTAAAAACTTATTCTCTTCATAATTATTTTGAGGACTTAGAAATTATTTTCAAAAGTAGCAGATTTTACACAACCGAATCTGGGATCAAAAATTGCAGAGAGCTGGAGAATCCTGTCAGTGTCGGCAACAAATCTCAACCTTGTTTCTAGAAACATCAAAACATTGTTTTGTCTATTTCGTATTTTAAAATAACAACATAAGAAACTGGATTAGAATTTTGAACACATACTTTCTGCGGTATTTATTAAATATGATTGAGATAATTGAAATATTTTGTTAGCACGAGATGAAAGAACATAAGAACAACGTGACAAGCTTTTGTTTTAAGTTGAGATGTAAATGTAAAAATATGAACAATCCTATCATAAACCTAAAAAAAAATGTGCAGTTCATTTAGAATGCGGAATATATATTGAGTCGGAAAATAATCCGAAATTTTTTTAGTTACCATCTCAATATTTTAAAATTCTGAGTATCTATAAAAAAAAAAATCAAATGTTATCATGTGTACACCTTGATGTTACGCCTGATGGTGTGGGTCCCACTATATGAAAATCTCTAAAAATCATCTCAAATTAATGGTGCTACAAAAGGAAAATCATGCGCTCGAAATTTTTATTAATACCATTTAAAATAAATAAATCAAATCATCACTGAAATTGAAGAATTTCAAAATTACCAGAGCCACCAATTCAATTTGCGGATCTATTAATGAAAATCCTTAAATTGAATTGGCGGACTCCCAAAAACCCAAATTTCAGTATATTACAGTGCAATTAATGTCATTTTGGGATCCTCCAATTCAATCGGCAGACTTCTATTAATGGGTCTGCATATTGAATTAGTGGCCCTGGTATTTTTGAAATTTCCATAATTTGTGATTTTCTAGTTTATATTTTTTTTAGATTATGGTATTTATAAAAATTTCGGCTCATGCGCAGCATCATAGTACGTATGTGGTAAGTTTTCAATTTTACATAAATTAATGATAATAAGAATTTTGAAATATTGAGGTGGTAACTAAGAAGTTTTGGAAAAAAAAATGATTCCATTTGTCTGGCTGTAGTTAACTAAATTTTGTGTTTATTGCGCATGTTTGGTTGCATTGAGAATAAACTATTTTGGAATTAGATTATTCAGAATAACTTATTTGATGTTTGGTTATATTATAATAGCTATAATAGTGAATCAATTTTTTTTTGTCTTATTGGAATAAGCTATTTCTAAAAGCAGTGAGTGTCTATTTGAAAATAGACAGTGTTGTGATGTGAAAGTTTTGTTCTGTCACTTATTCTAGAATGGGCCATTTGTTAAGTTTCTGGTTTCTATAGTCGCATAGATTTGACTGGACATACCAGCAAATAATTGAATTCGGATCTGGTTACATGACAGAATCAAATTAAATCTGAACTGTTTAGTACATATCTGTACGACTCTTAAAGAGAAATTCATATATTCCTATTATGACATTTGATTTAATTTTAATGAAAACTAAATTTTAAAAATCAACATCCAACATTTTACATTTGTCAATGTATAGTAGATTATTATGAATATTTGTTTCTAATCAAAATAACATTGAAATATAATTTTTTATGTGTCAAAAGGCTACACAAACAGCATATAATAGTTTTCTAATGATGTCTGAGTTTTAGATTTAAAATCATGAAACCTTTAAAATTTAAAATATAATGAAAATATTTAAGATGGAGCATTTGATATTTTCTAATTATTGTATGAGGCCACTTGACAAAATTTTGCTCTGCACTGCAAACTGGGTTAAAGATTTTTAACAAAGTAGCTTTGGCTTCATACAGCGCACAAACCATATGCATGGCTGTTTTTCTATAGTCCATGTGCTGCGTGAAGCCAAAATCACTCCGTTAATATCTTTACCCAAATTTCGCAACAACATCATATGGTACGTAGATGTAGGGGATTGAAATCTACTGCGATCCAAAAAAAGGTGAACAGTAACTCTAAAATTCCTGTTTTCTCAAATCTGACCGTCCAATAATTTCGTGCACGTATCTCAAAGCAGCTGATTTTTCCTTACACGAATCTCGAAACAATTCAATAGTTGGATTTGGAAAAACAAGAATCGCAGGTCACTGTTCATGAGCGAGAATCGCAGCAGATGCGGATCCAGATGTAGTAGCTTGAAAATTAAACAGGAAAAGGCAAAATAGGTCCAGTAACTGGAGATAAAGAAACTCGAGTTGCATTGCTTTCCAATTTCAAGCAAAAGAGCGAGAGGTGGGGCCCAGTATTAGACATCTTGGTGTATTTTTAGGCAATCTTTTGGTGGGTCTTTTTGCTGTCCTTTTATCCAGCAGCATGAATAATCTAATTTTGGTATCAACGAAAGATGAGATGAGCATTTCTTAATTTATTTTATTTTCTGGAAATTATCATATCTTTCAGTATCATACAAAAAAAAATCAGGAACTTGTAGCATTTTTTTCTTCTTTTTTTTAAATAAATAAAACTGGAACCTGTCCGCACCGCTTACGGTCTATGCGGTCTCGAATGGTGCACAAACACCGCTTAGTTTTCGCTTTAACCTTTTCTAGCATTAAATGCGCTGCACACCGTAGGAAATGGTGGCCCAGGTGCAGTGACATTTTATTTGTAGTACATTTTACTTTTGTTCTTTTGTTCTTTTCCGGAAAGAGTACCATTGCCGTCATTTTTATCCATGCCCACTAACTCTTACATTTTTCCAACTCTGTCTAGAAATCTGAAATTTCGTCAAAAATGTCCAAACCGGCCATTAATCCCGCGGTTTCTAATTTTTATTAGAAACCGGCTACTAGACCGCCGGTTTCTAATAAAAATTAGAAACCGCGGGTTTAGTGGCCAGTTTCTATGATTAATTTCGGCCAGAGCTATTTAATAGCCGATTTCTCTCAAAACGTACAGTAGCCCCATTTTTAGAGAAGAAGAAAAGAGGAGAGAAAGAGAACGACGCGAAGAAGCGAATCTACAGTGATCTGCAGTATTTTTCTGAACAGTACGTATAGTATTTTTGTACAGTACCTGTATTATTTTTGTACAGTACCTGTAGTATTTTTGTACAGTACCTGCAGTATTTTTGTACACTACGTATGTACAGTAATTTCTACAGTATTCTGCCAACAGTAATTTGTGTACAGTATTATGTCTACAGTAACATTTCAACAGTAATTTTTGTACAGTAAACATTGTACAGTAACGTTTTATTTTTTTTATTATTATTTATCAGTGGATTATGAATAAAAAATGGATTACTTGAAAGATGTTTATCATTTACGACAATGTAGTTTGTTGGTGATGGCATTGCTTGTTACATTACATTATAATGGAAAGTTTCTACATGGTCCAGAAGGAGCATATTACTCCAAACTGCCATCGCATTCTTTTGTTGTTCAAGAGGGTACCTCCCTTTCGGGCTTGAAGTCTCAAATTTATGATTGTGTGGGTTTTAACCCGAATCGATGTGACTTAAAGCTGTCAACCCGAGCCATGAACGGACCAATGTATATCCAAGTTCCGATAGATAATGATCCTTTTTGGAGTCAATTGTGTAACAAGTTTAAGGAGCAGGGGTTTTCTTTTATGGAACTGTACGTGAAGAGAATTAAAAAAGACAAAAGTGGGAGTAGTTCGGGACAAAATTCGGTGGCGCCAAACTATGGACAAGAACGAGTCATAGAACAATACACCACTGTTGGTCCAAGTTTCTAACAACACCCAGAACCAGTTATGGACCCATACACCCCAGCTGGTCCAAGTTTCCAACCACACTCACCACCAGACATGGGCCCATACAACCCCGTTACTGCATATGCCGAACCATACACCCCCGTTGGTCCATATTTCGAGACAACCCCTGAACCACCAATCCATAACACAATTCCATTGCCATTACCTCAATCACCACTAAGAAAATCACCACCTCACCCCAGACCGTTACCAGTACCAGCAGATGAGCGTGCCGGGTCGGATTTTGAAAGCATGAATGAAATTCCAGAATATACACTGGAAACGGCGGATGAATATGAAGGAGAATGGGATTCGGACCACTTGGAGGGTTTACGTGAAGATGGTGCTTCGGGGGGTGGAGAAGGATCAGTTCGTATCAACCCATTCAATGGCAGGGCCAGCACACACCCGTTCGAATGCTTCAATGATACATCTGGCTTTCAAGAAGCTGATATCGGATTTTTCGGTACCCGAATCACGTACAGTAGTGACCTGGCAGCCGGGCTATATTTTAGAAACAAAGCTGATCTGAATAAGAAGATTAACGAGTACCACGTTGATAAGAATCAGGAGGTTGAAAGGCAAAAAAGCGACAAGACTCGAATGGTTGTGGTTTGTAAGGATAAAGATTGCAGTTTCAAACTCAGAGCTCAACCAACGGGTGACGGGGATGCATGGGTTATCACAGAGCAAAACCATCCTCACACATGCAGGACTGATCACACAAGGACAGACAATGCAATGCTTACTGCGTCCATTATTGCTGATATTATTGAGGATTCTATTAAAAAGGACCCGGCTATGAGCATCCAATCAGTCGCAAACTGTGTGAGGGTTAAATACAACAACTGTGAACCGAGATACAACCGATTGTGGAGAGGTCGTGAGCTTGCAATAGCACGACAATTCGGGAGTTGGGAGAGTTCATACAGCTTCTTGCCAAAATTACTAATAGGTATATGCGATAAGAATCCCGGCTCAAAGTACAAATTTCTAACCAGTCCAATCCGAGAAAGCACAGGTGCAATTATGCAAGGTGTTGAACACTTCGTTGCAGTAGCCTGGGCGTTTGGTCCATGTATTGCAGCATTTCGATACCTGAGACCAGTGATCAGTATAGATGCATGTTTCATGTCTGGGCGTTATGAAGGGAGGCTTCTGATAGCTTGCGCATATGACGCCGAGAACCAGTTGCTGCCTCTGGCATTTGCAATTGTGGAGAAGGAGTCTGGTCCAACATGGGGTTTTTTTTTGCAGTGGCTACGGAAGGAAGTGATTGGAGTTAACACTTTTGTATGTGTTCTATCGGATCAACACTTAGGAATTAGAGCTGCTCTTAACCCAGAATACGGATGGTCAGAAGAACTTTTTAAGCACAGATTCTGTTCACAGCATATTGCAGCCAACCTGGTAAGTAATTGTGGAGGAGACAAGTGGTACGGCCAGAGGTTCAGACGAGGAGCCAAGAAGAAGAAGCCGAGGAGGTTGAAGGAGATGTTCGAAGAATTCGCTATGGTAAGTACATTTTATAAATTTTCTTACATAATTCTTTAATAATTTCTCGTCATTTTCTTTAATAATTTTCCTACCTAATGTTGTGCAGCTAAATCCAAGGTGTAATGCTTATTTGAAAAAGTATGGCAAGAAAAATCCTGATGACCCGTTCGAGTCGTCTAATTATGATAAGATCTTCCAGACATGTGATGGAGGTTTCCGTTTCGGAATCATGACAACAAACGGGTCGGAGTCATTGAACCGTGTATTCCAGAAGAGCCGGAGACTGCCCGTAGCTGCGATTGTTGAGGAAACATTTTACAAATGCAATGCCTGGTTCGTACAGAGGAGGGCCCGAGCCATGGCACTAGCCGATGCGAATAAGCAATGGTCTGAACGGGTGGAAAAAAAGCTCAGAAAAAGATGGGAGAAAGCAACAATGATGACTTTGGTCCCGTATACGCAGGGTGAAGGAAGATACCAAGTCTCCTCTCCTGATGAATATGTTCCGGTCTGCAAGCGCTCTGATGGCACCATGGACATTATTCATAGGGAGTTCCAGTACACTGTGACTCGTGGGCCAAATAGAACTATGGAGTGCACATGCAGAGGTATCCAACTAACATCTATTCCGTGTGTTCATGTGTTAGCAGTTTGTCGAAAACGAAATTGGGACGAGAACCAGTTTATTGCTGATTGGTATAGTGTCAACTATCTTCTCAGTACTTGGAATGGTATGTTTCACCATTATGGAAATGCAGATGAATGGCCATTTTACGATGGAAATACAATAATACCTAACAAGAAATGGATTAGAAAGGGCTCAAGAAAACACATCCGACTCAAAATGACCATGGATGAGTTGAGCGGTCGCCAGAAGGGGCATACTGCTCGCCGTTCAACTACCGACCGACGTAGGAGAGGTATGTAACACTCACAAAATCCTATATATCGTTATAATTTCATGATTTAAGTGACACATATATGAAATGTAGAGGCAAAAAATGCAGCAGCTGCGGAAGAAAATGAGCGAATTCTTACAGGAGGGTCATCTGGGTCAAGGCGTAACAGAACCACAAGTTCGTTGGATGCATCCATTATGTATGCCGAGGCAATGGGAGATGTCTTCTCAGTGCCAGGAGAGGCCACTGGTAGCCATGCAGAGCCGTCAGTTGTCCAACCAAGGAGGTCATCTCTCAGGCTGCCAAGTACTGCAGGGTCGTTTATGTCTGCAGCAGATCCATTGGGTGCGCATGTAGAGCAGCCAAGGCGATCATCTCTCAGGATAGAACGAGCATCTGTTAGCCAAGCAGCACCATCTGGAGCGGAGGTAGAGCCAAGTAGTGCTCCTGTACAACAAAGAAGGAGCTCGTCTTTTAGGCAACCAAGGGCATCTAGTAGCCAGGCAGCGCCATCTGATACGCAACCAAAGCCATCAAAGAAGCCATCATTTGGGTCTCGAATGTTAGGTGGATTTCGTTTCAGGAAAAATAGTTGAACATAAGAGTGACTGTGAACTATTATTTTGAGAACTTATTATATGAACTTGTAACTTTTTTGAGAACTTCATTTATATTATCTTTGGTTTATTATGTTGCTTTTATTTAGGCAAAAACGATGAGCAAAAACACACCAAATCAATCGTCAGGTGCTGGCAAAGATAAATGGGAGAATGTGTTTCCTAAACACCAAGCCAATGATGAAGATGATTTTGCCGAAAGCCTTTACATCAAAATAAAACCAATGTTTCCAAAGAAAAATACAGGTAGGACTATCTCTCCGCCTCGTGTGACTGTTACCGGCGAGGTCAAAACAAAAAAAAAACATGTAAGACTGGCTCTTCGTCTGCTACGACCGAACCAGACTCAGACGTTGATTTTGTTCCATGTACCTTCCGTACGAGTTCTGAGAAGTAGTAATATTGCAATGTCTGTAATAATTATTTTGCGATCGTGATGTACTTTTAATTTCAAATTCGCTCGGAATTATCAAATTTTAAGACAATAAATGTAAGTATCAAACGATAGAGTAGGAACTCGCCTCAAAATTTAAACGATATGCAAATGACAAACATAACATGTCCAAATAACAAACGATAGAGTAGGAAATATAAATAAATAGCCAGAGATAGATAATACAACCATAAAATGATAAAAATAACAGATCGAAATGTAAATACTACGGGAACAATAAAAGTAACAACCTATCATAATCTAAACGGAGAAGGGGAGTATCGCTGAGCTGGATGTCCTCTATTATGTCTGTCGCCCAGCCTCGTCCAGACCGCATCACTTGCAGCAATAGCAGCAGCCTCTGCCTCTCTCCTGAGACGTGATCCTGTCTCCCACGGATCATCATCCCCCATAGTAGTAGCTGGAGGAGGCGGGGGTGTAGAGAAGATAGAGTCTGCGGCTCCCTCTGAAAGTCAGAAGGGGCCTGTGACCCGCTAGCCTCGCCATCGTGTGCCATCGCCGTAGGGTATCGTCCCGGCTGTGAAGGTGATAGGGCCTCAATCTCATCGAAACTGATAGTCACCCCATAATCCTCCATATGGTCGTAAGATGCAGACTCGTATGGCGGTGGCGGTGGCGGCGGTGGCGGTGGCGGCGGTGGCATGCTAGCTGGACCCTGCAAACCACAAATACATAATATAAATTTTTGTATTAGTGGCAAAAGTTGAACTAACTCGACTCATAACAAATACGACTTACCGGTGGCTGCACTGGACGTCCCTCAGAGTTATAGTAGGCAGTCCAGCCGGAATTAGACAGCACCCACTGATAATAGTCCCATTCTGCATCCACACGGGGTGGAGATGGCATATCCCGAGTGAATACGGCCGGCGCATCTGGCTCGTCTGGATCTACTGCCCGCCAATCGATGTTCTCTCCGGCGTCGCGCAACATGCTGATCAGACGCCCACCAGATCCGGCATCCTCAATGAGTTGGCCATGATCTTGCAACTGACTCCATTCAACTCTTCGCCAGCCCTTCACCCCGAGCATCTTGATGGCATGCGCAGCGGCCTTAATCGGCAGTAATATCTGAACAAAAAAACATATATTAGTCAACATATTTATGTAATTACCGTTTAATGAACATATAATATAAAGGTGTTGGATTAATTACCCAGTGAGCCCAGCAACGTCCGGTAGGCTGGTGACCTGATAGATCCTCTTGCAGTGGCTGGCGGAGATATGCACTATAATCGCCCCTCAGATATAATGACCCCCCGCCAACCCTGGAGTACCAAGTCCTGTACCTCAGCAGATGAGATCCTGGGGTCTGAGTCATCTCATCAGGCATCTGATATATCTGAGGCTCAGCTGGAATCTCAGACTCTACGTAATAATTTGGTAACTCGAGGCGCCAGTTTCTTTCCATAGCGCCGGCGTGCGACATCCTGCCAATTAAATGTTAGTTGCAATGAAAATGTAACAGATAATTTAGAGGTTATCGATAATTAATTAAATTTCTTACTTGTGCAGTCTCCTGATCTCCTGCTTGGGTAATGCCGGCTCGACTGGGATCAATGGCTCCTCTCCGTACTGCCGAAGTACCCGATCTGGATAGTGGTGCTCCACTATCCAGAAGCAGACTAGCGGGCCTCGGTACCACCAGCTGTCACGCTCCTCAAGACAACGAAGAGGCAACTCGTCAGCCGCATACAGATCTGCGTATGGTGTCCACTGCACCTGCGACTCGTCCAGGTTATTCAGCTGTAAACGCACCAACCTAATACCTACGGTGCGTCCGTGCCCCTCATCCCGATAGTGGTGGATACCATGCCAACGGTGGCCGTAGACCGGCCATCGCTCCTGATCATCTTGCGGCTGTCCCCAAACTGGCTCTGGCGCATTTGGCATAGGACGGCCCACCGGTAGCCGTGACCATGACCAATGCTGCAACAAAAGAACCGGCCCGTACATCTGTTTGGCCTTCACCTGTATTTCGGAGGTTATAAGTCGTAATTTCATTTGACTAATTGATGAAATAATTAAGTAACAAACAACAATAACTAACCTGACAAGCAGTGCAGAGGCTACGGTACAGCTGTGCTAACACAGCTCCACCCCAGTTGTAGGCCGGCGGGTTATCAAAGTCCCTCAAAAGTCGCAAATACATAATGGGGATGCCATCGCCGCTGGCATCAGGAAACATAACGGTACCGAAGAGGTCCATCACGTAACCCCGGGTGTATCTGTAAAAACAAGTAGATGGTTAGTATTATAATTACATAAGTTAATTAACAGATGAAAAATAAATTATTATTATTATTATTACCTCCGAATCTCCAGATCACTAGAGGCATCCGTCAGACCGGCACTGAAGTGCTGCCGCAACTTTGTCTTCTGCATGTGATAACTGGACTTCCCCTTATCGGCCCGTAGCTGTGTCGGATCTGCCCCCAAATACTGATCGATGTCATGGGCGAAGTCTCTGCTGTCAGATACTCCGCCTACGGGAATGCCCCTGATCGGCAAACCCCAGAGGGCACTCACGTCCTGCAACGTGACAGTCATCTCCCCGAAAGGCATATGGAACGTGTGCGTCTCGGGACGCCATCGCTCAACAAATCCTGCGATGAGAGATGCATTGATGGAGGGAGTCGTGTCCCGCAGGATGGACACAATCTGATATAGTCCCAGCCGGATGAGATATGGGTCCATCTGTGAGAAGTACTGCATCCGAGGGACATAAAAATTGACCTCCATCAGATAATCGTCCTGCGTTGAAAGCCAACAAAAGTATTACATAATGTATACAACAAAATTTAAACTTCGTATATGGACAAAAACTAGCATACCTCAACGGAAGCCAATGATACCCTGTGCTCGCGGTGGGGCATCCATAAGAGAGGGCTGAAGTGCTCTGTATTGGTGGTGTCAATCGGCGCCTCAACCTGTGGTGCACGTCTGGGCCGTCCTCTACCTCTACCTCCAGCCATCCTAAACTTAAATTGTGTAAAAACGCGTTAAAATTAGCTAAAATGAGCTAATTATACTATTTTATACTCATTATTTTCGAATTAGGCTAAGTTATATAACTATCCGAAATTATACAAAATTTTATCAAGTTCGATAACTATACTAAATTATATCCTAATTTATAACAAACCATAATTTATACCCAAATTATACCTTAATTTATAACTATACTAAACTATACTAAACTACCTAATTTATAAAAAAAATTTGAACATTTCTAATGAATTGGTAGCAATTTATAACAATTTATAACAATTTCTAACAAACGGTAGCAATTTATAACAATTGGTAGCAATTTTTTCCTAATTTATAAAATAAATTGGAACATTTCTAATGAATTGGTAGCAATTTATAACAATTGCTAATAAATTTTAACAATTTCTGATAAACGGTAGCAATTTATAACAACTAGTACCAATTTCTAATAAATTATAACAATAATCAACAATTGGTAGCAATTTATAATAAATTTATAACAAGTTATAACAATTGGTAGCAATTTCTAATAAATTTTAACAATTTCTAACAATTGGTACCAATTTCTAATAAATTTTAACAGTTTCTAATAAATTTTAACAATTTTTAACAATTAATACCAATTTCTAATAAATTTTAACAATTTATAACAATTGGTACCAATTTCTAATGAATTAAAACAATTCCTAAACAATTTATAACAATTGATAGCAATTTCTAATTAATTTTAACAATTTATAACAATTTGTAGCAATTTCTAATAAATTTAAACAATTTCTAAACAATTTATAACAATTGGTAGCAATTTATAACAATTGGTACCAATTTACAATTATTTTGGCCTACTGAATAATATAAAATAATATATAGGGACTTACTTGCAAAAGCAGGCAGAAAAGGAGAAATCTGGGAGAAAGAGAGAATGTGATGAGAGATAGTGTGAAATTTGATGAAATGAATTGTGAGAAAATTTCGGAACAGTGCACACATATATATAATTTTTTTTTTTTGAGCGACCGGCCACTAATCCCGCGGTTTCTAATTTTTATTAGAAACCGACGGTCTAGTAGCCGGTTTCTAATAAAAATTAGAAACCGCGGGATTAGTGGCCGGTTTGGGCATTTTTGACGAAATTTCAGATTTCTGGGCAGAGTTGGGGAAATGTAGGGGTTAGTGGGCATGGATAAAAATGACGGGTGCCATTGTGTGGTTTCTAATGTAATTTATAAAAAAGAAGTATAATTAATTTTTTTATTTATGTTATATTTCAAATATTTTTATTTTTCTATTATATTTTTTTCTTTTCTCTCTCTATTTATTTTGATAGAGGAGCCTCTAAGGTTCAATGAGGATTTTTAAAAGTCATACATTTTTTTATTTTCTTAATCTTATTTTTATTGACAATCATCAGTGTTTAATATGAATTTCCAATCTATCCTAATAGTTAGGAAGACAGATAAAAAAATTCTGCTATTCGAGATTAATCAATATATTACAATAAAATTAAAAACCTAAACTAAATAATATCAATAAAAATTATAGTTAAGGGCTTGAGAATTAGTCTTTGGTCTAATAAAAATATAATATCCTCTGTGTGAGAGGTCGCAGGTTCGAAATCCGAATGAGAGATCTCTAGTAAATATTAAAAACAGTTGAGTGGCTTGACCCCAACTTTACTAAAAAATATTATTGTTAAGGGCTCTATTTAATTAAACAAAATGCTACAAATAATAAGTGATAAAATTATTGTATTAAAAAAATATAGAAAGTGTTTTTTAATGAAAATGCGCGTAGGCTAAATTTAAAAATTATGAAGTGTTGGTAAACAATAAAAGGAAAGATCAAATAAATCAAATTGAGTTCTAGTGACTTCATGATACCGATCAGTGCACCAAATTACTAGTGTTGTAATTAATCATGCATCTTGAGAAAAAGTTGAGGTCGGACCCATTAGAAGATTTGACAAACCAAGTGTATCATAGGATATAAATTATAATAAGCTGAAATTATCATGAAATTTCACAGTGGTGGGCCCAAAAGAAGCAGCCGACTCAAAGGAAAATTTTCTTATTTGGTATGATTATGTTAATTGTCGGAATAGAACTAACTTAAAATTAGCTTATATGACATGATTATATTGGGGCCGTTCGACAACAAAGAATTAAGAGTGAAAGATTAGGAGCTTAAGGAGCACTAAGGAACCGATGTTCGGTTGTCTTAATCCGCGGGTGAAGGATTAAGTGCTTAAGGAGGGAGTATAGGTGCCTTAAAGTTCTAACAGGGGATTAAGATCCGGGCAAAAGGAGGTGTTCTTAATCCGCGCTATGGAATTGATGTTCGGCGGGATTAAGCGACTAAGGAAGCTAAAGGAAGCAGATTAAACCTTAAAAAGATTTAATCCACGCTTGCCGAACGGCCCCATTAGTTGTCGGGAATAAAAAATAACTTAAAATAACTCAAATCGTTGAATTTACCGACATTTATTTCAGAGGAGGATTCAAATGCACCAATTTTTTTTATGCTCCAATATACTTTACATAATTTATCTTTGTTTTCGAAGTCCGAACAGTCGATCCGAACCGCTCAACATGATCTTCATAATAAAATATGTTTGGAGACCAAAATTTTATATTTTTTATAAATTTTTTACTATTGTTTTTCATAAGTACAAAATCATTGTTTTAAGGAGATTATAGACCATCCGATAAAGTAATATTGTACCTAAGAAAGGTCGATGTCTACAATTACGTTCATTTACAATATATATTTTAAAAGGAACATAAATTTAATAATTTGTACCGCTTCGTTTTCTTTTGTCATAAACGGCCTAACATATATGAATCGAACTCTGCTGCTTTTTTGAGAGAAAAGCAGGATCCTGCTTTTCCGATCTCAACCATTCAAATTTGTTGAGATTTGTGCATGGAAAAGTTCTTTATCTAGATATGTGAATTGAAAATTTTGAATGGTTGGGATCGGAAAAGCAGAACTCTGCTTTTCTCTCAGAAAAGCAGCAGAGTCGGATCCAACATATATATCTTTTGTCCATATGCTGACTATCAAAAGACAATCCTCAATAAGTAAGGCATAATTGATAATTAATTTTTAATAGAGTGATAAAAGATAATGTTTTGTGTGAGATATTTTGTAGATACTAAACATTTAAGTAACTTGACCTTCGATTCTTTACTTGGAATAAAAGACCAAAGTAGAATTAGGTTTCAGGAATTCAGTCATGCATGAATTTTGTTTTTCTTTTATTAATTTTTCCTTTTTGGTTACACAAAAAGTTCTTTTTTGTTTTCAATTTACCTTTTTGGACACAGAAGATAATTTGAATTCAGATTATATATAGAAATGTTCATAGAAACAAAAGTTCTACGATCACAAAGTAGTCGGATAAATTATATTAACAGTGAATTCATATAACAACCGTGATCAAAATTATCACCAGGAGAAATTAAGAAATGGTTTTCTTATTATTACTATGAATTTTTTTTTGCTCCTGCTCGCTCATGGTATGAATCATGTATAGAAGTATAAGTTATGTACAAATTATTCGGATAAAGATAGAAGTATACATATAATTTAAGCTCGCATAGAATTGGCATTATATATAATAAATGATGAAAATGAAAAATTTATAGATAATAAAGAGAATCATTCTTTGATTTTAGTGACAAAAACAATACTCCTCATGTGAGAAGTTGCAAGTTCAAAATTTGAATGAAGAATTTTTTTTATTGAATATTAAATAGTTGGATGACTTGACCTCTAATTTTTATTTAAAATAAAAATATGACACAAGAGCAATGTCATCAAACTAAGTAAAAAGAGAAAAATAAATTACACAGATAAAACCATAAATAATATGACATGACGAGAAACTAAAAATATTTTTTTTTTCACCAAACCGTTTGGTTTCTACTCCCATCAAAACCATCTCACCTCTACTAAAATCACATTTGACTCTATAGTTCTGTCTCATATTAATTTTTTTTTCTGAATAAGATGCAATCTAACAACGTATCATTAATTTAGATCACACATTGTATAATTAGGAGTGTTCATCGGATCCGGTTCAATCGGTTTTAAGCTGAATTGAGAGAATTCGGTTTAAACGGTTATTTTTTTCCATTTTAATAGATCAATTTGGTTTGATTTAATTTTTTTAAAACTTATTAGATCGAACTGATTGAAGTTTTTAAATCCGTTTCCGTCCAAACCAAATATTTAAACATATTTTTATTTTATGATTAATCTTCTTATTCAGTTTAGCTGAACAAACCGAAATCTAGTTTGATTTGTTCAGTTCAGTTCTAATTCAATTGATAAGTTTATTTCAATCGGCTATATTTTATTTTATTTTGGTTGGTTTGGTTATATATTACTTCGGTTTATCCGAACCGAACCGATAGATACCCTACTTGTATTTGTATTGCTTACTATCATAGCAATACTTGGTCATATTTTATTTACCCCACTTACATTTAGATTGTCCAACAATATTTTAATGTATGTTAAACAAGTAAATATGCATGAGAGTACTTTATAATCCTATATTTAATATTTTATAAACTATTATCTTGAAAGATGTGTTATTAATGATATGCTATTTTTTAATTTATGAAAAAATCATTAACTTTTTCTATAATTTTGGGATTTTTTTACAATGTTTCTAGACAGATAGAATATCACGATTTTTATATGATCCAACATATTATAAATCAATACATTTTCTACCAATCTAACAAAAAACCAGTAAAAAAATTCAAAAAATATATATAAAATTTGGTGTCCACATAAATGAATACAGATACAAAATGTCTCCATCCATCCACCCAATTTGTACCGCATGCATTGATTTTAAGAGTCTTTTGAAGCTCTTCTTCATGAGATAGGAGTAGGTCCGATGGGCATCACACCTACTTTTAGGTTCAATTAGCTCTAGTGCCGTACGATTAGCATTAAGATTGGTGCGCACAGAAATTAAAACAGAACTGCACGGATTTTAATACACTTAGCACGGATCTTGATGCAATCAAATGGTTATTTCATCCATCGAACCAAAGTAGTTCCAATGGACATCGGAGCTACTCTAAATTCCTTCTTCATGAATTGTCTGTGCTGTTTTATTTTCACTGAATCATTTATGCAATTAAGTTACTCTTTAACATTTGCCAAGATTTAACTTTGGTTGATCCGCTTCCGTGGCCGTGCACATGCTGTCCCTTATAAATGTGCATAATTAGTGTATATATTACTACGAATGAGAGAGACACACAACACAACATAGGATTCTCTCTCTCTCTCTCTCTAGAAAGAAAATAGAGAGAGAAAATGGGCATTGCACGTTGAGTTAGGCAGAGACAGATAGAGGTTGAGAGGGTCTCTGGCCAAACCAACACAAAAGCCTCCGTTGTGTTCCCTCGTATACCTTTGTACACGCATCATCTCACCTCATCATTTTACAACTTCATTTTTTTCTTATTCTTCCCACCATATAATAAGTTGAAATTAGAATGGAACTAGAAAATTAAGATTGGAAAGACTCGATGAATAAGTGTTACGTAATTATATTTTATGAGGGAATTACTAATAATAATTTTGTAGAACTTAAAATTTTTTAAGGATAAAAATATAAATTTTTCTGCAATTTTGCCCCTAGGTGAAATACTATCTTACTTTCTTTTTTATTATACATAACCTCTTATGATTTGAATATTAGTTCATATAACATAACTATTAAAGAAGTAATTAATTATCAACTTGCTTGATATCTCTTATGATTTTGATAACTATTCAGTACTTATTTTGAGAACCAATTTTTTTTTTTTTTTGAGTAAAGTTGGAGGTCAAGCCATCAAACTATTTAATACCTTTGTTATTATAACAAAAGATTTCTCCTATCTGGATTTTGAACTCATGACCTCTTATATAGAGACCATGTGCCTTAGCCACTAGATCAAAAACTAGTTCTCTTTAAGAACCAATTTTTGTTTTGCTTAGTATTCACCTTTAACAACTGTAACAGTATCTTAATCCTAATTATGTAATTAACCTCTAAATATTAATAAATATATAACCTAAATACTAATTCTACCAAACTACTTACTACGACAATGACATAATAATAATAATAATGTATATTTTTAAAGATTGAAAACAGGTATGGAGAATGCAAGACTGTCTGTAATTATTAATAATTAGTGAACTTTTCATTTCCAATTAAGTGCACTTTTTGTTGAGTTCACATGTTCTTTTTGTACATTGTATTTTTTGTAATGAAATGAAAAGGACCATGACACAAATTATCATATTCCACTTTTGCATCTCTAATTTAAAATAATTTAGATCTCTGCGGATTGTCCCACGAATTTAGCGTCTCGTGCATCTTACCACCAATAAAAAAAACCTTCACCCGTTCTTTTTTTTTTTTACGTTTCAACTCAATTAAGCAAAAACTAGACATTAACAATTAAAAATTTAATGGAGACGACGTGATTCGTCCTATGATTCTGAGCGCCACAGACATGGGTGGAGGCATAGAAAGAGCACTTTTTGCTTCATACAAGGCACACATCATATGCAGCAATTTTTACTTTATTATCCGTGCAATGTATGAAACAAAAGCTGCTTTGTCAATATTTTTAACAGTCGTAAAATTGCTGTACAAAGTGCAGAATGCATCATCTCAGAAGTGGAATTAGATAGAGAGAAATCGTTCTTATAAATTAGAAAAATTCAGCTTTGTCTTTTGAATTTTTTTTTAATTTTCAGAAAAAAAATTACACTCTTAGTTTTCTTCATACAATGAAATTATACAACATTTATTTATCCAACTCTTCTATCTAAACCTTTTAGTTTCGCTTCTGTATAGCGTAGTGCTTGTGTGATGATCGAGTTTTGAAATTGTAAATATATTCAAACATACTTGTTTGTATAGCGTTTGTAATTAGTAAATACTAAATAATAACATTCTATACCAACAACCTATTCAATACGAAGTTTAAGTGGAGATTCATCTTGATCATTAATTCGTTTCCTTCAAATCATCAAATTCATATTGTATGCCAATCAATCATGCCAATAATGCTTTTTCACAGGAGCGGACCCATGTAGATCCAGGGGGTAGCTGCCCCTTCCTAGATTTTGAGTTTTAGTGGATATTGGAACGTTTCGATCGACTTTGCTCTTCCCTAAATTTTTTTTGTCTCCTCTGAATGTTTGAATTGTAATTTAGGTTAAATTTAGGATTAAAATTAAAATAAATTTCATAAATTATGATTGATAATTAGAATTATAGGTTAAAACATCAGAAATTACAAGTCAGAGTATTAGAAAGTCTAAATTAAAGCATTGTTTTTTATCGAGTATCTAATTAGTTAATGAATTTAAATCCGATTAGCTATTTAAATCCGATTCGATATTTTTTTGTTTTCTGACGAAAATCCTAATCCTGTCCCTGCTTATTCATTCAATATTTTGTCTAATTTTTTTGTTAGTTATCCAATTATTCCAAAGACATAGCCCACAAAAATTCAGGTAGATTTGTCCTTATATTCGCTACTATTTGAACGGGACACATGGAACTATAATTTGGTGGAACAATCCACATTATTCATAACTTGGTATTATACTATGGTAATTTTGACATAATGTTGTTAGTACATCTATTACATTTTTTAGATATTTTTTACGATAATTGAATCTGCATCTCTTCATAAAAAATAAAATTCGGAATTGCACTAAAGTCTGCAGTTGATATTGTCAATACTATATTAGTTAAAAAGTTAAATTTATACATTTAATTTTAATTATTAAATATATCCTATAGAAATAGTCTTGAAATTGTCCTTGTAAATATAATATATTTTATGGTGAGTAGGACCACAAATTGTTTATTTGGACCGAATTAATGTGCAGTCTATTATTTATTTTCGTTCTACAAATGAAAATTTGCTGTTACATTATTTCCTACATAACACAATCAGACAGCATCAAACAAGAAATCATGCTCTATTGGGTGTGTTTGGGTGGGTGAAGAATAGCTACTATTCCGAATTAGCACTATTCCGAGCTACTAATCTACGTTTGGGTGTGTTTGGATTAGCGAATTGCCACTATTCTTTGTTTGTCTTTTATTAAATTGTTCACTATTTTACTAATCTTACAAAATGTTGGAATAGCTACTATTCTCAAATTAAAATAGCTACTATCCTTGCACTATTCTTGATTCATCCAAACGCACCACCAGTAGTCTTCTGAAATGCCTACTAAGGTGCGTATACTGTTGATACGTTTGGATGTACTCTAGAATAGCTACTGTTTAGAATAGTAGATAAGAATAGTGAAAAATAGTGATTTTCAGAATAGTGTGAAAATGGTGCTATTCGGAATAGTAAAAATATTGTTTGGATTGTACATTTCAAATAGTGAATAGCTGTAATTAATAAATAATAGTGTTAACAAGGTACTTATTAAGAGAAAAGATATGCAAGTGGAGTCTCAAATGAATTGTCACGACATAGAGATAAAATAAGTGGTGTCGATTTTATCATTTCAGAACTGTGTTAACAGTAATAAATATTTTTTTCTCTATTCACACTTTCGAATAGTAGTTATTCCAACATTTCCAAGGAATAGAGAATAGCAGCTATTCTCACTATTCCAAATAGCAAAAATATCGTTTGGATGTACATTGCTATTTCGAATAGCAGCTATTTTTGAATAACTTACTGTTCTAGCTATTCTTACACCATCCAAACATAAATTAGCATTAGTTGACACGAAGGATTGTAACAACAAAAATTATAAGATAAGGATGTTTTTGCAAATAATTTATTTTCAAGGATGGTAGTGAAAAAATGATCAACATAAAAAACCCACGATTCCACACGACTAATTGGTAAAACCACCATATCTGTCATATTAATTACTTTAAAATTTTAGAGATTTTGGTGCCTATTAAAATAATGTATTTAGGCACTAATCCAGGAGCTTTTGTCACCTTGAGAGTCTTCGGGAGGATCCTCTATGGTCTGTCTCCAATGTGTAAGAGTTAAAGAGCCACGCTCCAGTTGCCTGAAGATAAAAAAATTGCATTATTGAATGAATAGGAAAAAAAATGAGGAACATTGTTGAGATAAAAAAAAAGCCAGAAAAGGAAGCAGCAACCTGTGCGCTACCTACTGAGTAGGGCTGTCCAAAAAGCTCGTAAGCTCGTGGCTCGCTCGCGACTCACATTGGCTCGATCGGTAACAGCTCGTTCGATAGTGGACCGAGCTGTTAACGAGCTGGCTCGCTAACAGCTCGGGCCAAAATTAACGAGCTGAGCTTTTGCCCAGCTCGGCTCCCCAGCTTGCGAGCTAGCTCGGCAAGGCATCAATTTGTGAATTTGTATGAATTTGTGTGTATTTTATACTGTCAAGCTTGATCTAGCTTGATCCAGCTTGGTTCAGCTCGGTCTAAAAATGTTTGTAAAATTTATTTTCTTCTTAAAACAAGGTCCAACCAAACCCAATGAGCCAGCTCGTGGCTCGCGAGCCACCTCGTGAGCTGGCTCATCACGAGTTTGAGCTGAGATTTTAGCTCGCGAGCTGTTAACGAGCTGGCTCGCTAACAGCTCGGTCCAGAATTAATGAGCTGAGCTTTTGCCCAGCTCGGCTCGAGCCAGCTCATTTACAGCCCTACTACTGAGTAAAGAAGAGCTTTTACTTTTGACTTTTTGAACTACAACGAAGGAAAGACAAAGACAAAGACAAAAAAAAAAAAAAAAAAAAAACACATTAACTAGCTAGGGTGTCAACAGGTACAATACAGGTCGGATGAAAGCGTTTTTATACTCATACCCATTATTGATAATGAAAAAATATTTACCTTACTTGTCTTTTTCGAATATGGTACGAATCAGGTAGACGGATAAAAAAAATGTCATTGATATTTCAATTTGTGCTTTCGATAAAATATTTTTTAAAATAAGAAAAAAAGAACAATGAATACAACTAATTTGTATTATGAAAATTTAATAAAATACAAAACTTTATTGTATAATGTATCATTTCCGTACAAATCTCTCTCTCTCTCTCTCTCTATATATATATAGAGAGAGTAAGGCTATTATGCATTGCGAATTAAAGTGGGTGCTTTAATTCGCGCTCATATCGCTATTTTCAAAGTTCAAATAGCCGATTCGAACTGCTCAACATGTTCTCCATATTGAAATGTGCTTGGAGACCAAATTTTACATTTTTTGGAATTTTTTTACTATTTATTAAGCCACTTTGAAAATCTGAAAAAACAGGTGAACAGTAAAAATTTCTGGACCACTGGATCAGCGATTTTCAAAGTGGCTTAATAAATAGTAAACAAATTCCAAAAAATGTAAAATTTGGTCTCCAAGCACATTTCAATATGGAGAACATGTTGAGCGTTCGGATCGGCTATTTGAACTTTGGAAATAGCAATATAAGCGCGAATTAAAGCACCCACTTTAATTCGCAATGCAAAATAGCCTCACTATATATATATAATTTTATATTTAAAAATTCTTATATGAAAATGGATAATATAACGAAAAAAATCGTTATCCTTACCCGTACCCAAAAAGTTACCTGTGTTTTCGAATACGATACGGATCGGATAAATGAGTAAAAAGATGTCATTAACATCTCTAACATTAGCACAGTTTACTAGAAGCAAAGTTCTAAAATTATGGTTACCCAAAGATCAAGAGTTCGAGCCCAGCTCACTATTCAAAAAAAAAATCACAAAAAAAGAAGATGCATATATACATTTGATAGGTGTTATATGAAATCATATTATGCAAGCAACAGTCAATACAAGTCATTTTCGTTGATATTTAATTAATTACTAACATGAAGCGACTCGCTACACGGATTGCAACAAGAATATGATTGTAGAAACTTATGAGACTTTTGCCTCATGCATGATGCATATAGCCCCCAAATCAGCAGACCCAACGCTTCGGAAGTTAATTTGCTCCGGAGTCTGGTATATCTAACATTATTATAGTCAATTATTTTTTTGGGGGTCTCTGGATTCATGTATCAAAATTTATTACCCAACTTACAGTATCTATCAAAAAAAAAAAGAGGGAATTTTCTGTATACCCTTCAAAATTCTTAAAATTAAGCATATCCTCTAAAATTCATAATAACATATTTACCCTTCTAAATTTCGGAAACTCACAAATTTATCCAATTTATTGAATTTTCTATCAAAACTATTTTTACATTTATAAAGTAACTATTTTGCTATTTGTTAAAAATAAAATAAAATATGTAGCATGTTTAAGAGAAATATTTAATCTTCTAATTGATCGGTTGCAAGAGAAGATGGTTCATTTTCTTACTTATAGCGCTCACAAGCGTATTCCTAAAGACCATTGTGTATGCGTCACAACTCACAAGTAGAAAAATGAACATTTATTTTCAGATATTGACTATTTATAAGATGAAACATTTTTCTTATATAGACCGCATCTTTTTATTTTTTAATAAAGGTTAAATGGGTACTTTATTAATTTAAAGTGATTTTTATTAAAAAAAAGTCAATAAATTGAGTAGATTTGTGAGTTTTTAATTTTATAAAAGTAAATATGTTAGTATGAATTTTAGAGAGGAGAAAATACGTAAGTTGAACTTTTGAAAGGTATACATAATTTTTTCCAAAAAAAAAAAAAACACAAACTGAGAAAGATACTAATGACTCATGCAAGATAATTTTTTCGACCAAATTAGATCTTCTATGATATGGATTTGAATACATAATATGCTGTAAGGTCGCCTGTTTGATTTGATGATAGTTTTCCAGTTTTTCAACTTGCAATATTTATATTGATTTGAAACAAATTTAATACATACGTCTCTTGTTCACATTGAAAATAATATTGTTTACATATTATTCAAATTAAAAAAAAAAAAATCAACCATGAATGTTTACATATTGTCTTATGTTCATTAAGCTAATTTAGATGCCATGGATTGGAGGTATCCCACCTCATACGCACCTTTCCTAATTATAAGATAATATGATGGAAACATTTGATTTAAATTTGGTTGTTTCTTCCCACAGAGCTGGGACTCTGTGCTCTCCCTTTAATGCATGTTTTAATGAATGATTACATGATTAATGTCTAATTAATAAGAGGCTAGCTTAACTATTGCCTACTTAAATCTAATTTATTACACCTGGTAGTCTCTGCATGGTTTTGTTTAAAAATAATAATAATTTATTAGTGAAATATTATATATGTCGGTTCGGAGTTCTTTTTTATTTTATTTTATTTAAACAGTCGCCTAAATATCACTCTAAAAATCAATTATCTTAGTAATGTTCCCTTTGTTATTATAATATCAATTGTTGAATCCTCAAATTGTTACCTTTTAAGTTGTTTCATTATTAATGAGAAGATCAGCATTGCTACCAAATTAAAAGAAAAAGATAAAGATTTTTTTTTTTTTTTTTTGCAATGGCTTCAACGATATAACTGAACAAATATATTTTTGCAACTATTTTTGTACAATATATTTTAAATGAACAAATATCACATTTCTTGTAGTTTGGTGACAATATATTCTGATGGAGTTCAGTTCATTCGGGGATGCTTAATTTCTTTATTCTTAGATAAAATGTTGTTTTCGGATTGCTAAATTCAATGTTAGCTTGTTCTCAATGTAGGTATCAAGAGATGAAATCAATCCCCACACATCTAGCACATTATTTGCACGTTGTTCACAGCTAACTGGACCAACTCCTAATTTATTCTTTTTCATTGTATCTTTCTAATAATAAAGCCTATTGATTCGTCTTTTCAAGAATAATCAGACCAACCTCAATAACTCCATACCTTTTTTTTTTTTTTTTTTTATTTGGAAATTTCTGATTTTAATACTCGACAAGTCTGATCTCGGGTGTTGTGCATAAAAATAGTAGAATATTAGCTTCAAACTTAAAAAAAAACAAACATTTTTTCTTTTGCACAGTATTGATTCATTTAAAATATTTGAACTCTAGATTTTAGTAATTTTTTTTTAACTAGTTATATTAACAAAGATAGTTATTGGACAGTACCAAAGGAAAAAAAGGTCGACCCTTTTGGTTCAATAGTTTCTCTACACACAATTCATTAAAATTTGACTATAATTATGTTGAGCAGGTACAAATGTCTTCTGTCTTTCATATCTTATTCGAATCTCATATTCTTATCTTTATAACTGTTCAACATGATATCTGTATTAAAATGTGTATGGAGATCAAATTTTATATTTTTTTGAAATTATTTATTATTTTCTTTTAGATAGGTATAAAATTAATATTTTTTCAAAAAATATGGACCATCCAAAAATAGTGATTTTGTAATAGGATAGTAAAAGAAAAGTAAAAAAAAATGGTCTTCAAACACATTTTAATATACAAATTATATTAAGCAGTTCAGATCGTCTGTTTGAATTTTGAAAACAAAAATAAAAACACGAGTCATGAATAAAGCATAAAAGAAAGCATGTCAAACCTTCTCAAATACGTAATAAGTAGCCGAGAAGTATTATTTTAGGGATATATATTTATAAATTGGACATTCCACAAAATGATCGCCGAATCTAAAGGCGTAAAATTGTAGAATGTTTACTATAATGTAGATACTCTTTGTAATTAATTTGGTGCATTTGAAAAATCATTTAAAAACTAACAACTTTTAAATTAAACCAAATTTACTACATAACATATTTAAATTAAAAATAAGATATTACAAGTTACCTTTTTTTTTTATTATAATAGTTGTTATGTCGATATCACGGTTTTAAATTAATTTTGTTGTCAATATAATCTATAATTCAATAGTATTTCACATTTATTAATTTAGAACTTTATGTTGTAGATAGGACAGAAGTAGAAAGGAGGTATGTGATAAATTGACCTCTATTTTATTTATTTTTTATATTTATGTATCATATTCTATAAATTAATATAATTTATAGTAAAATGTAAAAAAAAAGTAAGGTTGATCTCCATTTTCCGCACAAAAATTATATATAATTGACTCTCACATTTTGAAAATCTGACTCCGCCCTTGATTGCAGATGTATTTTAGCAAATTACTTATTCCATTATTTCCATGATCTCCATCAAATCTTTACACCTTGTTTGGATGGAGTGGAGAGTAGAGGAAGTGAGAGAATGGAAAGAAAAGAAAACTTTCCGTCGAATCGTGTTTGATTGATAAAATTATGTCGGAGGTGAATGATACGGGAGGTGAAAGGTTTAACCTTGTATTATTATAATTAATAGAATCGGTTTCTCTCCTAATGTGGGATGTAACGGGTGAAAATAAATTTTGTTGCAAATATTGTTGGAAAAAATAACACAAATATCCAACTTTATATCTTACATATATAATTCTCATATAAGTTTTTTTGCCACAAACCTACAATAACTACCAAATTTTTCATTAATTTTCTAAATTTTAATCAACCAAACAAGAAATAAAAAGAAAAGAAAAGTTAAACTTATTTTCTCTCATTAATCATTAAAACATAAAAAAATTAAATATATTAATCCTCCTTTCTATTCCATTTCATTCATTTTTATTCTCCACCTCGCCTTCCTTCCTCTTCTCTCCATCCAAACAAGGTGTTAGTTGAGAGCGTTACCATCAGTCCATCACCTGCAATTATGATCATAGACTAATATGAAAAATATTTATTATGCTTCGGTTGATAAGATTCTACTCAATTAATGCCATACAAATTTACAACGAAGACCAAATTTTCATCCAATGCGGACTTGATTAATTCAAGATCCTGATTTAATTTAACACCGTGCTAATAGTGACACCATCAAATATAATGTGAAGACAAATCTTTGATTTAAGTCATGGTTTCTCATCAAAGGTAAAACAAGGAAATAAATCATTCTTGCATTTTTTTTTTCATGAATTATAATCCCTTTCCTCTAAACCTCAAAAAAAAAAAAAAATTATCTTGTTTTCTTGCTATATAATTGATTTAAAATAAATCACAACTCATACCACACTGCCGACAAACGAAGCAGTTTTTTGGCATTCGGTGCGGAGAACGAGAATATGCCATTCGAGTTCCTCCATGGCTTCATCGGTGCTTCCATCCATACGGTTATCTCCTGTAGTTAGGAGCGGAACTAGAAAATTTTCATAAGAGATGCTAAAAATTTTAATGCACAAATTGTGGTTACTGGAAGTTGAGGCCAAAATCTTCACTATTACAACTAGGAGTGACAAAAAAGTTCGTAGCTCATGGCTCAATTGTGACTCACATCTGGCTCGCTCATTCGTTATTAGATCGAGCTGTTAACGAGCCAGTTCGCTACTAGCTCGATCCAAAATTAATGAGTTCAAGCTGGGGTCTATCTTGCTCACCAGCTCGCGAGCTAGCTCAGCTAGATATCAATTTGTGAATTTGTATGAATTTATGTGCATTTTATATTGTCAAACTCGGTCCAAAAAATTTGTAGAATTTATTTTCTTCTTAAAATAAGGTCCAGCTAGGTCCAGTGAGCCAGCTCGTCAGCTCGCAAGCTAGCTTGGGCTGGCTCGTCACAATTTTGAGAGGATGTAGCTCGGTCCAGAATTAACAAGCTGAGTCAAGGCCTAACTCGGACCGAGCTAGCTCGTTGACACCCCTAATCACAACATAAACTCTTACCATTAGTCTATAAATAGACATGTGATAATTTATGAGGAGAACTGAATTGTATAAATTGTTCTAAAAAATAAAATAAAATAAAATTTTAGTATACATAATTAAAATTTTAATAGCTTAGTCACTTTTGAATGACTTTAGATCCATCCTTGTTGTAGCTGCTCCATGGACACCGCATACTTTACTACAGAATAATAAGCAACAGAAACAAAGATCCTATTAACCGAGGGTCAGGTGGATCCGTTGGCTTCGCATAGACCTGCGCACGAGCGGCGAGCCGCTCCTCTTTTCTTTTCACTGGATGCTTTTGGTTCTTTAACGTGGACTGTACGGTCGAAACAGTGGGTAGGTGCGACCGTGGGAATTGCAACCACAGGTTGACCTACTGTTTGATACCCAAAACAAAGGGCCAGCCCAAATTGATTTAAAAGCTATATTTCACAAATTACAGATTTACCATTCTTGAATTCACGGGCCGAATTACGTAGCCTTAAATCTGGTCAGCCCTGTAGTGAGTGAAAATACGGGCTTTTACCATGTCATCTCGTGGCCCACAAAGATCCAAAGTCGAATACTACCAAATTGACAATTTTAGCCTCGTGGATTTTCTCATTTTACACCCGAAAGCCACAACAACCCTCAATTGCATCTCTCTCGAACAAGCTCGATCGGTATCTGTTTACTCTTGAACCGCGAAATCAATGGCAAGACTTCACTGGCTGGAGGCGGTGCTCCCGCTTGCCATCATCGCTGGTATGCTGAGCGTAATGGGGAACGCGCAGTACTACATCCATCGCGCCGCGCATGGACGGGTTAGATCTCTTTATCTGATCTCTTTCTTCTGTCGCAATAATTGCAAGGAAACGTCTAAACTAAAGTTAATCGATTTTGCTAGGAACAAAGAAAGTTTATAGTTTTAGATGAAGATCACTTGACTCTTCTTTTTTACTGTTTTCCTCTCTTTCAAATTGAGCCAAATGCTGTTAAATCGAAGTTGAAACCCTGATATTGTTGCATCTGAAGATCAACCTTCTGATTTATTTGGGAAAAATAGCTACTTAGAATGGTCTGGTACTCAACTAGAAGTAAATTGGTAGGGATTTTACAGCTAACGAAAGTTCTGATCTTATGCAATGGACTCCTCAAACTTCCGTGTTTGCAGTATCTTTTGATTGCAATAGATCAGCGAAAGTACATCTTAGTTAAAAACATAATTAACCTGTGTTCATGTCTAGTAAGTGGTTTCATAAGTATGCTGGTTGGATGTAAGCCTTTAGATGTTGAAAGGTTTTCAACATATGATAGTGTTTGCTTAAAATTAGAGCACATCTATTGGGTTAATCATTTGTTGTGTGTTCTTACTTTCTTTTGGTTCAAATTTGATGGAATGATTGTAACTTGCGTTTCGATTTTTTCTTTTGGTGATAAAATGACAGCCGAAGCATATTGGAAATGACATGTGGGATGTTGCTATGGAGCGGAGGGACAAGAAGCTTGCTGACCAGGGTGGCAATTAACTTTTCCTTTATGGTAATTTCTATTTACTTTTTGATATGCTTAATGCTTGATTTAATAAACCCTTTCAGCTTATGAATATTCGATTTTATGCTATCTATTTGTTAGCACTGCATTATAGTTCGTTAATTACAATATGCTTTACCAGAGTTAACCTTTGATGACCTAATATAATGCAATGTTGTTGAACAACAGTTTAGGAACACCTTTATAGTGTTATGAAGAGGTGTGCGAATGCCACACTTATTGTTTTATATATTGTTAAAGGGGCAAATTCATGAAAAGAAAATATAAAAAATATGGTTTCAATTCTTATGCGAGATGAAAATGCACACCCTTATATAAATGCACACTTCTTCTTTTAATGAAGAAAGTGATAAAGTTTTACCAGTTTCTTTACTAAATGAACTCTTACACCTCATTCAACAAAATTCAAACTAAAACCTATGCCAATCTTAAGCTAAGAAGGGTCATTTTTGTGGTCTCAGATATCTATTTATCATAACAACACTTGCAATAAGCAGTGTTATCAGAACCAGATCAGACCGTTCGGTTGGACTGGAAAAAAAGTACCCAGAAGTCGTTCCGGTTTGGTCCATAAAAAAGACCGTACTTGTAATGTAACTGGTCGAAACCAGTTTAATTAATTGGATTTTGATTAAAAAATCGGATTCTTTATGGGAATGGATGGGCTTCTCAAATGTATTTACAATCTTTTTCGCCAAATATCTCTTATTTTCGAACCTTTTCTCTCTTCTTCTCCCATAAGATTGGATTAACCGAAATATACGATTATTAGAAAAATTAAACGGATTGTGATAAAGTTTGTGGTTCCGTGTCTCTAAAATTCACTCCACAAGCATGGCAATAGCTTAACAATTAGTATTCAAGCAAAACAAGTTGAAGCTCTGATGGTCTGAATTCTCAACCAAAACCTCTACATGTTAGTATCTCACATACTTGGTGAATTTGTGTTGGGAATTGATAATTGAAAGGCCAACATTTGATTTACACTTATTTAATGGTGAATGTTCTCAAGGTGTTTGATAAAATGCTCAAAACCAAACTCTTCTTTCTGATTTATGGGTTTATGGGTTTATTATGAGTGCAAATGGTGAGAGCCTAAAGATGCAAAAAATGCTCACCTGATCGTATAATTAGAAGAGCGCTGGAAAGCAAGGTCATAGTGCAATTCAGCTTCCTCAATTGGTGTATTATATTTTTAAAATAACTTTCACAGGTTTTTCCATTAAAGCTAAACATATTTTCACCTTACATCAATGGACACAGCCTTTCTGAGCATCCATAGATTACAGAGAGTAACAACTTCAGTTAACATTTCTCTCCTATAATATTTCTTTTCTGAATAATTGAAACAATAGCTTGGTGCCTCTGCTAATAACAAACACGTCAGAGATGGAATTGCACCAGTTTTAAGAGCAACGAATGTTATAATTAAGAAGTTTATTTAACATCTTTTAGGCTTGTACATGGTACGGAGTTAAGAAATATGAATGTAAGAATGTTACATCCTATTCGGTTGTTCTTATGCAAGCATCATGAGGCATATGCAATTAGTACAAGCATTTTCATAAGAAGAATATATCGTTCTGAATGCATAGAGCATGCTACTAGTATCACACGTGTTTTTTTTCCTTTAAAACCGAATTCACTGTAAAAAAAAATGTCACATAATACATAAATGTAGCCTAAAACAAGTTACTTGGATAGCAGCAAGGGAATACGAATTTTTGAGGATAAACATTGCATGTGGTATTTATCTCATCGGGTTTGTACCATGTGGTACTGGATCCCATAAGATATTCGTTGAACTTTTGCAATATAACCATTGATCAAATGGCTTGAAAACCTTCATTTTATTTATAAATTTGGATTTCTAGTATATAAATTTCACTAAAATCATGTGCAAATATAATTATTTTGATATATGGCCTTAATATCTGATAAATATAAATATTTTAAAAAATCAGTGGTTGAACCGGTTGACCCACCTGTCCGACCAGTGAACCGTTGACCTAATATTTTCTTAGCCACATGTTAATACAGGATACTTAGCAAAGTAGATTGTTAAACTTGTAACCTCCGATTTTGGGGGCAGCCTCTCCTCCGTACCCTTTCCATCACTTCCTTTCCCTTCCCCTCTAATTCCTGGTTTTGGAGCAGACCCTTAATGGTGTTGTAGGCACATTTTGTTCATCCTAATATTTGCCTTGTATTTATTTCTAAAATGTGCTGAATGATAATCATTCAAACTTCAAAGCTTACAATATGGTTCAATGACAAGTAAGTTGCTCAAATGGTCTGCAAAATTATGCACTATTACTCATTTCGCATTATGGTCCCTAAAAGTTCACATTGTAATTTAGTCCTTAAAGTTTCAAATTCTAACATATTGGACTTTACCATTAACATCCGTATGTACTGATGATGTTAATGCTTGCATTAGCATCCTTAGCATTGGAAGTAAAAAGATAATTTCAATCCATTTCACCAGACAAATCACGATGACATTGATTCTGATGTTTGTTTTCATTCACTTTTGTAACAAATGTCAAATGTTGTGCCAAATTGCTGCAAATTGGAAACATCAAGGACCAAAATGAACATTTTGAAACGTCAGGGACCAAAATGGGTGGGGAAGGAGAGGACTATTTGTGTATTTGACTGTTTCTATGATCAGATGGATCTTACTTAACCTCTATTTGCTACTAGTTTTTTTACAGAGCAGTGTAAACCTCCAAGTTTACACTGACAAGGCAATGGAAAGTTTTGAATTTAGAGTTATTTCTTATTTTTCAGTGCAGGTAGAGGAAGGTGCTTCATCAGTGGATGGAAATAAATGCTCTTTGGAGACCTTTAGGAACTTTAATGTCATCTTTTCTGCACTTTTGCAAGTTTTACAACCAGAAGCAATTCTTCGGATTGTTGGTTTCTTTTATATGACTTGTTTGAAGCTATCTCAAAATTTGTGTTTATCTTGCTTGTTGAGCTACATAAAGGACAATAACATAACATGCCTTGAAATTCAAGGTTGATTTGCTCTTGTAATTGTGTTACCAGCATAATGACAAATCAATTATTCGGATTTGGTTCGGCGAGGTCAAAAATTCGTGATTCGGGAATAATTCGGGTATAATTCGGGAATGATTCGGTATTATTCGGATCAGAGATCTCAGTTCTGTAAGAGAGCAAAAACAAAAAAATAACAAAAAAAATAAAATTATGGGAAAAATTCGTGAATTATTCGGCCGAAGTTCGGTCAACCGAATAATTCGGCGTTCAGTTTGGCATCACAAAAAAATCGAATAATTCACAAATAATTCGGAAATTATTCGTGAATCTTGTCACTATGGTTACCACTTACCAGAAGTTCATTTCTATGCTTCAATGAATTGTCGGACTTTATTAATCCTTAAATAGGGGAGCAGGGTGGGTACGCTCATGACTGGGACTATTTGATTGAACCATTATATTAACTGAATGCTTTGAGATTCTCATAAGTTGATTAATGGATCCAATTCTCACTTAACTACAAGACTTGTTCTAAAGGGAACAATTAATGTTTTGTCCCAACTGCATTCACTTGCTTAAAAGAAAGAACCATAATAATTGCTACCTGTTGTGCTTATTTTTTTTATTTGATTGCTTCATAGAAAAATCTGTGTGATTTATGTGCATTATACTTTGTTCCTTCTATATTTCATCCAAACCCGGTATATGGCACCAAACTATCATGAAATAATGATAAAATGCATGTAGCTTGTAATATATTTTACAATCTAATGCCTTCTTAGTAAGAGCTAGTTCCTTTACAAATCACAATAAAGGACAATGTGATATTAAACTGAGATGTTACCATCGTGAAGATCTATAGCACTTGTTGGCTTGTCTATTTGATTCATTATGCTTCTTTGCAGTTTATATTGAAAATAAACTTACAATGAATTTTAAAACACCTAATTTAGAGGTATAGTTGCATTAGCGGCGCGCATATGATCCCAAAAACATTGGATTTTGTAATGCTGCTGAGTTAACCAATTCTGTACCCCAATTGTTGGATTGAATAATAAAATAAGATACATGTGATAACATACCAGGTAGCAAGACTTACCAAGATGAGCTATATTTTGATATTTTGATAGCTGGTTAGGACTCATGTTATGATATTTATATCAGCCAATGACTATTATTGTCCATAATGTTTGTACCCATCTTTTTTCAAGGGATTGCAAAAACACCGGCATTTTTATTCATAACAAAAAAAAAAAAAAAAAAAAAAAAAAAAAATATATATATATATATATATATATATATATATATATATATATAGAGTTGGGCTAACTTGCTTTGGGAAGTAAAGCGGGTTCTTTACTTCCCGCTCGTATCGACATTTTCAAAGTTCAAATAGCCGATCCGAACCGTTAGATGTGATCTCCATATTGAAATGTGCTTGGAGACCAAATTTTACATTTTTTGGAATTTTTTTACTATTTATTAAGCCACTTTGAAAATCGCTGATCCAACGGTTTCACTGTTTGAACAGTGAAACCGTTGGATCAGCGATTTTCAAAGTGGCTTAATAAATAGTAAAAAAATTCCAAAAAATGTAAAATTTGGTCTCCAAGCACATTTCAATATGGAGAACATGTTGAGCGGTTCGGATCGGCCATTTGAACTTTGAAAATGTCGATACGAGCGGGAAGTAAAGAACCCGCTTTACTTCCCAAAGCAAGTTAGCCCAACTCTATATATATATATATATTATTAATAACCGGCCTCCCAAAAAATTTCCACCCATGCCCAACCCGCCCCCCCAGGGGGCGGTTTACACCCCCCCCAATCCGCCCCCCAGTGGGGCGGTTTACTATATATATATATATATTTTTAATTATGTATTATTTATAATTATGTTTATAATTTATGTATTTATTTATATTTTTAATACGATGAATTTTATGATTTGTGAATAGTTTAAAACATAAGTGAACAAAATAATCAAATAACGTCTGATCTAAAATGTAGAAACGAAAACAAAGTGAATAAAATCAGCAAATAACGTCTAATCAACATAAAATATAAAAACGAAAATATAAAAATACTACTGTCAGGTTTACAATATGAAATATAAAAAACTATCGACGAGGAGGACGACGACCGGACAATGACAGTCTGGGAGCTGCCCCGCACGCCCTCGGCGGCTGCGTGCGGGTCTTTTTTCGCTGCACACACCTCCTCCGTGGCTGTGGAGGATCCTCGTTATGAGTCAGATCCACATGCATGTCCTCCTCGTCATCAGAATAATCCACATGCATGTCCTCCTGCATTGTGTCCGTGGATCGTCGGTATGAATCGGGCAATGGATCATACTGAGTACCCTGTGATGGATCCGTCTCCCATGGATCGAACTCCCAGTCCCCAGTATATGTGCTCGGGGGCTGTGTCCTGAACGCAGCAGTCTCCCAAGCATCAGTGGGCTGCTGTGCCCCATTACCACTAGCCTCGTGGTCGTGCTGCCTGGGGGGTGGCATCGATGGTGTGGCTCCGGTGACATCCTCTACACCGGTGGCGGTGAGGCCAAAGTCTGCCGCAGTGAAAGTGGGTTCGGCACACCACATAGGATTTCCATCTTGCAGTTATATAATGTTAGTTTTTCTTTATAAAAATAACAAAAATTTAATTTATACAGAGACGAACCAGCTTACCTCGCCAAGCTGTACCGGCACATTAAATTTATTGTAGTAGGCGTGCCATTTTTTGTTGTCGAGCACCCAATCGTGGAACGCCCAATCCGGGTTGTCTTCTGCAACATTTGAGTTGAAGTTGTTAAGAACACACTTTGTAAAACAAAATTGACGTGTATGGTAAAATAATTTAACTTATAATACCTTCGAGGGCTGGTGGTAGGTCATCGTCGTATACTAATTCTCGTTCTTGATTTGGTTGGTTCGGAGCTGGTGAGTCTTTCTTGATCTCACGCTAGTTGATGTTCTCACCAGCGTCGTGCAACATGCCAATGAGGCGTCCATCGAACTGGGAATCCTCGACGATCGGAGCAGTGTGATGCAGCATAGTACACCCGAACGCCCGAAATTTTTTTTCGCCATGCACACCAAGCTGTGTGCAACTCCTCGGATCCCCGTTAGTACCTGTTCATAACGATTAATTAGAAAATAAGTTGTATGAAAAAAACTAATACTACAAGTAATCTTTATTACTTACCGCTCGAGTACTGGTCGGGCCCCACGGCAAATGGGTCTTACTCTCGTCACCCATCATTCTCCGCCGAAGAGAATCACCGTAGTCGCCCTGTAAGTACACCGAATTCATGTACCACCGCTGGTACCAGACCATATATCGCAATGCCCATGGTCCTGCTCCCAAACTGACGTCTGCAGGGACAGGCGGGACCCACAAGTGGTTCTCACCCGTGCGGGCAATCCTATAGTGGGCTAAATGGCGGCCGCTCCAATCCACCTCTGGCTTCTTATGGAAGGTACTGCATTATAAGTTAGTTAGATACAATTTGTAAAATAATATCAATATTTGGGTGTGTATTACTTACTTGTGCAACTTCTCCGTCTCATCCTCACCAAGTATCGGGTCATCTGGGATGAAGGCATCGAAGCCGAACTGACGAGGAACCCGATCAGGATAGTGATACTCAACTATCCAGTAACAAACGACTGGACCCCGATATAAACCGAGATCCCTCTGTTCCATCGTCAAGCGACAGAATATCCTAGCCCGGTACCACGCCCGATACGGGAACCACTCGATGTTTGCCTGGTGCAACAGTTGGAGCTGATTCCGAACGTACGAGATACCCGCTGTCCCTCCCCTCGGCGTGTTAAAATAGCGGAGGCAGCTACCCCATATGGCGCCGTATGGAGGGCTTTTCTCGATGTTGGAGCCTCTTTGCAACTTCACATTAGATGGAATTTCGGGTCGGCAGACCGGTAGGTGCGACCAGGACCATTGTTGTAGTAGAAGGAGTGGCCCATTGAACTGCTGGCTGCCTCTCTGAAATTGTAGATGTGTATTTGTTATTATCAAATAAAAAAAAACGTAAATAACATTAATTGAAGAAGACTTACCAGACAAGCGTGACACAGTCCTCTGTACAAACATGCAAGCACGGCTCCACCCCAGTTCCACCGCGATTGCTTATCGAGTAGCTCCAGCTGCTGGAGGAACATAATCGGAACTGAGTCGCCACTAGAATCGACAAACATCGTGGTACCACATAAGTCAAGCACGAATGCCCTAACATACCTACAGTTTCAAGAGAAAGTAAATAACTGTTTTTTTTTTAAAATATTTTAAATGTAATGTAATAGACTTAGAAATTACCTCTTGACATGCTCCACGTCAGACGTGAATGTGGTAATGGCAATTTCGACGGCATATTGGCGGAGAGCTTTAAGACTGATGCAGTACTGGGAGAACTTCTCATTATCGTCCTCATTCTTCCGTTTTAGCTTCTTTGCCACCCCCTCCACATGTACACCCAACAGCTCTGGGATCAACGTCTGGAGTGTCTGATGATCCAAGACACCCCCTACCGGATCACCATCGATCCGCAGACCCCATAAGGCACTCACGTCCTGTAGGGTCACTGTCATCTCCCCCACCGGAAGATGGAATGAATGGGTCTCAGGTCGCCATCTCTCCACGAGACCGCACATGAGTGCTTGGTCAATCCGCCGTGGTTGTTTCATTGTGACTAGCTGGTATAACCCGAGGTTTGGGAAGGGAGGGTATTTAAAAAAAAAAAAATTAATACTAAACCGCCCCCTGGGGGGGCGGGTTGGGGGGGGGGGGGTAAACCGCCCCATGGGGGGGCGGGTTGGGCATGGGTGAAAAAAATTCGGAAGTCTGGTTATTAATAATATATATATATTTTTTTTTGGTTATGAATAAAAATGCCGGGCAAAAACAAGTGAAGAGAGATAACTGTGGATGAAAAGACCATCGGAAGAAATTGATTCTAGGTACTGACCTTTGAGCATCTCCAAGAAAAAAACATCGAGTGTCTGTGTAAAAGAAGTACTGTAGTTATTTGAGAACTGTTTCTATTAATGTACTTGTTAGAATCTTAAAGCAGTTATTTAATTTAGTAGCTAGAAATGCTAGTGTAAAATCAAATAGTTTACTCGTGAGTGTACTCGCCCTGCTCCCCTCAGAGAGGCAGTTTTTCTTTCCATGTCAGATGACAAAAAAAATATTATACCTTTTCTTTTAATGTTATCAGATGGTACCATTATTTGGGTCATAACTAGACATACAATCTCGCAAGTTGGTTGTACTACCAAACCAGATTTTGCTTGGCTGTAATTAATGTTACTGGCACTAATTCCAGGGGTATATTGTAATGGTGCAAAACAATTGCCAATGCAATTGATATTGGAAACTTGTTATTGCAAGCGAGTCTCTGTGTAGAATATATTTCTTTTCAAGAATGAAATACACAGGTTAATCCATACATAATGTACAAAAAATAATGTGGGATTCTGTATAATGACGAGGACACAAAATTGACAAGGAACACAAATTACAACAATCAAATACAAAATGAAACACACCTAACAATTCTTCTTTTTTTTTTTTTTTTTTTCTTTTTTGTGAGAGAGTTTCATTTGACCTTATATGCATTAGTTGAAAACTATATAATCACGCTGAAGAAAAATCAAGAATCTACAAAATACACACCACATCAAGCTGGTAGAATAGGAGACGGTGATGGTTCCTCTCTCTCCACAACCGCGGTCTCTACATCATACCGATCTAAAGAATTTGCAGTAACCTCACTGTTGGATTCTGGGTTTTGACTTTCGGCAACTGTAGTTAGTTGGGAAGAAGATGGTTCTTGGAAATGGGAAGGCAATTCAAGGTCAATATCGTCATTATCCTCTTCAAAATCCCCTTGCAAAGAGACCACATCATCTGAATTGAATTGATGGAACTCCACAATTTCCCGTAGAAACCGATTTTCCCTTGCGTAAACAGAATTTTCATGTGCCAATCTTGCCTTCTCAGCTAGTAATGTTTCTAATTGTACCCGTATCTGATTTATCAACAAAACAAAAGAAATTAAAATAACAAAAGGCTTAGAACTTCAAAATATATTATTAGAGGGCTTGTCCTACATAAACCTGAGAAATGATATATGACCTATAACACTAATACCATTATTCACACACTTTCTTTCCCAAATTGTGCAAACTGCCTCTGTTCCCAATTTGGGTGTTTCTGAAGAAACATGGAGAGGAAGGACAAGGGCATATTTACATCAATTCTCACTCTGTAGGGGTATCAATGAAATTTTGAGGTCATAAAAGGACCAAAATTTGAATTTTTTTTGAAGTAAAGATGTGCTATTTACTGAACATACCAGATCTTCATCCTCACTGGTTTTCCCCTTCTCACGGCCCTCACGTAATACTCTGTTCTCTTCTTCCAACTGAGAGCACCGCAATTTTGCAAATGCCAGGTCAGCTTTTACTGTTTTCAGCTCTCTCAACAGAAGCTTTGCTTTGGCAGCCATTACATTAGCCATCTAAACAAATTAATCAGACGAAACTAAATTTACACATTTTCATACTTTTATTTATTTGGACCTAAATATTAAGCATTGTTTTGTTCTCCTTTTCTGGGAGAAGCTAACTTTATTTTTATTTTTCTTTCTTGAAACTTCAAGAATGGTATTGAAAATAATAATAATTTATAACAATGTGCTCAAGTCCTTATTTTTTGAAATAAAACAATATGTTTAAGCTAATAAACTAGATTGCAACATTTTGATTTTGAAAAAGAATAAAAGGAATTTGATGAAGCAACAATAAAGAGTGGATTCAGATTCTTAGTATCTCTTTTTATCTTTGAGGAAAAATTAGTATTATTTTTATCTTTCCGATGGCTGGAAGAAAGTTTTAAATACTAATGGAAAGCTAACTTACCACAAGCACCCTTACCAAGTTCTAATATCAGAAGGAAATATGATAAAGTAATAATAAAATATTGGTCCACATCGGAATCCAAACCAACACAAAAGAGGGCACCTTACGTCTCGAGAGGCTTTGAGCTGATTCTCTTGCTCTGCTGGGCTCATAGGTGAGTTTAAATTCCCTGAGCTTGAATCTACAGTTTGTAAATTTAAATTCCCTCCTTTTCTTCTGATTTGGAGCTTCTTTGTTTCTTGGATTATATCAGCTGTCCTATTCTCTACCATCGTCAGTCCCTCCTGAGAGGATATATACAAAATATACAACTTATAAACATCCAATACGGAAAAGAGAATTCTTGCTTATATGCCCATCAAATTTGTACATTTGCTCCCCATACACCTTTGCACTTGTAATTTAAAAGTACGATCTAAAATACTGTGCCATAACAGGGAGAAGTACAAGATGTAGATAACAATGATACATTATAATATTATTTGCAATTACCTCTAAAGCATTCTTTATTTTTCCACCTATGTCTTTCAGTGCTTCAGAGCCTTTCTGAAAAGCCGGGTTATCTTGCTTCTTTAATCTTTCATACGACCAGCGTGACTGAGATGGCTGAAGTGTTTTACAAAACAAACAAATCCCCTAAGTAAATCTCTATAAAATCTCTGTCAAAACTTTTTTTTTTTTTGTCAATATATGATATATCAGATAAGAAACCAGGTTTTAATCTCCATTCCTAACAATTTCGGTAATTGCAAATTTGCTCACGGAAGCTCAAACAGAGGTGGAACACAAGTTATAATATTTCTGAAACTAATAAAATCACACCTGAGTGGAGTCATCGACCAGCTGAGGTAGTTCATCGTCCTTTTGCGGATTCCCATTTTCATCTAGCATGGATTTAGCTTTCCTAGCCAAAACACCCCAAAATCCATTCTTTTGCTCGTTGTCATTCAAACTTTTTATTGAAGTGTATTCATGTGTATTGACAGCTTGCACCTAATTGTTGCATGTATTTTAGTACAATGAGAGGTCACATAATCTTAATTTTCTTATGATGACATCAAACTGAAAAATGTTCAACCTTTATTTCAGCATCCAATGTTTTTAAAATGTTACTAAATTCTATATTTCTATTCCATATCCAACAAAAAAAACATCCAAGCATGTATCTACGCCCCAGTTGACCCGATTATCAATGCCGAGTCAGCATTCACATAGCAGCCCGCTTAGCATTTCGTAAACTAAAAATAAAAAAGAATAATCGATGCTGAGAAAAAGTACAATCGAAAAAATATTAAGATTAATGGTACCTGGTTTTGATTAATCCCGCGATCAGAGGAAGCTGTGAATGCGGCGTCAGCGTAAGCCGAAGAGAGGGATGAATCACGGTGCAAGGCGGAGGCGCGGATAGCCTGAGCGGCGAGCGATGACGTGGACGAATCGCTGTCGTCCGTACGATTTCTGTACGATCGATAATCGTCGACGAAGGTGGCCGATCGCGTCATCACTTGCTTCCTCCGGTACGCCATGGATTCAATTTAATTTTCGTCGACTATTCTCCTCTTGGTTCGTTGGAAAATTTCGCGCAAAATTTGGATGTTAAAAATATGTCTAATTTTTCCCTTTTTTTTTTCTTTTCCTAATTATTTGAGTAATCAACGGTTTGCTGGTTTTTTCTTGTTCCTTGGTTGCATCTCCCCGCTTTCTTTGCAATCAATATATTTTGGATACTCTTGGGGCACGGATGCATAGAAAAAGAGAACAAAACAGAGTAGCTTTGACTTCATGCAGCGCACCAAATATAGAATTAAAACCGCGCTGCAGTGCTGCACGAAGCTAAAATAACCATGTTCCGAGTGCTATTGCTTTGCGGAACAAGGTGCTATGTTCCGAGTTCAGGTAATATGTTGCTACTTTGTTTAGCTCGAGTTTCCGTGGGAACACGTATCCTCTGCATTAACTCAAAAGTGAATCTTTTGAGTTAATACATTTCCTCCGTCTGATTTTAAACGGAGTCAATCTAGCTGTCTGATTTTAACACAGGGTTCTTTAATACTAGTGGGATCTTGTCTGCACGGATCTTAAAGCAGATGGGATGGTCCAGATGTATTAACTCAAAAGATTCCCTTTTGAGTTAATGCAGAGGGTACGAATTCGTTTGCGTGGTGGCGTACTTTGTCGGTTTGTCCAGATCAGAGCAGAGCCACATTTGATTGCGATACCATTGCTTTACTATTATTCAATATTATTACGACCATACTATCTGGCTTAATTTGGATCGTACGATTTGATAAGGGGTGAATTTCTGATCTAATAGGAACCGTTAAGTTTTATCCATGGAGGAGATCAAATAATTTCACGATGGTGCTTTCATATGTAGAGTAGCGGATGCAAATTGGTTGTCATACATTATATTCTCTTTGGATAAAAGAAGAAAATAATAGAAATTTGGATCCCCCAAGTACGTGAGGTGCAATTAGTAAATCTGGACCGTTCTTTTAACCTAGCACGAATCTTGAAACAGTTCCCGTAAGTTTGCATCCGCATCAGATTGAGTTTGATCCTACTGAAATTAATCTGGACCGTCCGTTTATATAGATTGCATTTCAGATAATTGAGGGGATGCAGACTCGAGCATTTGGATCTCCACGTAACTCATGAGGTGCCATAAGTAAATCTAGAAAAGGAAATTTGTTACAGCGTGACTAGTCCTGTCACGTCACGTCACGTTAACATCATGTCACATTACGTGTGTCGATTACGTGATGTGACTCGTGTGTTGTGTGACGTGATCAATCGAGTGACGTGACCGCATTCCAGTGAATAATACATGTCACGTCACGTCACGGTATGAAACATAGAGTATCTAACTTTTTTGTATGTATAGTGTATTCAGATTTTTATTTTAGTATAAGTTCAGTGATACTGGTACTGATGTAGTACTTATTTTTATTTTCTTTAGTTTAGTCTAATGAATGTTTATAATTTGAATTTTTAAAATAATATCAGATGCAGCATTTTCTAAAAAAATAATCTTTACAACATCATTTACTTATTTTAGAATTTTTCATATTTTTTTTCTTCTACATTTTCAACAATTTAAATTAAAATATAAAAAAATTGACATGACTAATTTACGTCACGACATGTCACGTGACGTGTGATCACGTCACGTATGGTCACGGAATGACTACGCATGACGTGACCATCTTCTACCATTTTGGTCACGTCACGTGAAAAAAAATGTTGATCACGTCACGTCACAGTGTGTCACGTATTTCCTTCTCTAAGTAAATTCGAACTAATTTTTTAACTTGGCACGAATCTCAAAGCTAATTCTCTCAAGTTTGAATTAAGTTTGATCCGACTGAAAATAACCTGGAGGGATACAAACCCCCAAATAATAGAGCTGTTGTTTCAACCATAATAACAAATTAAAAGTTCGGGTTCGGTTCGGCATGTCAAAATTCGTGATTCGGGTACAACAAGGAAGAAAAAAAATTCTAAAAAACAATTTTTTTGGCATTTTTATTGCGAATAATTCGTCAATTCGCGTTTTATTTGCAAATAAAACGTATTATACGTTTTTACGCATTTTATTCGGAATTTGGTTTGGATATGTAAAAAAAAAACAAATTAATCACAAATTAAACGTGAATTAATCGCGAATTATGTGACTATGGTTTGCAGTAGTGTTCTAAATATCTAGCTATAGCTACGCTATAGCTCTGTTATAGTTTTTTTAGACCATAAAAGCTACGCTATGAGATAAAAGTGCGCTATTTCAGCTACGGCTGCTATAGATGTAATAGCTGACCGCTTTTACCGTTACGCGCTATTACTACCGCTATGCTACATGGACTTTTTTGTAATTTATACGGGCTTCTGTACTTTTGTTCATATTTTTGATACTATTGGTCTGCTATAATAGGTATGCTAAACCAAACTATATGCTTTTGTTCCTATATGTGATTTAGTCTCTCATTCTATATCGGAAAATATTCAAATATTAATTCTTCCTTTTATTTTCTCTTCGTCTAGTATTCACCTGTAAAATTATCGCTGTTCGTTTCATTGAAAACTGATTTTGATTATTATAATATATAAAATAATATACTAACTTTATTTTACTTATAAAATTAATTGCTCTTCGTCTATTATAATCTGTAATACTATGAAATATGTACTATTAAATAATGTTACATTGCATGTCCTTTTTTTCTTCTTCTTATTTGCATGATTGAAAAAAAAATATATAGACTTAAATTAGTTATCATTTAATTATTATCCCAATATTGATCATGTTGATAATTAGTAGAAATATAGACTATAATTTTTTTAAATTGAAAAAACGCTATGTATGAAATCTTCTGCTATAGCTACGCTATTCGCTATAGTTTTTTTTTTATCTTCCCGCTACGCTACTATAATCGCTATTTAGAATCTTAGTTTGCACACATGTCACCGATGGCAAGGCCACATACATATACACAGAACACCTTTTTTTTTTTTTAATAGAGATAGCTCTAGGCTTCTATCCAACCTTTCTCTTTATAGCATATTAGAACAGCTTTAAACAGGCCGATAAAATATTTTTTTCATTTACTTAAAGAACGTATAGATATACACTTTCATAGATTTAGAAAAACTAGTAAATTATAACCATTATGAAAGATTAATTTTTCTTAATTATATTTATTTGTTTTATCTTATGTTCCATTGTTTTTTTTTTCATATACATGATTTGAAAATGGATATTGAATAAAATAGCTGCCGGAAGGTTTTGTCGACTGGTAATGAATATAAAAATGCTCAGAAAAAGACTTTAATCAAATAAAAACAATATGTTTTACTAGAGGTTATGTTATTTTCAATATTGATCTAATAAATATTTGTACAAGTATAATTAGGATATATATTTGATATCATAAAGTTATATCTTTGACGATTTAATCGTTTTAAATTAGTACAGAATAAAAAAAAACATCTTAGATGCAAACAATAAGTTATGAATACATTATTAGCGGTTATGCTAATTAAAATATATTTGTAATTTTCAAATTAATCTATAATAAATATTTGTACATATAATAGCTACACTTGAAGTATATCCGCTAGCTTAGTGATTTACTCACTTGAATTTACAACATACTTTTAAAATGCATGGAACAATTTGTAAATTAAAATTTTAATGTTATATATGATGAATAAAATCTATTTATATTTTCAAAATTTATCTTACAAATTGTGACTCCGGTTGGATTTCAAGTAGTATATAACAAATATTAATTTATACACGTATTGAATTATATTTAAAATATAACTGTTTAATTTTATTTAATTACTTTAAATATGTTCAGAGTTAATTATAAAACTAATAAGTTAGGGGATTGCTAGCATATATACATGCAATATGGTATCAAACTCTATGCTCGTATTAATTTGGGTTCTACTTCTACTTCTCTAAAAACTCTGACATTAGTAATTCTATATATTATATATGAGCCGCCGCGCTATGGCCTGATCCTAATCTAAGCAATCTCCATTTCTTCTCCTTCATACTTTCCTCCTCCTACCACTCACCATATCTCTCTACCCCTTCCACAACTCTTCCCCATCAAATTCAGATTCTGTTTTCTTCACAGCTGAGAAAAGGATCAACCATGGTTTTTGGCGGATCTGACGCCATAGAGACGATGAAGACTTTCAACCTGCGACGTCATCAGGGAATCCATCATTTTGAGTCTAAACTGATTCGTGCCTGATTAAACCTGGGATTTGATTCATTGCTAGCTGGTGATTCGTTCTATTGGTAAGTTGGGGTGTAAATCTTGCTCATCGATCATCAGATCGAACCAACGCCAAAACCCCATGAAACCCGGTTGACACCTCGATCAGCAGAACTCAAAGAACCCCGGAATCTCACAGTTAATCTTAGGCATTTGTCTCTGCACCACCTCTTCCTCTCCATGCTCTCGATCTGGACCAGCCACAAGGGGTCGATCTGTCAGGTTCTACAATGAACGCCATTCCGTTGCTCTCGTCTGAGTAATTCCTTTCAGGGGTAATTTTAGATTATTTCAACTTTTCCAAGTACTTAGTACTTGCAATATTTACAACAACTAAGAGATTTCAGTATACTGTTAAAAACTTAAAAGCTGACGCATAATTATGAGTTTTACTTCCTTTTTTGTTTCCACTTTCCTATATATTCTCTAAAACTAGCCAGTACTGCTTTCCCAATTTCCATAGTTAGTTCCATTATAAATCGAGATTGGACTTTGATTAAGTCTTCCTAAATTAGTTGTATATTTCCTCCAAAAAAAGAATCATGTCTCTTTTTTATATACATCTGTAGCTTTCATCTTACTTCTCACCTATATATATTATTTCTTGTTATATATTTATTTCCGTATATTAATTCTTTATCATTAGGCAAGCACTCCTTAATAATTTTATCTAATTTTTATGTCATTTAGAATGAACAAAATGGTGCAAGGGGCTGGGGCTCTAATATAAATTGTTGCTGTAGCATTTTTGGAGACAGTGAGGGAAGCTAGAGTGAGCTTCCTTCAGCCCACTCATGGATGTGTGTTGGATTTGAATTAGCTGCCGACTCATTGATTCAAACACTCAGTGAACAAACAAAGAAGCAAAAGTACTTTTTAGCTATAGCAATGCTGAGTGGATGAGTGAATGATGCGGGAGCAAATTCTCTCCTTCCCATTCTATGCTTGGACTGAAGGGAGCTCCCTCTTTCTTTTTCATTTTTTTTTTTTCATTCTTTAGTGATTAAAAAAAATATGGCTTATATATTTCATTTGTACTTGTAGAAAGAACAAAATTTCTATCCCAAACAAGCAACAAAAATAGAAGAACAGAAGTAAATGAGAAAAGTAGTCAGTAATAGTACATAATATTATTGACACTTCAAAGAAAAAGTAACCTTCTTTAATTTGCATTTACTCTTCTGGATCCTGCTTGAAAATATCTCTTCTTCATTTTTATGATTTATAGTTAATTACCATTTTGTTCTTTCCATTAATTATACACAGGTCACAGGATAATTGATTATATCTTCATTATTTATGTATGATTAATTAACCTTCAAAGAGAGTGGTAAGATATTTCTATTTGTATTTTTTTTTTCTTTCTTTTTGCTTCGGGAAGGCAGATTAATTAAGGAGATAATTTAGCCATTAATGAGCGGCTGGAAATCTTAATTTGTTGAGGCAGAAAATAACCTAATTTTGTTTCTTTTATGTGTAAAACGATCAGGGTTCTAAATAGCTAGCTATAGCATTTTCAGATCTTAAAAGCTATAGCCCATCAGCCGCTTTTCTTTTATCAGAATTCTAAATAACTACATATAGCTGCACTATAGTTTTTTTAGGATTTTAATTAAAAGCGACAAAGTGATAATTGCCATTTAGAACCTTGAAAAAGATCATTCATTAGGAAAATTGAAATGCTTTTCATGAGTTGCCACAATTTATATTTTGGCTCTTTTTCAGATAGTTTTTGTTTCATGATTTCTGGAGGCACTTTATATGGTGATTTGTTGAACATTTTGTTCCATCTTTAGGTTTTTCTATATACGTTATCATATGTTGCCACGACTTATTTGACAGTGTATAAGTCTCTATATGAAAAAAGACACCTTTTCCCTTTTATTTATCAAAGGCATTAATTTTGAATAGACAAGCTCGTGAATATATCAATAGGAAATTAAATAATTAAATCTATCCGGAGATGTAGATCAGCTAGCTCATATGGTTATTTAATTGACTGATCATCACCCATGTTTTTCTTTTATTTATCAAATTTTGTTCAGATTTCCTATGGCTGAAATTGATTTCCTCTACCGTGTTAATAATTGTATTTCGGTCTGGTCAAATATTTACAAATCCAAAAAGGTTACATAAAAGGTCCTCCTATCTCACATGCATATTATGTGAAGTTGATTTGTAAATGAATTATCAAACATCTCAACTAGTACCACTATTTAATTAGAACATTTCAAAATTTAACCAAATTGAGAATTCAGATATAGTTTGGTAACCTCGGTTGAAACTAGCTAGCACTATATATTATTTAGAATCTTTTTAAATATATTCTGTGTCATGCATAAACTAATTAAACTTTTCTTTTTGAAATGTATTTAGACTAATTTCTCTTTAGTTAGAAAGCAAGGATAATATATATTAATTTACTTTAGTTTCTCTTTGCAGATATATCATTTTACTGGTCTCTCAGTCTCTCTCATTATGTGGTATTTTTCCTTTATTAGTACATGTGATATCTTGCCTCCTAATTAGTTTCTATCTCAATCTGTTGCTTCTGTCCACTAAAAAAATTAGCTAAAAAAAAATTGTAGGCCTATGTATAGCCTTTTTGGTAGTTTGATCTGAGAAGCTTCAGTAAGGACACATGATTCCGCTGTTTTTTAACAGTGAAAGTACAAGACTTTCTTTTCTGAAGAAAAAAAGTGCAACACGTTAATATTATAATGGAAAATGTGTTGAGTCCATTAAATCTTCATCCTAATATCCACCAAAGCTAAATGTGCTAGTATCTATTTTTTTTTAAAACAAATATTGTATAAATGTAAACATTTATTAGTTACTTTCAACATATAATATAATAATAAAAAATGACCATATGACTGTGTTTTTAACTTTAAATTAGTTATAACAGAAATATTATTCTTGTAAAAAATTAGCAACTTTCTTTTAATTTTATTATGTTTAAAATTTTCAAAACATGCTTGTTAATGATATAAAAGTGCAACGATGATCCACTTCCGTACCAAGACATGTCTTGAGATATGTGTTAAAAGAAATTAGCTAATTAAGTGTTTATAAGAAATTTTTGTGGAAAGTAACTCGTTCAACATTTTTTAAATACACAATCAAATGACCATATTTTCTAAATTGCATGTTTAGCAAAATTAACTGTGTTAAAGCTAGGGGTGTTCATGATTTTAAAGTTTCACATGCGCTGCCATCAAAACTAGGGGTGTTCATTGGGTCCGGTTTAATTGGTTTTGAACCGGACATAATTAGTTTGGACTAAACAGTTCGGTTTAATGGTCCGGTTCAGTTCAGTTGGAGATTTTCAAAATCGAAATAACTGAACCGACCAAACTTTTATATACTATGAATTTGGTCCAAACCGTCTCAGTTTATTTCTTAATCAATTGTTTTAAATACTTTGGTTTATTTCTTAATATTTCAGTTTATTTCTTAATACTCTGATTTATTTCTTAATATACTTTGATTTTGTTACAAAACAATTGTTTTAACTAAAAAAATAAATTAATATATTTCGGTTTGAACTGAACAAACCAAAATAAAATTTTGATTCGGTTCGGTTCAGTTCTATTTTTAAAACCAAATTATAACTTTGGTTTGACTAATTCAGTTTGGTTTCAACCGAACCGAACCAATGAACACCCCTCATCAAAACTATGGCAAAATTGCTACGAGCTTAAAAAAAAAAAACTATGGTTAAATTCATTTACCGTGCGATCAAGATCTAACGATTCATATATAATGGAATATCTGGGCCCTTCAAATTTGAATCTGGACTCCTACAGTTGCTGTATCATTTCTTTATAGATTTGTTTTCATCACACAGTTCCCTATATATGCCTTTCCTTTAGACATTGCACTTGAAAATAGTAGAGTACCTTATAATATCTTATATTAGAACTTCCCGCTTATTAATAGATTACTCATTTCTCAATGCAAACAATGTTGTGCAAGTACCAATAATGTTGTTGTTTAATACCTACTTTTTAGGGTTTATTGGAAATGATTCCATAAATAGCATAGTATAATATTTTCTTTTTTCTAACAGAGGATATTGACTTAAAATACTCGACATATCACATGCTTTGCTAAGGTCTTTAGCCCTTACCAAATATAGCACAATCCTTGTAAGTTCATGTGTCTGACACGAAGACTATACCTTGTAAAATGCCATTTCTGGAAAAAAAAATTCATACCCATACCCTATGTGTATTATTGTGGTCCATGTATTCCTTATTGTAATCTTATTTAACATTTTAGGTTTTCCTTTTCATGTGGATAATATATACTTCATGCATGAAGAGTTTGTATTGTAGAGAAAACCCAATATATAGAGATACTTCTCATGAAATTATTTTTATAGAGTCATAGACTCAAATGGTTCTTGTACTATTATATCTTTTATAGAAAAGGGAGAGAAATGATTGCTCTAGTTTAATGTTTGGTATTAGATGTACTTATTGTTCGCCTTAGTTAATACCTTATAATGGATTAATGGGATTAACCTACAGTTAGGCGTGAGAGTTTGGTTCTAACTTTATAATATATAGAGCTGTGCGCTTTACAAAAGAAAAGAAAAAACTAGACAAGATTTGGTGGGTGTCACTTTCTTGTGTTCAAATCTAAAGGTGAGACAAACAAAGGTCGTAACATCCAATCAGTTCCTTAAAGCACTTTTTCCCTCTAATTATTTTTTCAAGTTGTAGAACGCAGTATGTTCTCGTAACACTTTGCATAGTTTGTTTTGATTTTTTGTGTTTCCCATGTCATGCCGTAAGTGACTTGGTGTCTGCATAGTGCATGCCCATATAGGGAGGCTGCTTTAGTGAGAAATCTTATGGATGGATGGTTTTTAAGTGTTTAAAGTTTCACATGCGCTGCCATCAAAACTAGGGGCGTTCATTGGATTTGGGTCCGGTTTAGTTGGTTTTGAACCGGACCGAATTAGTTTGGACTAAATAGTTCGGTTTAATGGTTCGGTTCAATTTAGTTTGGAGATTTTCAAAACCGAAATAACTGAACCGACCAAACTTTTATATATCATGAAAAGCAGCCCGTCGAGTAGAAAATATATTTATATAAAGATAATTGCTAACATATAATATATGTTTAGGAGTAGAACTAGAGTGTTTTTAAGTTCACCAAGTCTTTTTGTAACTCAACTCTAAATTTTATCGGATTAGTTTCAAACAATAAATATGAATGTTTGAAAGCCACCTATCTTATAAGTGATAAATGAATACATTAAAATTAAATTATAAACGTTTTAATTTTGACTGCTTGATTTTATACTTAATTTTTGCATGTAGATGCATCATTCGTAAGGTACGTAGATGCGTTTTAAAGGTTCAGATTCGTCGTTTGAAGCTCAGCCAACATGTTTTAGAGTTGAGTTCACAAAGAAACTTGATGAACTTATGAACAAATTAGTTCTAACCTACAGTGCGTTGCTAGCGGCTTTATTTGCTAGGTCATTTGCAATATAGGATATTGAGTTAGGGCCGTGTTTGTAAAATAGCACTTTGTAACTCTTTTTTTTTTTTTTTCAATATATTGTTAGTGCCGTAATGTCATCTACCCGTTTAAAATATATATATATATATATATATATATATATATATATATATATAGAGTATGGCTAATGTGATTTCAGTAGCATATGGGCCGAAATGCTTACGGTCTAAATTTGAAATTTCAAAATCCAAAAAGTCGATCTGAACCGTTAGATGTGTTCTCCATATTGAAATGTGCTTGGAGACCAAATTTTACATTTTTTGGAATTTTTTTGCTATTTATTAAGCCACTTTGAAAATCGCTGATCCAACGGTGGCACTGTTGGGTTAAGCCACCGTTGGATCAGCGATTTTCAAAGTGGCTTAATAAATAGCAAAAAAATTCCAAAAAATGTAAAATTTGGTCTCCAATCACATTTCAATATGGAGAACACATCTAACGGTTCAGATCGACTTTTTGGATTTTGAAATTTCAAATTTGGACCGTAAGCATTTCGGCCCATATGCTACTGAAATCACATTAGCCATACTCTATATATATATATAGTAAACTAGGATGTTTTTAAGCTCACTAAGTTTTTTTTGGTGAGCTTAACTTCAAAATTTATCGGAATAACTTAAAACAATGAAATTCAAACTATTATTTGAAACCGATTTATTTCGTAAGTGATGCATTTATATGTAAATTTATAAATTTTTGACTTAATTTAGTATAAAGTTATGCGGTAAAAAAAGAAGGTTTATAAATTAATTTTAATGCATTCATTTCGTCAATTTTTTACTATTTGACTTTATATACTAAATTAATTTAAAATTTTGTATATTTGACATATAAACGCATCACTTGTGAAGTAAATATCATTTTCAACGACTTAACTAGATTCATCATTTGAAGTTAAACTGATATGTTTTGAAATTAAACTCACAAAGAACTTGATGATCTTAAGAACACTCAGTTCTACTCTGCACATATACTTACAAGGAATATATTGGTAACAATAATATAAATACATGTTTAATTATATATAAAAACATTTTGATAATAATATATTTGAACAACCTTCCTGCTACTCAATATATAAAAGACCCATGTTATTTCCAATAAACATTAAAATAGTGAATCGGTTGATACACTAACATTGGCACCATCAAACCCAGATGGGTAATTGGTATTAGATATAAAATCATCTCCAAATATCATAGCACCGGCAGCTAATGCTCCAGCACCTAGACCCATTCCAAAACCAGCTGGCCCGCTATTCGTCCCGGTAGGTCTACTCGGTGCCACATTTATGTAGCTTTCAGGTACCGCAGCTGGTCCCTGGTACGATGGACCTGTTGTAACAGCATTATATGGTGGCGTTTGAAATGGAGGCTGGTAACCCGTTTGAAATGGATGAGTTGGTTGCTTTGGGATGTTATGCGGGGCTGATGTTTGCGATCTTGCGTGTGGTTGCGACGACGGGTACGTGTAGACCGGGCCATCTTCTATTGCTAGTGTTATGCCAACTTGATCTGAGTGTGTAATGCCTTCTATTGGACCTGTAATTCTGTGCTAAATTTGTTAAAATATTGTACACTTATTCTTTGTTTTTTTTTTTTTTTTTTTTGAGAACAGTGGGGAACACCCACCGATACAAAGTTTGAGAATATTCGGTACCAACTATCTGGTACCACTGATGCAAAACAAAAGTCACAAGGTATTTAGTAAAATACCATATAGGGGTGTCAACGGGTACGGTAAGGGTCGGGTAGAAGCATTTTCATACCTGTATCCGTTACAAATTGTTCTTACTCGTACCCTACCCGTACCCGTTACAAATTATCTTACCCGTTATGGTTGTCGGATAACAAAATGGTAGCGGATAAATAACGGATAATAATAATATAATTATTATTTTTATTATTTATTAAATAAAACATTATAATTTATACATTCATTTGACATATGCATAGTACTTTATTGGAAAAAAAAATTCTTATCATGATAAGGGCAAGTAAACCAATTAAAGTATCTTTTTCAATGTCTATTAATATATATAATATATATAATTTTTCTTTTATAATTATCCGATTGGATAACGGGTACGAAATAGACTTTACCCGTATCCTTACCCGTTTAGATAACGAAAAAAAATATTTATCCATACCCGTACCTAATAAGTTTATGAAAAAAAAATCTTACCCGTACCCGTCTTATCGGGTACGGTACGGGTCGGATAAACGGGTAAAAGGGTACCATTGACACCCCTAATACCATACCTGCCAACAACCTACAAAGTAAACAGCTACGCGATTGATTAATTGATGTATTAATTATAACAAGTTTAATTTGAGGCATGGCAATTTTAACTTGAGATTGAAGTATTACATCTAATGTTCTTTACATTAGGTCCAAAATATCTGCTAAAGAACTCTGTTAGTTTATTCTAAGGAAGACTTTTGCTTTATTTGTATATATCTTCTGTTTTTATTTTCTCTATTAACTTATAATTAATAAAATTAGCAAACCACATGCACAAACACTGCAATTATAGTATTATAATTAATTTAATTATAAAATTTAAATTTTATGACCTGAATTGAAGGTAGTGCCCGGTTCTTTATTAGAAATTCGAACAGAAACATCAACAAACCCTTTAGGCTTTCCAGAGTTTCTCTCTCTTAACTGAAAGCTTGCGGTTTCTTCAAATTCAGATCTTGTTTTATCTCTGTCATGTGCATATTTATCCAGGAACTCTTGCAGCTTAACAGTTGCAACTCCATGTAGCCGCTCTCGTAAAAATATAGGCTCTCTTCTGTACACCTCGATTGTCAGTATCATTCGTTCCAATTTAGTATCGGTTTGGTCGATCGAAATTGAAAATTTGGTTTTCCATGTAGGGTTTGGGCTTCCTGATGCATCAATCTTTGTGCAGTATTTGTTGTCAGGCTCCAACCAGCCAACTGAAAACCACTGGGGTTTGAGAAGAGAGGAGGATTTTCGACTGAGACCGCGTGCAGATATGATGCAAATTTCAACGAAGATTTTGTTCATGGTTTTTTTTTTTACTCTTTTCAAAGATCAACTGATCCGTTAGCGTTTTGCCTTTTCTTTTTTTTTGTTCTCGTCTTTCAAGTTTCGAGAATGAGATTGAAAGTTTAATTAAAACAAGGGTATATGAGAAGGATTGCTTTACTTGGAGAAAAGAGATTCTGTGCCATCATTGGATAGTTGAAGCTATCTTAAAGGAATATGAAAGCATTGAAGGTTTCATAAATCATAAAGCAAAGCATATAGAATCTTGGTTAATTGACAAGTGCGGTTTAATTTAAAATAGCTCTATAAACAGTGGCGGAGCAATCATGGGTAGACAACTTGAATTTTAAAAATCGTATATAGACCTATGTATAATGATTATTATCTACTTTTGAAGAAAATATTGTGTCCGAATTAATTAATTCACTGCGTTTGCAACTCGCTATTTGCAGGGGCGAATTCAGAATTTTCGTCAATGGGACAAAAAAAAATATTGAATCGGATTTAAATAGCTAATCAGATTTAAATCCATTAACTAATTGAGTATTTGATAAAAAAAATAATACTTTAACTTATACTTTATACTTTATAATGCTCTGACTTGTAATTTATGATATTCTGACTTATAATTATAATTACCAATTATATTTTAAAAAATTTATTTTAATTTTAACTATAAATTTAATCCAAATTACCAATTAAATATTCAGAGGGGGGGCAAAAATATTTCCAAAGGAGGGCAAAGCCAGTCTGAGGGAAATTTTACAAATTGCCTTACTTTCAAAAAATTTCAAACAAAATACCCCTACTCTAAAATAATTAACAAAATGCCCTTGTGGGACCCTCCTTTTTCCCTCCTTCCCCCTCTCTCCCCCTCCCTTCTATTTACTCTCATCATATTTTAATACATTCACCTCTTTCATTGGACTTTAATTAGCAATAACAAGTAACAAATTTTTTTATAAACATGCAATAATTTTTTAAGTTAGATAATATATAAATATCGAATATATGTTTTTTAATTAGGCAATAATTTTTTGGTCAAGTTTTCTAAAGTAAAACATATACTCTTATAAGAGAGTATAGAAAGCATCATTTTATAATCATATATTATTATATTTAGACATGTTAGTAACCAAACGTAAGTACAAGAATTTTTTTATTTATAATAAATATTATAAAATAAAAAAGTGCTTTGTAATTTTATACGAAGTATTATCATAAAATATATGAAAGCTGTGTCTTGTTTCATAAAAAAAATAATGTTATTAATACTATTTTTAATACATATTTTTCTCATCTGCTAACCCATTGTTATATATTAATTTCGGCACGTAATATAGAACACTGCAAACCACACAAATTAATTTGTGGCTGTATATATAAATTCATATGTGTAAGTTGAAATTAAAAAAAAAAACTGAAATTTTCACCATCCAAATGTGAATAGAAATTTTCACCAATCTTATGCTTGTACTTACATATTGTTACTAAAATATGTCTAAATATAATATTCTATGCTTACACAATGATGTTTTCCAGACTCTCATAAGAGTATCTGTTTTACTTTGGAAAACTTGAGCAAAAAAATTGTTGCCTAATTGAAAAACATATATTTGAGATATATATTATCTAATTGAAAAATTTGTTACTTGTTATGGTCTCATTAAAGTGCAATAAAAGAGGAGGATGTGTCAAAATTTGATGAGAGTAAATAGAAGGGAGGGGGAGAGGAGGGAAATGAGAGTCTCACAAGGACATTTTGTTAATTATTTTAGAGGAGAGGCATTTTGTTTGAATTTTTTTGAAAGTAGGGTAATTTGTAAAATTTCCCCCAGTCGGAACCGATAAATCTCCACTAAAACTCAAAATCCAGGGGGGACGGCTGCCCCCCCCCCCCCGGACTACACTGGATTCGCCCCTAGCCATTTGTATCAGTAAAAATTTTTGCCTACTACTAATAATAATTCTGACTTCTACACCCCTGTCTATAAAGCCTAATTTTACGTACATTTGAAATAATTGTTTTTATTTTTTTTAGCAGAAGCATAATAATAGAAATAAACTGATAATTATAAGGTAATTATCTAGGTTCACAAATGGAAACAAATTCTACCTACAATCAGTAGCATAAGAAACAGAGAAATAGTAAGTAATTTACTCTTTGTCAAAAAAAATAGTAAGTAATTTACTTGGAATATTAAAGCCCATGATGATTTTGAAACTCCTCAAAAGATCCGGTACCAATACCACAAAAAAGCCTCGGTAATATTATTTTTTTTTTTGTGGGGAAAATTTCCTATAGGCTTTTCATTTTGATAAAAAATCATTGCATGAATTGCTTTGGAATAGGGATGTACGTAAACAAATCGGATATTTTTCGAATTCAGAAAATTAGTCATGCTATCTGATTTGTATCAAAAAAATTATAATGTATAAGAATACAATTTCATCACTAATTATCTTTATCTGATCCATTTACAATTCTAGACCACAACAAATACACTTTGTTTTTAAGTACTGATTTGTTAAACTGGATATACATTCCATGATTTATAACTTGTATTTTTTTTATCATACCAATAATTTATTACTTGCATTTTTTATCATACTAATGATTTATTACTAGTATTTTTTTTTGTCGTATAATATTGATATATAATCTTGTTGAGGAGGTGTATCAATAATGCTATTCTCTGGTTTTGCTTTCCCTTTTTCCCGATTCCCATAATTAAATTTCTTATGAACGATTCAAGCGTTCTTCGCATTGTTAAATAGAAAATTAACCAATCTGCATCAGAAAAGTCAAGGTGATTCTCAGGAGTCAGTTTGAGTTCAAGTTTGGAGTAACTTTTGGAAGATATCACTCTTCTTGTGTTTATTTCAAATCAGTGGATTCACCCCCACCAGGATAGAAAGTCAATTGATAGAGAAAAAGACACTTGCAGAGCAACAAGAATGCCAATGTTCCGGGCAGGTCAAGGGACAAGGCGAGGTAACATGGTACGAATAAGAACACATGTATTCAATTTTTTTATCGGAGTCGGTCATCATCTTTCGAACTCCCAAACTTCCTCCTGTCATCTCCGATCGTACGAATTGCTTGTGTTTCTTTGGCTTATGCCCTTATTCTTTTTTCCTAATGATTTGGTAAGGCAGGAATCTCACTCAAGAGTCAAGAGCATGGGGTGCTGGAAATGTCGAACTGTCTGTATTTTCCTTCTTTTCTTGTGCCCGCCCGGTTTGGGGATTATGTCGACTCTTTCTCGTCGAAAATGATAGAAGATGCAGCTAGTTTAATCTCGTTTTGATTCAAATCTGATTTATTGCCACGGAAAATTTGACATCCGAACATATTCTTAGAGAGTACAAGTTGGGCCGGTGCTCACTAAAGTCGTTCCATCTGTATCAAAATTCAAAAGTACACTTACTCTATTCAAATTTAAAAATTGTCTGTGTAAATTTAAATCGACTTTAATTTGATATAGGACCGAATTATATAATTCCCAGAGAGCAACCTATTAGGGCCTGTTCGTTTGTCACGGGATTACACGGGATGGGATTTAACGGGGATGGGAACTCACTTTTGAAAATGTGGGAACCCATGAATAAGATTACGCACGGGATTGATTATGGGAATGTGGTGAAATGAGTGTTCGGTTGTACCGTGGGATTATTTGTGGGAAATTCTATTTTTCTAAAATACTTGATATTATACAATTATACTTATTATTAATAAAAAATTTATAATTAAATAAAGTAGATTAAATAATAACATAAAAACATTTATTAATTATTATTTCATAAAAAAATAAGAATTTATTTTTATAATTAAATAAATTGTATTTATTGAGAGGGGATATACTCTAATCATGTATTTATAAACTGGATTTTTAGTTATTGCATTTATTAATGAGTTGGATAAAATTGTTAAAAAATCTTGTATCTGATACTACGCTTAAACCATATCTTAAATAACATATTAATAATTATTATTTTATTATTTTATAAAATACAAATATTATTATTTTTTATAATTAAATACGGTGTATTTTATTATACATTGAAAAAAGTACATAAAGAGAGAACGCCAATAGAAAATATTTGATGATGTCCGAGTGCATTTGTGTCCGGATCAGCTCTGGTCTTTAGTCCCACAATTAAAATTATAGAGGAGAGAGGGTGCTTATATAATACCCCTTACTACATAGATGCAAAGCACTGGAGAAGAGTGAGAAGGATGTTGAGTTTTAATTGTACTGTAATTTGCAGAGAGAGAATGGGAAAAAAAAATTCACTCTGACCTCCGTTTTTAATTCCTACAGATTTGCATTGATATAGGAATTGTGATGGGAATAAAAATAGGAATGATCGGAAAAATTCTGTGTGTCCGAACAGGGTTGGGAATTTAATCGGGAATTAGTCTAAATTCCCATCAATTTCCTGTGGGAACGGGACTGCCGAACAGGCCTTACGGTATTGCTTATCGGAAGATGTGTTTAATATAGAGTCCGGCTAGTATGACATTGGTGTCATGTGACACCAATTTCAAAATTGATTGAATATAGTTCAAATGACTAATCCAAACTGTTCAAACCGATTTACTATATGAGTGATGCATTTACATGCAATTTTTTTATATTTTCGAATTATTTTAGTATCAAATCATGTGGTCAAAAATGTTGAAAAATGAATGCATTAAAATTAACTTAAAAACTCACACTTTTGACCGCTTGACTTGATACTAAATAAATTCGAAAAATGATAAAATTTGCATGGAACGCACAACTAATGAAGTAGATCGGTTTGAACGGTTTGGATTTACCGTTAGAAGTCAATTCGGTACATTTTGAGTTGGTGTTATATAGACCGAAATGACACTGATGTTATACTAGCCGGACTCTTTAATATAGGCCTTAGTACCTCAGTAATATCTACAGATCACCGAGTAGGTAAGGGATTAGCTCACTAAAAGCATTATAGGCCCTCAAATAGGTGTTCAGGCCCAAAAATAATTTCTAAACCCAAACCCATCTGTTTCTTCTTGAATCACATCCTCTGAGATATCTCAAACTTTACGTGACTTTTTGGAATATCTCAATCGTTCAAATACGTTCAAACCAATCTCCATTCTACTTTCCAGCTAGAAGAAAACCGGACAGAAAACCGAAAACAAAATAGATAAATTGGAAACTGGTTCGGAAATTTTAGCGCGATTAAATCCTCAAAGCTTCCGATTTCTTCCGAAAATCTACTAAATTGCTACTTTCGCTTCACAAGCTGGATTTTTGGTACCGTCTCTCTCTACTCCCTCTCAGAGACATTTCAGCAAACACCTCTCGTGCACAAGCTCTTCACGAAATTTTCGTTATTAGGACATGGTTATTGTTACAGTGCTTGTCAAGTAGATTTTCGCGTTGCATTCAACAATGCACTTGCATAGACTGGCTTGCCCAAATCATGGTGCCAGGGTAATCTTTTGTATAACCTGTGCAAACCTCGTTTCTAAAAAGGTAATTGGTTCTGGCTTCATCTTTCAATAATTATGTTTTATTTTTATTTTATTGAAGTAATGCACAGTATTTAAAATCTAATTCTTTGTTGGGTATGTTTAAATGCAATAATTTTGGACAACAGAGATGCTAAATGACTTTATATTATACATTTGTGTTCTGTGTATTGTTTCTAATATTTCAAAGCATAAATTGCAGAGTTCCATAACCTACGATCCATTCCGGGAAACTTTGTATATGCCGCCAACTGCCGTAAGGCTTAAATTCATAAGAATTTCTTCTAATTTTTGGTCTAGTATGGCCAAAACTGTTAATCAGGAGGTTAGCAAGGAGTTAAATCTTTCCAAGGTTACCGATTTTGAAATGGGTATTGCTTCAATTGAAAAGCTTTGCAAAATTGGAAACCTTTCTGCTGCAGTTCATTTGCTGAGAGAATTGACTGACAAGCAAGCCCACATTTGTGTCAGTATATATAACCGTCTTCTAAATTCAGCAATTGAAGCAAATGATTTCAATCTTTTCACAGAAGTGTTCAAATATTTACTGCTTTCTAGATCACCCCCAAATTTAAATTCCTATACATGTGTTGCCAAGGCATTTCAAGTGGTGCAGGATTCAGAAAAGATATTAAATTTCATCAGGGACGTGTGTGAAACTACAAAGGATAGAGAACATACTGTGATGAATCAAATTATTTTTGTCATGGCTGATTCAGGACAGATGGACAAAGCAATGCTTGTATTTGGAGAATTGAAGAAGATGAATTCAAATTTTGATTTGGTCACATTTAACACAGTATTGGGTATTTTGGGAAAGGCAGGTTTGGTGGATCAGATGCTATCAGAATTTGAAGCAATGAAGGGTTTGGGTTTCTCTCCTGATTCTATAACCTATAACACAATAATTAATTCTTTTAGTAGATTAGGGAAGTTTGATGTGTGCAAAGAATTTGCAAGGGAAATGTCTGAAAAAGAGATTGATATGGATTTGAGAACTTACACTGCTCTAATTGACAGTTTTGGTAGAGCTGGTCGGATAAAAGATGCCATTAATTTGTTTGAGGAAATGAAAAGGTGTCAGAGGCCTTCGGTTTATGTGTATCGTGCTTTGATTAGCAATTTGAAAAAGGCAGGAAATTTTGAGTTAGCTCTGAAAATGTCTGCTGAGATGGAGTTGAGTTTTCCAGAGCTTCTTGGACCAAGGGACTTTAAAGCAAATTGGGCAGGTCGAAGAGGCAAATGTAAGAAATAAACAGATAATTGTTGTAAAGTTGTTTTGAGCTTGCAGTGGAACAACAGAAATGTAAAGTTGCATGAGCATAATTTCTCCTCAGGTTTGAATTGGAGCGACTTACGAGGGGCATCAGATCAGGAAGTTAGGGGTGCAAATGGATAGGACATTATCCGTCGGTATCCGAATCCATATTCGAATTTTTGTTTATTCGGATGGTTTGTGAATACGTGGACAGATATGTGGACAGATATGATTTATGCAGATACAGGTACGGTTTCACTAAATGGATATGGATACGAGCATGGATATCCGTATCCATATTTTTTTTGTATTTTTTGGAAATTCATTTTATGGATACGGATATGTATATGTATTTGTATCTGTACTTTTTTATCCGTTTGGTTTAGAATCATATATGTTTAGAGAGAATTTTTTTTTGTTAGTATCTTTTGATTAAAAGTATGTTTATGTTGGTGATTAATTTTTATTGAAGAAATATATATTTTGTAATGACATAAAAGCTTAATACTTGAAGCTTTTTGTTTCACCATAATGAATAAATATCCGAATTATGTCTGTATTTTATGTTATATTTTTGTAATAAAAAAATAATATATTAAATAATATGTTAATTTTGTTACAATATTTAAATTAGGTATTTGAATTAGATATGTATCTGTGTTTGTATTTGTTTCATATCCGATCCGTATTCAAAAAATTAAAACGTATACGGATATGGATTCACCACGATCCGATCAGTATCCAATCCATTTGCACCCATACAGAAAATTCTCTTTTCATTTGATTTATTATTATTTATAATGATAGATAGGATGCTGATGTAATTTGGATAAATTCAAGTGAAATAAAATAAAATAAGCGAAGCCATGTGTACGGCTTTTGTCAAGTTTTGTGCATAGCTTAGCTAATAGCATTTTTTTATGAAAAATAATTTATATGTTTCATTCCCTAGCATAAATGACAAAGAAGATATAAGATATTAGATACTATTTTGTAAGTTTCGTATCGTATTCTAAAATTTCTTTCTGCGTTCTCTGACCAGGTAAACTCGTTTTCATAATTTTCCTTTTATTTGGCAATCAGGCATTCTTTGTGATTCTCACTATACTTCTTGAAACGTAACATGCATAGCTACAAGCAGAAGTTTAACAGCCAATTGTTAAATAGTTTGGGCGTTCATATACGTTAAACTGTTCACTTGTTCTGTGTATTGAATTCATATCACCCACGGTAATAGAATATTTCTGTTTAGATCCTGACCATCTGATCAGAATATGCACAAATATTAAAAGAGCCCCGTGCATTCCACCTCAGACTTGATTGTTCCAGATTCTGATCGGACGGCCCGGATCTAAAGAAAAATATTATATTACCTCAGATGATATGTACTCCTGTGTACTGGCTGGACAAGGGAAGTTTTCATAGTAGTCTCAACAGCTGTGACAACATTTTCCATGAGATATGGAGAAAATTTGAGGGTATAAACAGATGATAATGGGCTATAATTATTGAGGACATTACTATAATATACAACAGTAAAGTTCCTACATATAATTTAAAACTCAGAAAGAAAACAAGATCTCAGCGCTTGAACGAATGAATTATTGATTGCACATGGCACGTTCTCTCAAACCCAAAATGAGATTCTACCATGTGAGATCACCAAACCTTCACTACATGCTTTCAAGGCATCATTCGCACTATTGAGACCGTATCTTCCTGTACAAAACATAGTACCTGCACTTGGTCCAATGAGACGAATCAAATAATGGTAAAAGAAACCAGCAAAAAAAATTTAGAAGTTGATTCAAACAGATGAAAATATACTAAAGAAATATATTCACCTAGGTAGCTCAGAAAAGGATGTTTAGGAAGAGAATAATCCATCCAGCCATGGAGAATACTGCAAATATATGTACCCAAAATAAAATTGCCGCTGATTCTTTTCCACATCCCCTTAAATTCGCAACAGCACCTGTAATTGAAGGAACAAAAATATTTCATGATTGACAATTCAATCCTGGGCCCAGAGTTTGTTACTTCAGAAACTATCATCTAGAATTATTCGGTGACAAGGCAAGAACAAGCTCTATTCCAAGCTCATCCATACCAAATAGCAAATCATGTGAAAATTGACCAATTCTCTCATCATTCATTTTAGTATTCTTCCAGTTTATCCAAAATTTCAGTCATTTTCATAAATTTTATATTAAATTACCAGAAAGTACAGAAGTAGGCATGGAATGCTGAAGCAACAGCACAAATTTAAACATTTTGTCACCCTCAGGTATAAATCCAAACTTATCAGCTAAAGTGACAATGCCTAATCCCGCCAGTGGAACAAAGGTCAAGCGTGCAATAATTATTGCAGCGGTGGTACGCAACCCCAACCTCTTGCTTCCAACTCCTGGACCTGAAAACACAAAAAATATAAATATAATCAATTTAAGGTTTTTTTTCCTAGATAGGCGCCTCAAGTCAGAAGCAGCGATTGAATATGAGCAGTCGGTGTAGCTTATTGGGTGTCACTGTAAAATTTAAAATATCTTGTACATGTACTAAGGCAATGTCATTTGGGGGCTTCAATTAAAGGTCTGAAGTGGTCGGAATTCCAATATGTTCTATGGGTTTACAGGATAAAAGTTTCCATTTCAAAGGAAAATCCAGGAGAAATATTGAGGTTTTACACTCGTAATATACTTTTTTCTTAGCAGAAAGAGAACATATTAGAAAAAAAAAAAAGCACATACCATCAACAAGATTACCACCCAATGCAAGTAAGATGCAAGGAATCATAGCCTCCCTGAATTTCACCAAAAGAAAAATAAATAAATAAAGTACAATTATATGAAGATACTAGTCTTATGTTCACCCTATATACTATGCAAATATAGGTCCAAGATTGCAACGAAAAGAAACCAAGTTTCAAAATAAAATACCCAAGGATCAGGCAGCTGTCGGTGAAGAAGAAGAATGGGGCATCATCAGTAAGAATAAGTTTCTTCAGAAAAGGTACTGCACCAATGATAATAGCCAGTGCCTGTATGCAAATGTCATATTCAATCTCAAGTATCAAGTTGTAAACAAAACAAATAAAAGAATTTACACAATTAGAAACTTACAGAAGCAATAATAGGAGGCTGGAAAATCTGCTTTAGCTTTAGTATCTCTGCCATTTTGTAAAGCATGCTCATTATCTGTGCATCAAATATGATTATCTTGGTCAAGTAGATAGATAAGAAATTATACAGCAAATATATACCCATAAATGCATGTTCAAAGATAATAACAATTCATCTTGGAGATATCTACAAGCAAAAATATATAACAATTTAAATGATAACTTACTCTTTTTAAAGAGAACCGTTTGGTTACTGTCAGGGTTTCATCTGACGAGTTTAACAAAGGCTCGCTCTCAGGTGCTGCACCATTATCTATTGAAGACTTGTTTGAAACAAGAGCATTGTCTTCAACAGCAGCATTACTATTCTCTAGAGGAGAAGATCTAATGATGGGTAGTTGTTTCTCGTCTTCATTGCCATCAAAGGACTCACCTGGTGGTGGGGCCAGCATTTTAAATACATATGTGTATAGAATAATTGCACCAACCTGCAGTATTTACATGGATTTTAGTATAACTGATTCGTATAAAACCACATATATATACTCTCTTTTCCTTGAATCCTTTTTCAAGAATGAATAAATAAATAAGGACTCATACCCATTGGCCATAGGAGATATAAGCATTTCCATCTTGACTACATTTCTCAGAGTCACCAAATGGATTTGATGCATCACGGCATAGCGCTGCAATAAGCACGAGCGGTATGTTTCCAATGTTCCCTACAAGCAAAAATGTTATAGAAGTTATAACCTTGAAACAAGTTCTATACATATTTTCCAAATGTAGCTCAAACCTAGAAAAAAACTTTCATTTTTCTCAAATGGATTTCTGCAAAACAATAAGCTGCAGCTTGGTATCGAAGTTTTAGGAACAAGAAAGGAGAAGGATAGCCTATTCCTCATCATACCAATTTTATTTTCAGAGTATAGGGGGGTAATTTCCAATCAAATTTTGCTTCTCAAGAGTGAGTCAAACCAAGCTTTCCTCAGAATAAGATGTATTTCAAGAGGGGGGCCAAACAAGCACCACACCAGAATTTTCCCTATTCCTGGAATTAAGGCCCTCCAATATATTCTCATTTCAATTGGAACAAAATTTACCAGAAATTCATAATTTTTGCTTAAAGGTAAAAGAAAATAATTACTCACCAATGCCAATATGAATAACAGTAAACTTGAAATAAGGGTATGGCGGCCGAATAATCCATGCGACTATTAAACCGATCAAGGAGCCTGATATCGTACCAACTATAACATTAACTGGAATATACCACCTGCAAGTATGACAATCATTGTTATAGTGTAAAATTGTAGCATCTTGACAGGAGCATGAAATTCAAAATTCAAAAATGGAGAAAACATGCTCACCACTGTAGCAACTTTTCGAAAGTAATTGCTCTCCCCAATTGAGAAAATATAAGACAAGGCAGTAGGAGTGAGAATACTAGCTGTATGGTGCACAAAACGGTTAAGTAAGATCTTAACAGCATAGACAGAATTTTTTTTTTAAAATAATAAAAGAATAGGAAAAAAAAACTCACCCCATTCAGAAGTTTCCGGCCACTAGTTGGCAGGATGTTAAAATACTTAGACGCCATTAAATAACCCAAAAAGCACATTGTAAAAACCTTGGCAATAGGTAAGACTGCGTATTTCATAGTGGCTAGGACTGGTTCACCACTACCGCCCTGTGCCTCTATCATCTTCTCCAATAGAGATCTCTCCATTGCTATGCTTTGCTCAGCTTCCTGCTTCATGACATTTATGTTTAGACAGAAAAAAAAAAAAAAAAAAAAGTTGCATATTTGCCATGGAGTATGACACAGACAAGCCAAACAATTTTAAAAGAAATATCTAGCCTAACATGACATTAACAGGATGGGTATGATTAAAGGCTTACAAAAATACAAATTGCATAGTGTTGCAAACTTATTTAAGCAACAAAGGGGACATGAAAGGGAAAAGAGAAGGAGATAACATATTTTCCCTACCAATTTCACTTAAACGTATCATTCTAAAGTAATTACATGGCTCCTATTTTCCAATTCGTGTACTCGAGGAATTATATTGTATTGAGGGTATAAAGTAGCATTCCATATGGACCATAACCCTATGACAATTTTACACTAAGCAGCGGAAGAGGCAAAATATCTATCTACCTCACAAAAAATAAGTCAATTTTGTAAACCATAAAGGGTTTGGTGGACCTTACCCAATAATCAATCTATTGAAAAGGAGTTAGAAGAGACTTCTAGATCCTCATTGAAAAAGAACTCTGAGGTTAAGTTACATTCTGAACCTCAACCATATATATTACAGATTTTTTTTAAAAACACCGCGCTTATTGAAAAATACCAGTACGAATTAGCACCTTTATATTAAATTTTTTCACAATATTTCATAATAAATTAGTGAGGTGACTGCCTTTCCTAAATAGATACCAAAAATCTTTGCAAACAATTGAAGATGTACAAGCTGGGATAATTAACTACTTCCAGTAGACAATCATGAAAAAATTGAGGGTACATTGGCAAAAAAAAGAGATAATTTGATGATAGCTTTCTTCCGTATAAGCAAAGAGATATAACAGTCACAGATATCATCCACCATTAATAAAATTATCACCAACGAACTAGGGGCAAGAAGCAGAATTAAAACAATACAAAGTCTTGACAATATCTGAAAATTTTCTTTTCACGACTCAGGGTACTTGCAACCTTAAAATTTTCAAAACAAGTTCGTTCCTGGAATATCGTATCTCATCGGAATTATAGAGCAAAATTAATGCGCCTCTCATCCACCCCCAAAAAAAACAAAAATATATGGAATAGAAAAAGAAAAACAATAATGTAAGCATTTACAAAGCATCAAATCGAACTCACCAGAAAGGAAGAATACGCAGATCAGACGAATATTTCCGCCGAGTAGCTCGACTTTGAGCAATAGATGAAAGATCTCAAATCAAGGGGCTTAAATCCGAGTACAATTGCTCTTTTTATAAATCTGAGAAAATCTCGCAGCAAAAGAGAGACGACAAGAGATTTGATTAGACCCAATTCCTATTCCAGGTAGTTCGTTTTTAACTGCCAATCCCAACTTGGAAACGAAGCAAATAAGCGATAAATAGATGGAAACGAGGAATACGAAAAAACACGGGAAAGTTATAGATGCCCAGGCTTATTACAATTAATTACGAGCTTGTCACTGGTCCGTACATGCGACGTGTCCTGATTTGTGGGCCCAATGACAGGAATTCATTTTACCTAAGGTACCTCATTTTCTGATTTCGAATCCAGTCCGTTTACTATACATACACGAATCTCCAATGTATCTGGTGCATTACAGGTTAATTCTAGATTGGCCTGGATTCTAATCGTATGGTTGAAATTGAAACTCAAATGGTTCATTACCTCAGATGAAAATCACTGTCCTTTCTATTTCGCTGTATATAAATCTGTATTAAAATCATACAGCGAAAGAATTAATCAGAGTAAATGATCCGCTTAACAAAAAATCAATTGGATACCGACATGGAGAATCTAGAAGTCTCTTTTCCGTGACTTGTCTGCCTAGAAGATTGACAGATTGTCGTCTTTTGTTGCAGATGTAAGAAGGATTCAGAAACAAAAGCACCGTACAAGCCAATTGGTTCAGCAAAATAGAAATTGATCGGCCCAATGGCAGTAGGATCAAATTATGTTCGACATCCGTTTAGTCCCGTTCAATTCACATCAAGATTCGTATAAGAAGTTTTAAGATTTACGCACATCAAGTGCCCACCATCTTGATGCCAATCAAACGGCTCCAATTTAGCGTCAGGTCAAACTTAATCCAACGTGTATCGGACAGCCCCATGTCCGGAATTTTCAATTGAAGCAGGGATCGTGTTGACTGTTAAGGGTCTTATAAAATCATTTCCCGGAAATTTACATGAAAAATATATTGTTAGAATTCGTTCAATCTTCGTTTTCTTACGAATAAGTTTCTGTTTTAATTCTATGGCACTTCTCATTTATTTTTATGAATTTGTAAAAAAAAAAATTGATCGAATGCAACTTTATTTTTAAGTTTTAATTATAACCGTAAATACATGAATAGCCAACGCAAATAGAGTTTATTTCTACGAGTTGTTTTGTGGATTCCTATCCCGCAAAGTCTCATAAAACAAAACGAATTCTAAAAAAAAACGCGGACTTGAAAATATAATTGGTTTGTCATATAAAAATAATTAAAATCATATGTACTTGAATAATTGTTACATATTTGTTTCTTCTAAATTCTCAGGGTTTGTTTGGCAATTAATTACCAAAATACCAAATAATGAACCGGAACGCTATTTCGGTTAAAAGGGTTGCCAAACAGACATGGGGGTTTGAAATAGCACTAAAATAGGCTAATTCACTATTTTAGCAAATAAATTGAATAGAAAATTAGATATGCACAAAATGGCGATTATTATTATTTTATATTGTTTATGTATATATTATAGAGTGGTTATTGCTATTTATATTACTTATCCTTTTATTAGTTAAATATTTTTTTATATTATTTTTTGTTATAATGATTATTTATACCACATTATTTTTGCTATTTTTATTGTTATTTTCATATTTTCACCAAACATTTTCACTATTCTAAAGAGAACGTTATATTATTTTTCTTACATCTATCTAAAGAACAAGAAAAAAAAACACTATCCTAACTAAATATCCAAGTAAAATCGTTATATACGAATTTGTCATTCTTTTTAATCACATGTAAACAAAATTATAGCATTTTGACTTTATTATTAGCATCACAAGCTAGTAAATACATGTGGATATTTTTTAATGGTGATTTATGAAGCTATTATATTGCTAAAACACTGCAAGTATTTATCAATATAAGATCTTATAATTTTTATTTCATTATTTGAGTATTAGAATTTTTACTATTAATAATTTCAAAAATGGTTTAAAAATATTAACAACATCGTACTATAATTATTGTTGTTTTCCGAAATAAAATTTGTTTGGTGCGGTGCATGATAGCATTCGGTTGAGTACAAGTTAAGTAAGACGTCATGATCCACCAAAGAAGTTTGGTTTGTTCTTAAATTTAGTTCCAAATATTCCATAATTATTGCTGACGCTTCTTTTCTAAATTTTAAACTGTGTCATTTAGTGCAGCCAGAGATAGTTCAGTAGATGTACTAAAAAAAGGAGAGAATAATTCTATAATTACAATAGTTCTTAAATGGTAGTTTGTCTTATAACTAGTATGAGATAGAGTGGAAAAAATGACACGGCGGAACCGGTTTTGTCACGGAACAGAACGGTTACGACACGGAACGGCACGGTATGTGTGACTGTTTGTGTGCCGTGACTCGCGTGTCACTTGCCGTGATCTTCGTGTGCTGGGACCATCTTTTGAAAATTTGACACGGCACGGCACGTCATGCGAAAGATCTGGTCACGGCATGGCACGGCACGGCACGTGGTCACGCGAGTCACGTGTAATTAGGACCGTTAAGTCTTGATCAAATGATGAATCTTGAATAAACTAACTTAAATTATGAAAAAAATAGTTAAATGTGAGAAACGTGACCAGTTACGTTTGGACACGGCACGCGAATAGTCACGGCGTGACTATTCGCGTGCCGTGACCACCCCTCCACATTTTAGTCACGGCACGGCACGGCACGAGACTAAAGTCACGGCGTGTTAGTCGCGGCACGGCACGTTTTGTCCACTCTAGTATGAGACTCAGAGATATAAATATGAGATTTGTTAACTATGCTTTGGACGTCGGCACGAATTTTGATGTGTGCAGTATAATTTGCACGCCAGATTCTTAATCTACAGTGATGCATGTACTAATTTAATTTGAACATAATTCATTTTTTTCGACTATATTAAATATTATATTTGGTACATAATTTATTCTTTCATATGCAAGAAATATTTATAGACGGTTAATCTTTTTTAACGTATCAAAATTCTTACGCGCGGTATTAGAAAAGCGCTGACAATTTTTGATGAAAATGTGAATCTTATATAAAATTTTAATACATCGAAATGGGTGAACCATTTACAAATTCAAATTTGTACATAATTTACCGTTTCCGATGCATCAAAATTCATACGCACAAAATCTACAATTTACATCATTTGTCGTGCAAACGCCCGGCAATCCCTCTCCAACAATATTTGTTTTTCCTAGTTACATATTTAGTTATATTTAGTTATTATAGAATAAATTACCGGTAGTATTCATAACAGAGGATGATTGAAATGTTTTTTTTTATGTACTATGTGGTTTAAATATCTTCATCATGCATTTATTTTTTTATTTTTTAATAACAAAAATTTGTATGACAAATAAAATCATTAGATGTGATTTATATTATTTTCTCTACATTCATAAATAAATTTATCACTTTTCAATTTGGTTTTATAAATCGAGTAGAACTAGGGTGCTCCTAAGTTCACCAAGACCTTTTGTGAACTCAACTCTAAACCTATCGGATTGACTTCAAACGATGAATCCAAACTTTTAAAATCTTTTTACTTTACGAGTGATATGTCTGCATGTAAAAAAATTAAAATTTAAAGTTAATTTTGTATAGAGTCAAGTGTTCAAAAGGTGTCCAAAAATGGATGCATTAAAATTAATTTATAAATCTTCTAATTTTTACCACTTGACTTTATACTAAAATAATTCAAAACTATAAAATTTTCACATGTAGACACATCACTTGTAAGGTAGAATGATTTCAATGGTTTGAATTTGTCGTTTGAAGTCAATCATATAAGTTTTAAAGTTGAGTTCACAAGAGAACTCGATGAACTTAGGAGCACCCTAGTTCTACTCTTATAAATGAATATGTTAAAAATTCAACGTTCATAATTTATCCGCATTAGTGTATTTTTACAAACTCTTGATACTAATTACTAAACAAAATTAAATTAAAAGATCTTTTACATATGCATGAAGAAAATAATATAAATTATATTTAACAGATTTATTTTAACATTTAAATTTTAAATTTTAAATTATTAGAATTTTAAAATAGAAGCATTTTAATACTCTCTTCGTATATAATCTATAGCGATGGAAGCCAGTAGGAAATTTCATTACGTAATAAATTTAGAACCAAAATGCTGCTAGAATCTATACTGGTCTATTTTGTCACCTAGACTAGTTACTTTCATGTCACAGATAAAGGTGTGGTCACCTCACCTAGACTAGTTAGATGTAATTAATATTAATTTGTCATTACCTAAATTACTCAAGTTGAATGGATTTGGATAAAGTTCATAATTGGCTGATTTGGCGCATCAAATCGCAAATATCATATCACATATATTTTTCTCGTGGATCGACAAAATATTGACTCTTCAATCTTTCACAATAAAACAAATTACTTTTGATAGAATCATGAACTAAAAGTCTTATAAAGACCATTTAAAAACATATATCAAAGGCCTAAGTCTAGTTAGACCCAAAAGAAAGGATGGATCAAAGCTCTACTCTAGACTTGAACCAACTTTGTAAATATCAGAATAACTCAGCACTATCCCAATTAAAGGCCCAAATCAACTTACCTTCGGGAAGAATCTGATGTGCTCGAGTCGAGGTCCGAACCGACCTATCTTAGAGGTAATTCGGTGGCGTCTCGACTCAAGGCCCAAACAGACGTAAAAGCCTATAAATACCCAAAAGTTCATTAGAAAAAAGGACGATAATATTGAGCAAGACAAAGTACAAAGAAAATAGATTTACGTACTTAACGGATCAACAATAAGTTTTACCTAGACCACATATATACTCATTAACATCAAATCGGACTACTTTTTTCTGAAGATAAGACGTATTCTGATCACTTCGGCCCAATATTGTTTGGGAGGAGGCTATCAACTTCCAAGCCAACCAGTTCAATTATATGATATGTACCGGCCACAGAAAATTGCCATCAAATATCATCTTTCTTTTAGAAAAACTCTAAAGTAATGTTTAGTTGAGATCTAAATCATGAAATAAAGAGTTTAAGACCTCAGTTATTACATCGAAAATGTGAATCTTATATAAAATTTTAATACATCGAAATGGGTGAACCATTTACAAATTCAAATTTATACATAATTTACCGTAGAAACGATGCATCAAAATTCATACGCACAAAATCTACAATTTACATCAATTATCGTGCAAACGCCCGGCAATCCCTCTCCAATAATATTTGTCTTTCCTCGTTACATATTTAGTTATTAGAAAGTAAATTACCAGTTGTATTCATAACAGAGGATGATTGAAATGTCTTTATTTTATGTGCTTTTATTAGAGGTAAATTACCAGTAGCATTCATAATAGTAGATGGTTCAAATATCTTCATTTTTTGTGCTTTCATCGTGCCTTTACTTTTTAATTTTTTAATAACAAAAATTTGTATGACAAATAAAACAATTAGATGTTATATATATTATTTTCTCTACATTCATAAAAAAAATTATTATTTTTTTATTTGGTTTTATATAAATCAATATGTTAAAAAATCAACGTTTATAATTTATCTGCATTAGTGTATTTTTACAAACTCTCGACACTAAACAAAATAAAATAAAAAATTCATAATCTTGTACATATGCATAAAGAAAATAATATAAATTATATTTAACAGTTTTATTTTAACATTAAAATTTTAAATTTTAAATCACTAGAATTTTAAATTAGAAGCATTTGAATCCTCTCTTCGTATATAATCTATAGCGGTGGAAGCCAGTAGGAAATTTCATTACATAATAAATTTAGATTGCTAGAATCTATACTAGTCTATTTTGTCACCTAGACTAGTTACTTTCATGTCATAGATAAAGATGTGGTCACCACACCTAAACTAATAACATTCACATAGTTTTTTTTGGCGATGTAACTAATATTACTTTGTCATTACCTAAATTACTCAAGTTGAATGGATTTGTATGAAGTTCATAATTTGCTGATTTGGTGCATCAAATCGCAAATATCATATCACATATATTTTTCTCGTGGATTGACAATATATTGACTCTTCAATCTTTCCCAATAAAGCAAAGTAGTTCCAAGCAAACCAGTTCAATTTGATATGATCTGTACCGGCCACATAAAATTGTCATCAAATATCATCTTGCTTTTAGAGAAACTCTAAAGTAATGCTTAGTTGAGATCTAAATCATGAAATAAAGAGTCTAAGACCTCACTTATTACATCACATGCGAATTAATTATGACAGTTTAACTATGGTAATTAAAATTAGATCTCTAAATTTAAACTATCTCTTCAAGTAACTTAAGAGCTAGTTCCTCTACGTCTCTACATAAATAATTTATGTCATGAAATAATTCAAGTGACTTCAGACGACTATTTAATTTTAAATCTCAATCGAATATAAATTTGGTTAGGCCGACTTAAATTAGAATAATCAATTCAAGCGTTCAAAATTTTAGGTCTCGGTCAAACACCACAAAAAGCACAAAAATGGACACAAGATGTAGATGTGTATAAAATTAGCGACCATATACGATGCACAAGTTACCAATTTATTGCGTGCCACATTCCTATCCTTTAAAAAGAACATTCAAGTTCTATAAGTAACTGTCAGCAGCCAACAAGTTGTGCAAACAAATATTCAAAGCAAATTTTGTGACGTCGAAAACGATGTCAATTAATTCGTTTGGGAAGGCAAGATGTACCAAATTATCAATGCGACTATTGTATTTCTCTTTCTGTTTTGCAATCCAGTGAAGCATGAACTTAATAAGAACCTCTGCATAAGATGAATATAGGAATATTTTTATAATGATGCTTGGACCAAATATGCACATGCGCTAGTCTTAACAAAAGGTACTTAAAATGCAAAACAAAAAAACTCCTCATGTTTGCAAATATGTATAAATGTTTACCTTTATTATGTGTAGTATGTTTTAGAAAAATGACAATTTTCTAATTACTTAGTTCTTAAGGATAAATAAATAAATTCATATTCTTTCGACACTTACACAATAACATTTAAGTATATGTTTGTGTAAGCGTCAGACATAGAAAAATTATCTTATTTATCTTCGAAAACCAACTAATTAGAAGACTAACACTTTTTTAAAACATGCTACATATTTTTTTTTCTTTTTTAATCAAGGTAAAATGAGTATTTTATGAATTTAAAATAAGTTTTATAGAAAAAATAATAAAATGAGTAAATTTGTGAGTTTTTGAAATTTAGAAAGATAAATATGATATTAGAAATTTTAGAGGAAGAAATACGTAATTTCAAAGCTTTTGAGGAGTATGCAATAATTTGTTTTAAACTATATTAAAAAAAATTGAAAATGAGTTGACCCCCATTCAATCAAAGTAGACTCACCTCTAGTCGTGAGCAATAAAGATGAAAGAAAGCAAGCGAAAAGAGAAGCTAAATCTTCCTATAAATTAAAAATTTATAATTTTATTCATTAACTTTTGTAATTTCTGTATCAACAATAGTTTTCAGCTTTTTTATAAAATAAAATCACATTACATTATTTGCGGTGCCGGAGCATTTGAGAAAAAGTGTACCGAGAATTTTCAGGTTTTTTTTTGTTTTCTAAAAAATAGAAGAATCCAAATATTTTTTGTATTTACCTAGAAATGATTTTTGAACCGGGATCGATAACTCAGATTCAAAATATTTCTATTTTTTCCAATAACACACAAAGAAATATTTTAATTTTTCTTACAACTGCAAAAAATTCAGCCTGAAAAATATTGATCCGGATTATTTGTCGCAGTCTTTCTAATAAATCAAATTTTATAGTATTATATCTATTTCCAAAGAAATATATACAATATTTCTAATATTTTAATGCAACAAATAAATAAATTATAAACAATTATATTTAATTAAAAAATAATAATTCACAACTGAAATTGGGAATTTTTTTCCCGGTCCTAGAACCGGAAAACTTTTTTTTTTTTTTTTTCTGGTTTTAAATCAGAAAACCGGAAATTTTATCTCCTGTTCTAGAAACCTCAGTTCAATGCTTTATAAATATTGAGGAAATGTCAGAGGAAATACTTTCAAGAAAAACTCATTCCTCAGCCAGGTCAATTTTGCTGCACTGGAGCGATACAGATGGATAATAGAGAGAGTTCGCTGGTATGGCATGAAGTCAACATAAATTAATATCCATTCACACAGTTTTTTCGACAAGGACCACCCCCAATTGTAAGACACCGGTTCTTTGCTAAACCGACGTCGATCCAGCTCGAGAGGGATGCCACCAAAAAGGAAATCCGAACTGATCTATTTCAGAATTGGATAAATGGTGTTTTGCAATTTCGGAATGGGTAGAATTGGTAAAGGAATTCAGAATTAGTAAAATGTGATTGCTTTCATTAACCTTCTCTGGTTATATAGTTACTCAGAGTTTTTAGAACCTAACTGTTTAACTAACAAACAGACACAGCTCATCTAAGACGCTGTACACCAATGAACTAATCTAAACACCAAAGGATTAATCCTATTACAAAAGTTGACTGTTAGTCAAACTATAAAACTATCTGTAGAGACAAATGTCTAATAATTGGGAATAATTTTTACGGTTTTTAAGCTTGAAATCAGGATTTAAATTCGCAATTTGGACATTTTTGGAAATCTCACCCCCATATGGTGTAGATTTGAAACTTTTTTTTTATTAATTTTGGATATTAATAAAAAATTTGGCAACTTCCTAGTCTTAATTTTCTTGACTCTGCTCCTGGTGGAACCGACTTCGCTACTATCTTAATAGGAGAGCAGGACCCGTTATTCCAATCTCAGCAGTTAAATTTTTTAATGCACGAATCTCAACATAGATAAACGGCTGAGATTTAAATAACAAAATCCTGCTCTCCTATTTAGAGAGCAGCGGAGTCGGATCCACTCTTGGTGATCAACATATTGTTAGTTATCGTGATCATTTTCAAATGATATTTTAAGACAAAACTCAATTTTTTTTTAATAAAATAAATCACACTACATCTTCAGCATGTCAATCTAAAGTTGGTGACTCTGTTTTTAGTGAGCAACATATCGTTTGGTTACTGAGATCATTTTGAAATGACATTTTAAGACGAAACTCAAAATTGTTCTTTGAAGAATAACGTTTTGTTTGTAAAGTTGGAGAAATAATTTTGTACGAAATTAAAAAATAATTCATAATATAAAGAAAACTATTTGAACTTTCACAAAATGACGTCCTGCAAGGAATGAACGTTGTTGGATTGGTTTGGAGGAATGAGGAATCTCAGCAATAATGTATGAATTTCAAAATAATTGTTATCATTCAATCTACGATGAAAATCAATAGTGAGAGCAGTTTGGGTCCAATGAGTTCCATAACCATCCGATCTGCTTTAAGATCCGTGTGCACATATATTAAAGCGAATGTGCACGGATATTAAAGAGAAACACAGATTTTAAAGCCGATTAGACAGTTATGGAACCCATCACACTCAGTTTGAGTCCGATGGGCATCGGACCCAAACTGCTTTCATCAATAGTAGGCTTAGCAATCTTCCACTAAATTAATAGTTTTGTAAGTAAAGTTGAATATCAAGCCAATCAACTGTTTTTAATATCTATAAAGGATTTCCATTCTGATTTTAAATCTGCAACGTCTTATCTGAATCAGAAATCTTTTTTTTTCCAGTTTTGAATCAGAAAACCGGAAATTTTATCTCCAGTTCTAGAAACCGGGAATTTGTTTTACAGTTTCAGAATGGGTAGAATTGGAAATAATTTTTACGATTTTTAAGCTTGAAATCAGGATTTAAATCTGCAGTTTGGACACTTTTGGAAATTTCACCCCACATGGTGTAGATTTGAAACTTTTTTTTTTATTAATTTTGGATATTAATAAAAAATTTGGCAACTTCCTAGTCTTAATTTTCTTGACTCTGCTCCTGGTGGAACCGACTTCGCTGCTATCTAAATAGGAGAGCAGGACCCGTTATTCCAATCTCAGCAGTTGAATTTTTTCATGCACGAATCTCAACACAGATAAACGGCTGAGATTTAAATAACAAAGTCCTTCTCTCCTATTTAGAGAGCAGCGGAGTCGGATCCGCTCTTAGTAAGCAACATATTGTTAGTTATCGTGATCATTTTCAAATGATATTTTAAAACAAAACTCAATTTTTTTTTTAATAAAATAAATCACACTACATCTTCAGCATGTCAATCTAAAGTTGGTGACTCTGTTTTTAGTGAGCAACATATCGTTTGGTTACTGAGATCATTTTGAAATGACATTTTAAGACGAAACTCAAAATTGTTCTTTGAAGAATAACGTTTTGTTTGTAAAGTTGGAGAAATAATTTTGTACGAAATTAAAAAATAATTCATAATATAAAGAAAACTATTTGAACTTTCACAAAATGACGTCCTGCAAGGAATGAACGTCGTTGGATTGGTTTGGAGGAATCTCAGTAATAATGTATGAATTTCAAAATAATTGTTTTTTTGATGGTCAGTGACAAATTGCCAGCTGACAGATATATTGATAAACAAAATATTTACAAAAGTTCCTAAAACAAATAGTTTAATCTTATTCTATACAAAAATGCCACCGCTCTCGATCGGCAATTAAAGCCTATCTAACAGTTCTTGATCCATTTCTCAATTTCAACCTGTGTATCTGTTATGAGGCAGCGCAGTTCCTTTCGGGTATCGGAGAACAATCTTCTATGTCGTTCTCGCCATAGTGCCCAGGCACCCGCTGCCCAGACCACATCCCACAATTTTTTCCTAAACTGCGACAGGTCCTTCCGGACTTGTAGCCAAATTCTTTTGATATCATTACCCCTGATGACCGTAAATTGAAATCGCGCCATGAGATCAATCCAAAAACTTTTCGCGTAGTTACACTCCCAGAGCAAATGATTTCTCGTTTCTAGCAAATCACTTGCACACAGATGGCATCCTGGTGCCACCGCACAACCCCTTCTCAGCAGAATCTGTTGTGTCAGGATTTTGTTATCCAGCATTAGCCATACAAAAATTCGAACCTTGAGCGGAACCTTGATTTTCCATAACACCGCCTGTGTTGCCGATAATATCCCCCTCTGATGCAACCTTGATTTCAAAATAATTGTTATCATTCAATCTATGATGAAAATCAATAGTGAGAGCAGTTTGGGTCCAATGAGTTCTATAACTGTCCGATTCGCTTTCAGATCTGCATGCACATATATTAAAGTGAACGTGCACGGATATTAAAGAGAAACACACAGATTTTAAAGCGGACCAGACAGTTATGGAACTCATTGAACTCAGTTTGAGTTCGATGGACATCGGACCCAAACTGCTTTCATCAATAGTAGGCTTAGCAATCTTCCACTAAATTAATAGTTTTTTTAAGTAAAGTTGGAGGTCCAACCAATCAACTGTTTTTAATATCTATTAAGAATTTCCCTTCTGATTTTAAATCTGCAACTTCTTACCTGAACAGCATTGGCTCTTGCTTTTATCACTAAAGTAATCGCTGATTTTCTAAAGGGTCTACTCTGTTCATTCATCAGTTAAAAATTTTGAGCAGAAATCATGCAGAATGAAATCAAAACATTCAATGCATAATGATGGGGCAAATAATCTGATATATTGTTTTTGTTGTTATTATTGTCAGAATAATTATTATTTTTATTTATTTATTTTTTTTTGAAAATCTTCGCAGAAGCTGCCAAGTCGTGAGGGGGAATCGAAGGCTATTTTATTTTCAATGCCAATTTTTTTCTTTTAATGAATGATGACGGGGCAAGAAGGCTATGACTCCGTCTCATTTTCTGACGGAAATTTAATTCAGCGGCGACATTTATGAAAGAATGAAGAAATATGGGCCTTATAATAAAACCAATTTTTAATTTTCAAACCAAACCTTGAAATGGGCTTAGACTAATGGCAGTAGCCCAGTAAGTAGTTTCGGCCGCTGGTTCTTGACTAGCCCATTATCAGTTCTAAGGAGCAGTGTTGCATAGTATATTAGCATGCTAGGCCTTTTGATAATAGGCTACTCAATCTAGGCCTTTATTATCAACCCGGTATTGTCTCTGTGTTTGTCCAATTTGTGTTTGGATGGGTGAGGAACAGCGCTAACTCATATTGGCGAGCTATTTTGAATTTTATTCTGTATTTGGACACATTCCTTACACTCTCTTTTTCTGTTGGACAAGGAGGGCAGTTTGGGTCCGATGTCCATCGAACTCAAATTTGGATTTGATGGACTCCATAACCGTCTGATTCACTCTAAGATATGTGTGCACGGATATTAAAGCAACACACACGATCTTAAAGAGGATTGGACGGTTATGGAGCCCATCGAACTCAGTCTCAGTCCGATGGACATCGGACCCAACCTGCTCTGAAATGCACGTGATTTTCATTACTAAAAGGCTAATCTCAAAATAATATAGAAATATCAGAGTCCTTTCAACATGGATCCGTATCCTCTCTATTACTACAGAGGATGCGCATCACTTTACGGTTTGAGATTAAATCTCAGCCGGTTTGAGATTCGGGTGAAAATAGGGGGCACTATTATTGGGCTTTGAGATTCGTACCAAGTTAAATGAACGGTCCAGATCTATTCAAAAAGGAATCATTCTAAAAGATTCTCTTTTGCGGTACTACACTGGATACGAATTCTTTCAACATGGGAGTTGGGGATTTGGTCTGATGTTTGATTGGAGCTATTCGACTCGCGTCAAAAGCCGTACGAATCTTGATACAAATTTGGTATGGACAAAATTTAAAATTTCCGTGCAAATGTTGATACAAATTGAATAGCTCTTATCTAATATCAAACCAAATTTTGTATGATATCCATCATATCTCGCTTGATTTCTTCAACATGAGGTATGTGTACTTGCTTTAATTTTTCTATACTTAACATGCCTATTTCATAAGTATATATAATTTCTCAAAAAAAATAGGAATCGACTAATAGTCTTCTCCATTCTATCCCCTAAATGTCTCCCTAACTAACTTATTCATAAAGTACAATGGAGACTACTAACTAACTAGGGGGAACAATAATTACTTGAAAGACCACTTAAATTTGAAAAAATTTACAACTAGTGCAAGTATTCATATATAAATAATATATCAAGTATTCATACCTAAGATATTAAGTATTTAAACAAAAAACTGGACATCAACTTTCTTTTCTTCCTAGTCACACCCCAATCTTTTACATGTTTTTAGAAGTGGGTTTTTTTTCTCCGTTTAATTTAATCAATATTTCTAACGATCCGCGAGGAATTTTGCAAATAAAAAACCACAAATATTTTCTACATAATATTCTCTTTCAAATGAGATTCATGATGAAGTACTTTCGAGTTCTTCGTCGTTCAAGTACTCATACCTCGGCATGTAAGTATTCATACCTCATCGGGCAAGTATTCATAACTTGTCAAGTATTAATACTTAACTCAATAAAGAGCCATTTTGCTATTTCAAATTGTTTAGAGAACAAACTTGCTTGTGCAGGAAATAATTTCATAAAATAGTAGGTCTAATGTCTTACAAAATAATACACAAATGAATAAACTTTAAAAAGTATTCATACTAAAACATATAAAATATTCATAATATAACTTTCAAAAGTATTATTACTATAAAATATTCAAATTGCAAAGTATTCATACTAAAGCATATAAAATATTCATACTAGAACATTGAAAGTATATATAACAAAATCAATAAAATTAATCTTACTAAAATAATGTAAGTATTCACACTACAAGGTATGAATACTTGCTCGACGAGGTATGAATACTTGCATGCCGAGATATGAGTACTTGAACGACGAAGAACCCGAAAGTATTTCATCATGGATCTCATTTGAAAGAGAAAATTACGTAGAAAACATTCGTGGTTTTAGATTTGCAAAATTCCTCGCGGATCGTTAGAAATATTGATTAGATTAAACGGAGAAAAAAAAAACTCACTTCTAAAAACATGTAAAAGATGGGTGTGTGACTATAGAGAAAATAAAGTTGATGTCCAGTTTTTTGTTTAAATACTTAATATCTTAAGTATGAATACTTGATATATTATATAGGAATATTTGCGCGCATAAGTGTTCATACATATGCGCACCAGTTGTAAGTGGTTCCCCAAGTAATTATTGTTTCTCTTCAATTAGTTAGTGGTCACCATTGTACTTTATGGATGAGTTAGTTAGGGGGGACATTTAGGAGACCAAATGGCGGGGGACAAAATCTTTACTCAAAAAAATATATGCACTGGTTGCTTTAGAGTTTTGACAAACTATTCGCTATTGGGTTATTGTTAACAATTATTTAACACAAGAATTGCGAATTATCAAAATTAAAGTTTAAATTTGAAAATTGGTAGTATAGACATATGATTTAAATGGTACTATATCATACACAAGAAAATTGTTTACTATTTTATTGCTTGATTCGAACCCGTCAATTAGTTGACGCTTGATGCATCTTGCCAAAGTTTTATTTGTACCTTTGTTGTTTGAATGAGGCACCTTATTTTTTGTCGGTAAATCATTTTGTGATCATTTGGTGGGTCATATTTCTTGTCAAATGAAAATTAAGTGCAATTATTGATCCCTAGCACAGTAGCACCTCTTTCTTTTATAAAATTGACTGTTCATCGAAGCTAGTTAATTATTAAAAAGTGAGGCTATGCTGTATTGAAAAGCATATTGAAATGTGGGAATTGGTTGTTGCATTGAATTCATATTTATGTTTTTATTATCATATGAAAATATATTTGTAGATCAAATTTTATATTTTCTTTTTAATTTTTTTTTACTATTTTTCAAACAATTAAAAAATTACTTGATCAAAAAATTCTAGACCATCAAAAGTATTGATTTTCTACCTACCTAAAAAATAATAAAATAAAATTTAAAAAATATAAAATTTGATCTCTGAATATATTTTCTTATGATAATAATGTTAAACAGTTCAAATTGAATAATGATTTGAACTTTAAATATGGAGATATGAATTCAATACACGGATCAATCCGCGCATTGCAATGTATCATGACCTCAGTCACAGATATAAAAGTTTTGCATGCTTATTCAGTTGCATAATTTTATTTTTTTTACTTTTAAATACAACATGACATAAGTGTGTTGGTCTAATGATTTAAAAACAAAAATACAACATGACATAATTTTGCAAAGACACAATTATCTTTTTATCAATTGTTATAGTGAAAATAAGAAGAATTAACCATGTTTCTCATCAGAATCATCTTTCAAAAAAGGAAGTTTCTGGCTCCTAGTAATTAAAAAGTAAAAGTTGTTAGTAAGAAAATTATATTGCCCTTACCCAATTATAAAAGGAAAAAAAAACAAGAAAAAAGATTTAAAATAAAATTGAAAACTGGCAATTCAACAAGAGGTTTACATAGGGATGTCAACAGGTACGGTAAGGATTGGGTGGAAGCATTTTCATATCCGTACCCGTTACAAATTGTTCTTACCCCTATCCTACCCGTACTCGCTACAAATTATCTTACTCGTACCCTACCCATACCCGTTATGGTTGTCGGATAACGAAACGGTAGCAGGTAAATAACGGATATTAATAATATAATAATTATTTTTATTATTTATTAAATAAAATATTAAAATATATACATTCATTTGACACATGCATAGTACTTTATTGAAAAAAAATATTATCATGATAAGCGCAAGTAAGCCAATTAAAGTACTATTTTCAATATTTATTAATATATATATAATGAGGAGGGATCAAGTTACACCTTTTTTTTTGACACACTTTGACATCTACCACTTTCAAAGTCCAAATAGTCGATCCAAACCGTTCAACATGATTGATATAATAAAATGTGCTTGGAGATCAAATTTTACATTTTTTTGAATTTTTTTGCTATTTATTAAGATGGTTACAAAATCGTTGTTTTCGGACCATTGAAAAACAGCGATTTTGTAACCATCTTAATAAATAGTAAAAAAATTCAAAAAAATGTAAAATTTGATCTCCAAGCACATTTTAGTATATCAATCATGTTGAACGGTTTGGATCGACTATTTGAATTTTGAAATCGCAAAATTAACTTATAAAAAAAACGGTGTTATGATGTGTCAAAAAAAAAGGTATAATTGGATCCCTCCTCATATATAATATATATAATTTTTCTTTTATAATTATCCGATTGGGTAACGGATATGAAATAGACTTTACTTGTACTCTTACCCGTTTAGATAACGAAAACAAATATTTATTTATATCCGTACCCGATAAGTTTACGAAAAAAAAATCTTACCCGTACCCGTCTTATCGGATACGGTACGGATCGGGTAAACGGGTAAAAGGGTGCCATTGACACCCCTAGGTTTACAGACAATGAAATCTCATATTTTGGGTTTAGAATCTCGACCTATCAATTAAAATTCTAGGTAATTCGATTTAAAATTGTAAAGTCTCTTTAATATTCATACCAATATTAATCATACTGACCGAAAATTTTGTGCAGAAATTCAAAATTTAAGTCACTGACGACATGTATAAATATAATGAGATGAGCACAAAACCACAAACCCAGCATGGAATAATTTATAATTATCTAACCACCGCCGCGCGTAGACTTTTTTTTTTTTATTTCCATGTACGATGCACTTGGAACCGCATCACTCACAGTCACAGGTGAGCAGTTGGTTTTTCAGTTTTCTTTTTAAGAGGTGTTATGGATGTATACCCACCAGACAAATATTGGCATCTCTATCTATTTCTTAATTCTGAGGCACCGTTTTCTTTTTACCTTGCATCTCCTATCGCCATGAAAAACAACTTTTCCACGTGCACATACATAATCTATTTCTCAGATCAGAAAAAATATTTTTTTTAAAGAACAATAATGGTATCAAAACAAAATTTTAAGCCCAACTAAAATTTTAAACATAAATAATATAATTCATGTATATATTTACAATAAAGTCAGAAAAATTTTAAGCCCAACTAAAATTTTAAACATAAATAATATAATTCATGTATATATTTACAATAAAGTCAGAAAAATTTTAAGCCCAACTAAAATTTTAAACATAAATAATATAATTCATGTATATATTTACAATAAAGTCAGAAAAATTTTTAGTTATCACCCTCAAATTTTAGAATTTTAAACTTACCATCAACTTCCGGAATTTTTCAATCTTACCATCCACACAACCTTAGGTTGCGTGGAGGTTTTTTTTTTTTTTTTTTTTTTTTTTGTAAGGCTGAGTTGATAATTTTTGTACGTTGATAATTTTTTTTTCTTGAAAAATGATTAATTAACGGACCATGGTATAGAATGACATAAATTAATATGAAAAAGTCTTGAAATATTAGTACTTAATTTTAAGATGTTGGTAATTGTCAAATTAAACTTTTTGATGAGTAATTAATGGGCAGTTTCTAGTACAAATAAAAGAAAATTACATAATTTCTGATAATAAAAACTTCAACTGAAATTTTGAGACTCTAAACGACATTTCTTTCTTTACAATCATTATTATATCGGCTTCACAGGCTTATGCACAGGGCACCACATCCTCCCTCTCTCTGTGAGCTTTCCTAATTGAAGTCATGCGCTCAAATTGAATAGTTATTGGAAAAACATAGATGACGCGTCAATGTTTTATACTCTGATTAATTCCGGTAACAGTGCATTGACGTTTCATTGCAAAATATGAATGTGGCGTTGATGTTTTATACTTTGGACCGAGTTAATCATTTCCAAAAAAACTTCGAAGCACGCAAAAAAAAAAATATCAACGCACCCTGACGGTAAGATTGAGAATTTTCAAAAGTCAATGGTAATATTAAAATTCTGTAATTTTAGGGTGCATGGTAATTAAGTTGGTAACTAATAAAACTTCGGACCAAAGAGTTGTAGCACTTTAATTAAACACGTAATTTTTTTAAATAAAAAAACTTATGAGTTACTTGATCAAAGATAAATAAATAAAAAAAGTAAATCAGACATGATATTATTGAATACATGACATGACAAATAACTTGGAGGATAACCATGTAGATTATGACTAATATTGTGGTTGTCATCATTAATTATTATTATTATTATTATTATTATTATTATTATTTTAGGACTCTGATCTTGCTCACCATCTTCAAAGTGCGCGCACACACAAACCATATTTAACAAAAAAAAAGTTTTTGGAATTAGACCTAATTAGTCAAATTCATTTACCCGTCAGTTATCCATCCAATAAACTCGACATTTGAATTCAACTCGGACTTGCTAAGATTTTTTTAAAATAAAAAAATGATTCAAAACTGTAAATTAACCGAAGATGAAATAATCCGAAACTAACTGAACCCATATATATTTATCTGAATATAAAATTATTCAAATCTGAAATAAATTCGAATCTATATATAACGAAGTAATATTTATCCGAATCTTAATTAAAAAGGACCAAAGCTCGATAAAAAAAAATACATATACATTTTACTCCATGAATATATATTCATGCGCGCACCTTATATTCATTACTAAATTACTAAAAATATTATAGTACACGAAATATCCTATTAATTTGACATAGTTCGATAATATGAACTATTTATTGCTCTGTTATTTCTGTTCATTAAAAAGTTAGGACTATGCTGAATCAAATAAAATAACTAGTAAGTGTTTTTTTTTTATTAAACCCAATAGTTTGTTACATATATATATATATATATATATATATATATATATATATATATATATCATGTATAATATAATGTATGGTATATATATATACCCATGCATGATATAAAATCTTGGATTGGTCCGAAATCAGATAAGACCTAAACTCGGATGATCCGGAAATCGCATAAAGTTTTCAAAGCAATTATTTTGAAACCTTCGCAGAGACTGCGAAGTCGTGAGGGAGAATCGAACTCTCGACCTTTGGGTACAACAATCCTAGGACTTTTTCCTAGCCAACTGTACTACCTCCCCTTTATAATTATTGATTCGGAATAACTCTCATTTAATACTTAAAATAATCCGAATTCCATTTATTCCGGTCCAAATACAACCCGACTTGTCAGCTTTGTGTTCAAAATCCACAGGTAAATTATCTATAATTCGTTATAATCCCAACCGAAATAATTTTTTTTTTTTTAAAAGACAAATCCTCATTTCATTGTTGAAATAGTTAATTACAAAAATTTATTAACCAGCTGAAGCTAGACTGAGAACCTCACATAGAGGAGGCATTAGATCGTGCAGAACAACATAACAGTCATAACAACCAAAAAAGGTACCAAAATTTTTAGATATAGCTAATCTCAAAAAATACTGTAATATTAGACTAAGTCACACATTAAAGGGCTGGGTAATAACAAAATACAAAATTTGATGCGGCTGCATCTTCATTCCTGACTGTAGTCTCTGGTGTTAGTGTAATAATCTAGAAGTCAATCATAGAATAATTGTATCCTATATATTTTGTTTATGAATTGGATAATTAATAAATATATCATTTTGTTCCTTGAGTATTATCTTATTTATGAATCATTTCGGGTTAATGACTTGAAGTTGTAAAACTTCATAATATATATAATAAATGCTCTTAATAGTCTCTAACCGTGGTAATTAGCAGGAACATTAATTGACCGTTAAAATATTAGTATGTAGATTAAATGATGGTTAAGTTTTACAGATCATAAACAAAGAGTTGTTATTTTAATCATATAGATACATGTTACAGAACATGGTATTTGACAGACCCTAAATGAAACGTTAAATGAAATTGTGTTCGTGTCATTAATATTTTCATTTAGTGTTAAGTTCTAAAGTATGAGGTGTTCGTCGTTTCCTACATAAGAAATGTGTACTCGTGAATGTTGTCTAGCGCTATATGTAAAAAGTAGCTATAATGGTGACATTTTGGTATACATGACTTATGCGGAGGAGATATGTTCACCAAGACTACTATCATCCCTCGTATTACTATACAGATTATGGTATCGCTAGGCCTCTTGATAGAGTAAGATTATCTGCTAGCGGTATGATTACGGAGTTAATCATATTTGATAATCTGCTTAAGATCGAGAAAATATTAAGTTTGCAATGATGACACACACCTACTTTGAAACTGATATGATACTGTGAGATATAAGAATTAACACGAGTAAATAGTTTACTGGATCATGATATTGTATTACACAAGACCATCTGTGTAATTGGATGGTCATAATGCATTATGCCAGGTGCCGCTTATGATTTGTAGAAGTTAAAATAATTTTAATTCTATTTACCAACATAACACAGATCCTACCAGGTCACACCGTTTATCAGAGAATCTTATGATTAATTATAAATAGTTATAATTAATAATAAGATATTTATAATTAATTATAAATAATATAATCAATATAAATGTCATAAAGATGACAAGCTTAAAACAAGCGTGTACGACACGTTGTGTAAAAGTTATCGCAACAACAGAACCATTATATAGATATAAAGTGGATTATAAATATTAATTATGAATTAATATTTTGAGCCTAAATTAAATCTAGAATTTAATTAAAAAGCCCAAAATTGAATTTTGGGCCAAAGTGCATTTTGGTAATTGTGAAAAGTCAATTTTGGAAGGGCATTTTGATAATTTTTGAGCCTCCTCAATTGCCTAGAAATGAGTGAGTAGGGGTAGAGAAAAAATCATTCCAATTCGAGTCTGATTCAGAATCTGATCGATCTGAAAGTTAGTTTTTCTCTCTTTCGTGTTTTCCTCCCAAATAGTGTTTTGGTTAGGAAAATAAAGATATACGTAATCCACGTATAATCTTGTGAGTTGTGAATAGTGTTTCTTCGGCTGTTGTGAATAGTATTTTTGCGAAGTTTTGTGAATCTGTTTTTACACAAGTCGTGAATAAGTTTTTACGATATTCGTGAATAGTGTTTTCATGCCTTCAGTGAATAGTGTTTTTGCGAATCCCGCTGGTCAGTATTTCTGGCAAAAGAAAGCCAACGCTCTGGTAGTTCTTAGTGGACAACTGATAAAGGCATCAGACGTCTGGTGCTACTGTTGCGAGTCAGACTGCAAATTCAATTCGAATTTGAATCAAGGTATAAATGTTATTATAATTTATTTAATTGTTAAGTAAATTTAATTTTTAAAAATCAATCAAGGAGTAGATCCTTTGGCATAAGATAGAAGTAAATTTTTATTTTACGGTCTTTTCGTACCTTAAGCCTAAATTGGAAACGAAGCGTAGATTCCCAAGCAAAGTCTGACGTGGAATTTCCTTCTGTGGATGCAAGAATTACCCAACATGTGGAAGAGGCTGATATACCACTATCTCAAGATGCATATATTGGTCCAATAAAATAAAATAGTATCTTCAATCACTGACAACCAGTCATCAGTAGCAATAAGCTTAGCCTTTTTTTTTTTAGATTTTCCTGTCCAATATAGCACCAGGGATTTAATAAATAATATTTAATATCTAGCTGTTTTTATAATACTATTGTTAAAAACAAATATCATTTCTGTGTTTTCAAACAGTCCAGCATAAGGCACATAAAACTATCATGAAACCAGTATAGATTTATGTATAGCAAGTAACTGTATAGCAAAATTAACAATATCATCAAAATTAAGTATATCAATTATGCATGATATTCTGAGTTTTAATTTAACAATTAAGTTTATCAATATCCAAATTAGTCCTAAATCTGGATATTCGATTCGGAATATTATTCAAATCTAAAAATGCACTGAATCCGAGATTTATCAATAACAAATCGAATCCAATACTTAATCCGAATATAACCCGAATCCGATTTTATAACCGAATCCATCCGATTTGCACTAAAGATCCCGGAAACTACGCTACAGATCATTGACGAAGACTTGCGATTCTTTAAAGTTCGTATCTCTCTTTCTCATTATAAATAAAGGCACTGACCTATGAAACAGAGGCGCGCGCGCGAGAGAGAGAGCATGGCAACCCTGTTATTTTCTTCCTTAGTTTTAGGGTTTGGTACCTTAGTTGTGTATATCGTCATGGCTGCATGGTATTTAATACCACTAAAAATACAGCAAATATTCAAAAGACAAGGTATTGACGGTCCCCCACCGCCTTCCCTTTTCTCTGGTAATTTGTCAGAGATGAAGAGAATGAAAATGGTTCATGATGAATCAAGTTTTAGAGATGGTTGTTTCCGTGACTACACCAAGGATATCTTCCCTTATTTCGATCAATGGAGGAAAGCTTATGGTATGTATTTCTAATCAATCTTTTCAAGTGCCTATGTGACTATATTATATGACTGTATATTTATTCATGTACTAATATAATTAGTAGCGTCGATCCTAAAGTTTTAGAGAAAGAAAACAAGGTATATGAATAGACGAAAATGAAAACCACAAACTTTTATCTCTCTTTATCTTATATTATTATAAAGTGTATGTAAGAGTTGGCAGTACTAAGTAGGACTTAATTAGACTGTGCCACAATCACTATTACAAGAATGGGACAGTATCTGCGAGCTTCTTTTTACCGATGGTATCGTCGTGGATACTCGTGTCGGTAATACCGATACGCTTAGAAATAGCATGTTTATGTTGGTGTACCATCAGCAATAGTATTATTTTACCCTCGCATATATTGTCCCATACTTGTAGCACGTGGAACATAAAGAAATGAGAAAAAATGAGAAGAGACGCATAAATAAGAGGAAATAAAATCGTTAACTTTATAGTTTATACACGCAACTTACATTCGCTCCCCTAAATTTTTTTATTCTGAAACAAGTAATAAGCGTAGGTCAGGTGTGGTCACGCTCACGCGCCAGTCTCCGTCCCTTTCTTTCTTTAAATGTTCATGTTTTGGAGCTAATTCTTAGAGACAACTTAATGCCAGTGGACCGGTGTAGGTTAATTAGGGTACATGAGTAATTAATAAGATGATATGTGTGGGGATGATGGGTATCATCATATATACAATTATAGATTCGATGCCTCAAATTTGATCTAGTAATTGAATATATATCAATTAGGTATAAATCAATAAGTTAAAATTTTCGATCTCTGTTGCCCTCAACTATGGCGTAAGATTCGAAATGATATATTTTTATTATTATTTTTATTTTTTATTTTCGTGCTAATTAATGATCATGGTTTAAAGACTTTAAACTAATATAATAATTACCACTTGTTATACTAGTTCGTCATTTATGAGCTTATTTTTTTCTTATAAATTTAGAGTAGCTAATTGATACATAATATATCATATAATTATATCCAAACATTGTGCATGGAGCGTGTATTGAAGAAAAAGGTACAAATAATAGGTGTAGTTGACTAGTTGGGTTTGAATATGTATGAAAACGATTAGGTGAAATAAACGACCATGATGAATTTCTATGGTGTCGGCATCACAATGTTTTTTTTTATGGTTGGCGGGAACCCGCCAACAAATTTTATAATAAAAGAAAAATTGTTTTATTACACAAATGGTCTACTTTATGTAAAAAAGAAAGAAGAAAACCCCTCCTCTCCCTATACAATGTCTTTTTAGTCTAAACTGCTAGACCAAATCGAACACACAGAGTGGTCTCTTGACTACTTGGGCCCTAGTTAAATAGTTTGTGTCCACAGCAAGAACTCCCCTATTATATTAAAGTGGATCGATCAATTGAGATTTTTATAATGGCTTTGTCTATCCGTCATTGTTTCTCTCCTGCTAATTAATTTGTTAGGTAAATGAACTATTCAAACAGTGAACTGATAGTACAAAAAGATTTTGTTCATCTTTAATATCTGTGATAACTGAGTGCATTTTGGTTCACGTTTAGAATGGTATGCATTATCGTGCAAATTGGGTGATATATATATAAAAAAAAATTAAGTACTCAATTAATTAAGGAAGAAGAAAGGAATATCTTATATAATATATAATAATAAACATGTGACATATCGAGGCACAACTATATATATAGTCATGATATTAAGTGCTTGATACATGTACGAGGAAATTAATATGTGTCTTGATTGTTATATATTATCAGAAGGAAATGAAAGAACAAAAAAGTTTTTGAAGTAGAACCTTAAAGAAAGAAAATATGAAATAAATGGCATCTATATATTACAATAATTGTCACTTGTAGACAATTTAATTAGCTAGCCTTTTCAAAATTCAACAAGATTAAAAGTCTCTTACCGAGTAACTAATCACTTTGATATTAAATTCAAACATTCCCAAATAAAGGTATTTATTAAGAGAACACAAGTAGCATTTAAATAGAAATTAAAGGAAGCTGATTATGACCGCACACTTAACCTTCTTATCATATTGTGTGTCAAAGTCAAATTTCAAAGTAGAGGATGAAAACCATATAATAAAACTACATCTAGTTTGAGCGATTCTTTAAAGCTCGTATCTCTCTTTCTCATTATAAATAAAGGCACTTACCTATGAAACAAAGGCACGAGAGAGAGAGAGCATGGCAACCCTGTTATTTTCTTCCTTAGTTTTAGGGTTTAGTGCCTTAGTTGTGTATATCGTGATGGCTGCATGGTATTTAATACCACTAAAAATACAACAAATATTCAAAACACAAGGTATTGACGGTCCCCCACCGCCTTCCCTTTTCTCTGGCAATTTGTCAGAGATGAAGAGAATGAAAATGGTTCATGATGAATCAAGTTTTAGAGATGGTTGTTTTCGTGACTACACCAAGGATATCTTCCCTTATTTCGATCAATGGAGAAAAGCTTATGGTATGTATTTCTAATCAATCTTTTCAAGTGCCTATGTGACTATATATATATGACTGCATATTTATTCATGTACTAATATAATTAGTAGCGTCCTAAAGTTTTAGAGAATGAAAATCATATAATAAAACTACATCTAGTTTCGTCAAAGTTATCCAAATTATATTCTATCTTTTAGTTAATTTTCGCTTTGAAACCTAAGTCAGGAAGCATACATATATGTGTATATAGCGACAGCTAGCCTTTAGTTTGAAAATATTGTAACTCTGCCTCATTCAAGACTAGATAATTGTCAAAGTACGAAAAGTGCTTTATTGTTAAAAAATGTTGGATTTGATAGGAGGCTAGTTTTTAATTTTAATGACGGGGGCATGAAAGGGATGATAATGTTAATTGGTTAGTTGGTCTTAATTAGATCATAGAGGTGCATGCTATGCTATAAAGATCATCACTATTGGCGATGACTCTAAACAAGACCTTGATATGAAAATTGCTTTGGGTACCAAAAAAGTTCACTTGTTCAACTATGTTTGTGACAGGAGCAGAACTAAAAAAAAAAAGATTAAGGAGTTAGATGAATAAGTATTATGTATTTACATTTTATGAGGGAGGTTAATTAATAGAATATTGTTTGCAAAAAAATTAAATATTTCAATTTATAAGGGGTGCTTAGCATCATTTCTCCTGTACTTCTTTTCGCCACCGGTTGGTGAGGTCGAACGCGTATCCTCTGCATCAACTCAAAAGAGAATTTTTTGAGTTAATGAATCTCAACCATTCAATCTGCTTTAAGATCCGTGTAGACTAGATCCGCACTAATATATATTAAAGGCCCCTGTGTTAAAATCAGATGGATGGATTGACTCTGTTTAAAATCAGATGGTTGAGATGCATTAACTCAAAAGATTCTCTTCTGAGTTAATGCAGAGGATACGTGTTCGGTGAGGTCTACAATGAAAAAATAAATAAATGAAATAGTGTTAATTACTATTAGTTTTTGTGAGATAAAACAACATCAAAGCTTGGTTATTCATCTGACATGGGGTACTTGTAGCAATTTCCCTAATTTTCCCGGACTTGACATTTATATGACAGCTAACTGATTCGAGAGGAGTGTTTGACCTCCATTCCTAGCTAGCTTGCCAATACAAAGTATCATTATAAAAAAAAAAAATTCAATTTCTTTTTTCTTTTTTTAGTGTTTTTTTTCCTACTTTTTTCCCGGAGAGATAAGGATATATTTATTTCTATATACTAGGCAAACATGAGCATAACTTGTTGCTTTCTTTACTCTACATATATAACCATATTTGATATTTCCATATGTCATACTTTCTTGCATAATTTCAATTAAGTAACATAGCTTAGGAGTTAAGCTGTAGTAATGTTTGACCTCACGTAGCTAGCATTGGAAAAAAAAAATGCTAAGTTGCTCCATTATTATTTCTATATTTCTTATCTGTTAAGTGATAAAATGTGTTATGTATTTAAAATTTTAAATGTTCATATAATTTTTTAGCCATTTAAATTTGTCCCTAGTAATTTGGAAGGCAACAAAAAAAAGGAGATTACAGAGATGATAAATGTATTATTTAGACATTATAAGCATGTGCATTTTTGCCACAAAAGATAAGGGAATGGATAAGCTACATCCAAACTAATAGCCATTAATTTGTTAAAGGTGGAAATGTAATTTATAATAGTAGTTAAATTGAGTATCTTTTATACATAAAAAAAATATATCACTAATATTTATCTCCCCAACTATACATCTAGTGGAAATCATTTTTTTTTCTATTTATTAATAAGTAAACTACAAAAGTATAATTTTCTTGAATAAAAAGGGAAAGTAGTACCATTTTTAAATTTTAACCTTTAACCATATTATGTATGTTAAGATATGATGTACAAAAAAATAAAATTATCCCTATTATTTTTATTGCTATAACTTTAAATATACTAATAGTATACTTCGTAAGATTAATTAACCTGTTAAATTAAAACACCTGTAAAGTTGACTTTATTAATATTAATATGATGTCTAAACACAATAAACTAATTAAGATTTTAGATTCAAATAGCTTGTCAATTAATGGGTCCACTAAATCCTCAAATGAAAGGTGATCGCTTGAAGTTCTTTGATAGCAACCTCTAATTTAAGATTTGTTTAAAACTGCGAAGCATCACCATGGAAATAATTAGAGAGGCTGGAAAGCGACAATTATTCATTTCTTTTTAATTTTGGCTGCTCTGCTCATGCAATTAAAATAAATGCATATCACGATTCACGATTGATCAATTATTGATCTCTCTCTCTCTCTCTCTCTCTCTCTCTCAACCAGTCAACCTCATAGCAAGCGTATTGATTTAAATTATAACGCAATATTTTTTTTATCTGGGACACTCGCAACACTCCTGATCCTGATGTGGTGATTTTAGCCGTGGGCTTTGATAATATGAATGGTGCAATAGCTTTCTACATAGATTGTTACACAGCCATCGTCACAGATTATCAATACAGTTTTCAACCTAAGGCTCACTTTCTGAATCAAGATTCAAGACTTCAAGAGATGTTGACCACCTCTTAGCAATCAAGATTTTATGTGGACAAAAACGCATTCGCCCAAACCTTGATTAATTAATAGATAATTTTTTTTAAGGTTAGCGGCTTTAAATACTAACTAACAACATTGATAAAAAAACATATTTACAATGGATCAAATGATTGTAATTTCTAAATCTACTATTTTATTCTCATAAAATATTCTAAACTAATCAAGTATCTAACCACCATCTCGCTCCACAACCGAATCCGCTTCTTCGACTGCCACCGCGCTCCGACGGCAATCGGATACTCACCGTTGCGCTCCAATCAAGATGTTGATCACCGAAATTAATCGCCATCTCGCTCCACGTCCAGATCCACTTTTTCAACTGTCGCCGCACTTTGACGACGACCGGATCTACTCACCGTTGCGCTCCAATTGAGATGAAAACTCTACATTTCGAACTCTGACGATACCACACTTTCGGCTTTGATCAGCTCCGCTCGGCTCCAGTTCCTCTCCTCTCCGCTCGATAAGATAAAATCGAGAGAGAGGGGAGATCTCATGCTAGGATGAAAACTACAAGGTGTGAAAGGAGTGGAGTTAGGTGGAGAAAAGAGGAGGATGGCGACGGCCGTCTAAATCCTAGATTTTGAGTCGCCTTTTGAATCGTCAAACTCCGTTGTTTTTATTAATAGATAATTTAAAGTAGAGATAGTACCAATACAAATAACAAATACATCCGTTATAGTCGATCAGAAAAGAGGCCATTAAAGAAGTTTAAATGGGTTATTGACAATTCAACAACAGTAGGGGCTAAAAATACTGGTTAGTAAAGAAAATTAATCACGTGGTTACTGTCATGCCACGTCACGTCATGCGTGTTAATCACCTGACGTATTCGTGTGTCGTGTGACACGTCTCCCCTCAAGTGAAAATAGCACACTACAATACATTACACAAACTGATCCGGTCACATCATGAAATACGTTACATGATCAATTTTTGTAACATTGTTTCACTATTTCAAATTATTTTGAAATATTTTATTAACTATTAGTATCTTTTTTCTTTTATGAACTAATTGTCGTGACTAGACATGACGTGACCATTTGTATAGTATAACTGTTCTCCACCATTTTAATCATGTGACATGAATTTTTTTGTTACCTCGTATAGTGACGTATTAATAATATAATGTCACGTTTTTTTTCACTAATTGAAACAAGTCCTAGTCATTTATAATTGTGACATACCAGCGTGACAAGTATCGTTCCCTCGGTACCGGATTATGATCAGGTTATAGTTTAATAAAAATAAAAAATAAAAAAGGACCTTAAGACAATAAATACTATAAGGATATAACAAATAACAAAAAGGATACAAGAATATATAACATATAATATAAAGTATATTAAATATACTATATATCACATATACTATATATAACATATACTATTTATCAAATATACTATATATCAAATATAATATAAATAAAATATAAACAACAAATCCAAACCGTTAGATGTTCAATCTATATTAAAATGTGCTTGGAGACCAAATTTTACATTTTTTGGAATTTTTTTACTATTTATTAAATTTCTGCAGCATTGAAAAACAGCGGTTTTCAATCCAGCTTAATAAATAGTAAAAAAAATTCCAAAAAATATAAAATTTGGTCTCCAAGCACATTTTAATATAGATTAAACATCTAACAGTTTGGATTTGTTGTTTGAACATCAAATACTAAATTATGACCCTAGTAGCACTTCGGTCGAAGTGCTACTGGTAGCAATTTAGCCATACTCATGTTATATATGGTATATTTAATATACTTTATGTTATATGTTATATATTTTTGTATCCTTTTTGTTATTTGTTATATCCTTATAGTACTTATTGTCTTAAGGTCCTTTTTTATTTTTTATTTTATTATAATATCTTATAAGTTATATTTATTGCTTAGTTAAATATGTATAATACCTTCTTTGTACATTTTATTTTATTCTAATATATTTTATTCTAATATAATATAAGTTATATTTATGGGCTGGACCATCTTTGTACTTTATATTGAAGGCTGCGGTACCAATACCATGCAAGTATCTAACCAGTTGGTGAATTTTGTTTGTCAGGAGCAACATTCCTGTACTGGATGCAGAGGAGGCCAGCGCTGTATGTGACTGATCCAAGCCTGATAAGAGAGATAAGCCTCTGTGTCTCTTTGGATATTGGAAAGCCCACTTATCTGCAAAAGGGCCAAGAGCCTCTCTTTGGACAAGGAATTATCAAGTCTAATGGGCTTCTATGGGCCCACCAGAGGAAACTCATCTCCCCTGAGTTCTACATGGACAAAGTCAAGGTGTTTCCCATTTACGTCTACTTAATTAGCTCATCTCTATTTGATACTTATTTTTAATTTTCTTTTTGTTATTTTCTTATTATTCTCAAAAAAAATTTACTCATCATTGGTATCATGGCATGCTTATAATATATCCACTGAATTGCTATTTACTAAAAATAAATTTAGATGATGATGATGATGATGCTAATACTTTTTTTTTTCAGGGTATGGTGGAAATCATGGTGCAAGCAGCTCAGCCAATTCTAAGTGCATGGGAAGGAATGATTGAACAGGGAGAAGGGAATAGAGGAGTTATAACAGTAGATGAATATTTCCGTAGTTATTCGGCTGATATCATATGCAGGAAATGTTTTGGCAGTGATTACGAAAGAGGGAAACAGATTTACCGCAAGCTCAAGGAGGTCTCTGTTAAAATGGCAAAATCCAATATCATCTTTGAACTCTCCTACCTTAGGTAAGAAATCTTTTTCTCATCCTTTTACTTGCTCTATGCACCTTTTGATTCTCATGTTTATACTGTTGCATAGTAAATGTTAGCGCTTAACATTGAATAATTTCTCATACTTCCTAGTAGAATTTAACATCTCAGGGTTATTCGCACAAAAGTTTGCCGCTTTATAATTAACCCGGCACATATATATCAGTCAACTGTACTCAGGGACGGAGCTAGGTGGAGTCCAGCTCAAATTGTTTCAAAAAATTATAAATTTTTGTCTATTGCTGAAAATTTTCTTCAAAATATGCTTCTATATCTATGTTTTTATCAGAAAAATATACTTCATATTCAAAATAATGGCAAAATTATACCTCACGCAAATTTTTTGCCCCACACTGCCAGTTGTCCTGGCTACAACCTTGACTGTACTGTATTAACATATGGTCTTATACAATTAATTACTGTAAAAGAAATAGTTTAGGTGTAAAAATTAATTAGGGACATTTAAAAGTAGCTATAGCATGTAAGCAATTAAGTGCTAAGAGAGCATCCATTACTGTTGTAGGTTTTTTCCCACAAGGCAAAAGAGAGAGTTAGCAGCTCTTGTGCAAGAAATCAATTCTCAAATCCTTCAACTGGTTGAAAAAAGAAAAGATGAGACGAACAATGCCTCTGCGCAGAGAGATTTCCTTCAATCCCTAATTGAAAACAAGATGGAATTCTCTGACGAACTTATAGTCGACAATTGCAAGAACATCTACTTCGCAGGATTCGACACAACTGCTGTTACTGCTACCTGGTGCATGATGCTGCTCGCAACTCATCCAGATTGGCAAAGTAGGACCCGTGCTGAAGTGATGAATGTCTGTGACGGGCGTCCCCTAGATTTCGATCTGCTTTCTAAGATGAAAACGGTAAGTTCATTTTGGATTTTAACTTCGTAAAAGCGATCTCTGATATCAACAAACTTTTACTGTTACCAGGCTAAGACAGTGGGACTTATTTGGGCTCATTTATTAAAAGTAATAAATAAAAGACAGGAACATAAACAAAAATAGTTTGTATAATTAGATATAAAGATATTTTAAAACCTGTCATACACTGATGAACTTTATGTGTATAAAAACTTACAAATATATTTAATTATTATCTTCAATTATATATATGTATATCTTGAGGCCATATATTTTTTCTATTAACTAATTTTGGCATCTAATATGGTTAACTTTTACCTTGGCATCATCCATACCATACTGTGCTTCTTCAATAAGATGAGTATGTTGAGACATGCCTATATGAAAATACTAGGAATTCAAAGACAGAAATGCAAATGTAGAGATACTTATTTGACAATTTATTTTCCTTTTTTTTTCCAATTTATTGTGCATAGTTGACAATGGTCATACAAGAGACTCTGAGGTTGTTCCCACCTGCATCCCTAGTAGCAAGAGAAACCTTCAGAGACATTAAAATTGGTACGCTACACGTCCCGAAGAACGTCAACATGTGGATCCCTATCTCCACAATGCACCACGACAAGTCGATTTGGGGACCCGATGCAGACAAGTTTAATCCCGACAGGTTCGCTAATGGAATCTCCGGTGCTTGCAAGAAGCCATATGTGTTCATGCCATTTGGTCTCGGGGCCCGAACCTGTCTCGGCCAGAACCTTGCCCTGGTGGAACTCAAGGTTATTCTTGCACGGATTTTATCTAAATTTACATTTTCACTGGCACCGGAGTATCAGCACTCCCCGGTTTTTCGGTTAGTTGTTGAGCCTGAGTATGGGTTGCCCCTGATTATGAGAAAGGTTGCTTGATGTTGTACATATATATAGTGAATTCAAATATATATATATATATCATAAGGCTTCACCTTGTTTGTAAATATATCTAGGGAAGTGAAGGAGCTAGAATTGAAACATATACTTTGATTAAGATAACATACAGAAGTATAATAAATTAATAAGACTATCATGCACCATTTATTCAAATAGAACACATACTTTGTTTAATTGGATTGTCGTGGTGTATTATTTTATAAATAGTAGGGTTTGTTTTGTCAAAAGGCATCAAGATAACTGAACTTTTTGGAGCTGAGTATTATAGTTTGCTTATAATTTCATTATAACTAAACCATTTCACTTTTCCTGATATTGTGCAACTCATTTATTTTTTAGCAAATATGCCACATCCTTTCATTATTTCTATCTCATCGAACAAGCAAATGATACATTTGAAATCTCTTATGATAATTATTCACGTCTTAACGTACATATCTTCTTGTTATAAAATTGGATAAACCAATCTTTGCGTAAGGATTATATTACCAAACAATTTCAGAAATTCAAAGATAAGATGAGATTGGGATTATCTCAAAATAAAAGATAATTGTCTTTGCGTAAGGACTATATATATATATTATCAAAGAACTTTTAAATTTTTTGAAATCTCTTATGATAATTATTCACGTCTTAACATATCTTCTTGTTATAAAGTTGGATAAACCAATCTTTGCGTAAGGATTATATTACCCAAAAAATTTCAGAAATTCAAAGATAAGATCAGATTGGCATTATCTCAAAATAAAAGATAATATTTTCTGTAGACATTGTATGGTTAATTTTATATAATGGAAGGGTACGTATTTATGCCTATTTTTCCAAAAAAAAAAAAAAGATAATTGTTTTTGCGTAAGGACTATATTATCAAACAACTTTAAATTTTTTGAAAGTTAGATGTGATATTTCTATCCTGAAGTGTTGATTTTCAATAACCCAAAACCTTTCAGCTTATTTGGTAAAGCTAGAATAGTGAAAAATATAACCGAAATTTTTATTAATATACAAAAGAAATAATAAATTTAACAATCTATACAATATTATGATGAAATTTGAAATCTACCGAAACCGATGACATGGTCATCGGTTTCAGAAGCTAGAACCGATGACTTTAGGTTTCAGAAGCTAGAACTGATAACAATGTCATCGGTTTCAGCCTCAGAATCTATTCCCCATCCGACTTTGCAATATATCTCCATTTTTTATTTAATTAGAAATTATTATAATTTATTTATTTTATTTATTAAAATATTAGAAATAATTTTATATTTCTTTGAAATTAGATAGAATACCATATAATTTGATTTATTAGAAAGACTGCAACAAATAACCTGGATCAATATTTTTCAAATCAGATTTTTCGCGGCTGTAAGAAAAATTAAAGTATTTCTTTGTGTGTTATTGGAAAAAAAAATGCTTTGAATCTGAATTATTGATCCCGGTTCAAAACTCTAGATAAATACAAAAAATATTATAGTATTTCTATTTTTGAAAAAATAAAAATTTAAGAAAAATTTTCAAAGCATGTAATCATTACTTTTGTCAGATGGAAATCTAAGTCGTTCGTTGTTTTAATCTGATATAATTCTCACATCAAAAAGTGTGCATCCTGCATCAAAAATTGTGCATAAATATATTACTCAAAGTTATCTCCCGCATTTTCGGATGGGAATTGAATTTTGAGGCTGAAACTGATGACAATGTCATCGGTTTCGATAGATTTTGAATTTCATCAGAACATTGTATAGATTGTTAAATTTATTATTTCGTTTGTATATTAATAAAAATTTCGGAAAATATAATATCCTTTGGTTCGTCACTATTTTAATCACATCTGGCAAGTATGAAATCGTTAAAGAATATTATCGGACAGTGACAGAATTAGAAGTTCATTATGATGATGGCTGAATTTGATAAAAAAATAATAATAATATTACATCAAGAATATTATCGGGCAGTGACAGAATTAGAAGTTCATTTTGAAGATGGATGATTTGACAAAAATAAAAAATATATATTCGACAAGACATAATTAGAGCAAGATATTTGCTATTTTATATAAACAAATGCTTCATTAATTGAAGGACAAACTATGAAATTTTATTAGAAATAAAAATAAAAATTATACATAAAATTTACAACCGTTTTGAGTCATAAGGGACACTTAAGTATTCTTGGATCTCCTTATATCTGTCCCTAATTTAGCCTATTCCACCTCACGAAAAATATACTCTTCGCAATTTCATTCCCTGTAATAGTTTATTTCATCTGATAAAATTTGAAGATATAAAGACACAAAGTATATAAAAATGGATTTGAATGTAAATTTGTAACTTTTATTTTTGCTCTTTTATAATTCCATCTATCTTCGCTCTTTAATAAAAATGGATTTGAATGTAAATGTATTATTAATTTTGTGCTTCAATCATGCTCGACATCTTTATCTCTGTTTACAAATTTCGAATAGTTAATTTGAAGTGCTCAACATGATCTTCATATTAAAATGTACTAAGAGAATCAAATTTTATATTTTTTGTAATATTTTTACAATTTTTTTTACAATTTTTTTAGATATGTATGAAATCACTATTCTGAATGGTCCATAATCATCTGAAAATAATAATTTTGTATCTATCTAAAAATAATAATAAAAAATATAAAATTTGGTCTCCAAGTATATTTTAATACGGAGATCATGTTGAGCGGTTTCAATCGACTGTTTGAACTTTAAAAACAGATATATAGTATGATTGAAGCACAAAACCAACAGTGAAGTTTAACCCTACTCTATATCCATATCACTCGACAAACTATATTTTTTTGTACAATTATTCACGTCATATTTTGAATGATTGAATATGCTGCCTTTACTTAAATTTTTGAAGATAAGAAAGGATAAGACTTATCACGAAATAAAAATTATCTCTTATTACGTTGTTAAAGGACAGTTTATCGGATATTATCATTTATCTTCACATTAGAACTTTACGCTACTCTATAAATGACATTTTTTACGAAAATGCATCAGGAAAAAAAAAAGGAAGTGCAGAAATTATTAGTAATAGTCCGTATTTAGTTTTTAGTTCTATTTTACTGTATATATACAACTGTAGATTCTTGAGTAAAAACTGAGATTCTCGATTCAATTTCTTTTTTTTTTTGGGGACGATCTATTCAAAATTTCTCAAATACAGGACCGGAGGAAGCAACAAGCTTCCACTTTAAATCTTCAATACCCATCGTACTAATGTTGGTCCAATGACGGTGAAAACGGTTCGATTAATGCGATAAATCTATATCGAACGGACAGGATTTCGATATGATCTGATTTTATCCTACAGGCATCGGACCCCCTCTGGTTCAAATTTTTATCAATTGAGAATTGATTTCAAGTTTCAAGTCCGACTCCCGACCAGAAAACGAAATAAATATACCTCCAAATTATATCTCCAAACCCTCCCCTCTTCTTCTCTCCTCTTCCCTAGCGCTTCTCGTCACTGTAACTCCAGCTCGAACGAGGGTTTGTGGGTTTCTAGGGTTTCGAGCGTACTGGGCAGTGCTACCGCTCTCCGCTCCAGTCGAATTCCCTTGTGCTCTGATTTTCTCCGGCTTCTATTTCGAACGGCTGGGGATTCCACGCGAAAAGAAGAGTTTTCTAATGGAGGGGAGGCGTATCACGGCTAGTCCAAGGCCGTGTAGCGGACGGAGAATCGTGGCGAGGAAGAGGCAACGGCCGGAAGGGGTTGTAAATAGTGTGCAAAAGCTCATGCGAAGGGAGATCAGCTCGAAGAGAGATAGATCGTTTAGTATGAGCAATGCCCAGGAGAGATTTCGCAACATTCAACTCCAGGTTGAGTTATTTCTTTTTAATTTTAGCTGTTTGTGCAGCAAGCATCTTGGGTTTCTTTTATAACTGTGTTTGATTATGTAATTGGTCAACCGTGGGGAAAGCTCATTAACCATAGTACCGTGATTAGTGGAATTTGAAAATGATTTTAGATTGATCCCCGGAATTGAATTGAATTATCATGATATCCTTAGTTTTTGGGTCACTTAGTTTGTTGTAGAATCTAATTGTATTGCCTTTGGTTGAAGAAAGCTCATTATTGCACTTTGTTTGGTCAAAGTACAGTTTATGAAGCTCAAAATAGTCAGATTAAGAGTTTGTGAAATTCATAATTGCACTTGATTCAGACAGAACTGTGGAGCACCACATAGTGAGGGGCTTCTTCATAAGAATTTAGGAATATATGGGATGAATTTGGGCTTGCAAACTCATTTCTGTTTGTTAATAAAGGTGGAAACAGGCAACCTAATTGTCTACCACTTTCAAAGTAATTAACATAAATAATAAATAAAATTATAATATAACTTGTGCCTGAGGTCTATGGTCCATGTAGCTCAGATTAGAGTTTCTATTCTTTGGGGTGCGTTTGGATGGGTGAAGAATAGCTACTATTCCGGATTAGCACTATTCCGAGCTACTATCCGGCGTTTAGGTGTGTTTGGATTAGCGAATAGTCACTATTCTTTGTTTGTCTTTTGTGGGATAGCCCACTATTCTACTATTCCTACAAAATGTTGGAATAACTACTATCCTAAAATTGAGGATAGCTCTATCCTTGCTACTATTCTTGATTCATCCAAACGCACCCAGTGATTGGCTCTTAAATGATATTGAGTTTTGGAGAATTAGAGTTAAGGTGCACGCCTTTAATGCATTTCATGTTAACTTTGCTAGAGTAACACTGGCACGGAAAAATCATTTGACATGCCATTTTCATAGGTGATTAAATTACTTCCTAAAACATGCATGTTTCAATTTGACACAAACAGTACGTTCTTATAGGATTTTGCCCTAGTTACTAACTTCCTATAATTAGTTAGGATAATTACCAGAGTTTACTTATCTTGTAATTTAAATTATTCAGGAGGAGTTTGATACCTATGACCCCAAGGAAAACAGTCTTCTACTGCCTTACTTGCGAAAGAGGTCAAAAATTATAGAGATTGTTGCGGCACGTGACATTGTCTTTGCTTTAGCCCAATCTGGTATCTGTGCTGCTTTTAGCCGAGGTTTGAGCTTCTCTCGCAATCTATATTTTCGGAATTAGTAGTGTTATGTACATATGCATACTGGTAAGAGAGATTGGGTATATGTTGACATTGTCTGTTCTTTTATAAAAGTGTATCCTGTGCCATATATTTAATCATAATAGAAACACGTCATAAATTGTTGCCTGATTTGGTGTTTGTGAACAGGATTTACTTTTGCCCTTAAGAGTTATCCTAACTTGGCTGAATTATTCTTTTAACATTTGTTTGACAGTGACAAATGAGAGAATTTGCTTTCTTAACGGAAGCCCAGATGAAGTAATTCGTAGCCTGTTTTACAACAAAAACAACGAGTCTCTTATTACTGTATCCGTGTATGGGTCTGAGAATTTCAGCTCTTTAAGATGCCGTACCACCCGTATTGAGTACGTGAGATACCCAAACTTCCATTTTTATCCCTCTTATTTCCTGCTTGCATTCTTATGCTTACTAGTTCTCTTTGCAATTGCTGTTGAAGGTACATTAGAAGAGGAAAGCCAGATGCCGGATTTCCCCTTTTTGAAACTGAGTCACTGAAATGGCCTGGATTTGTTGAGTTTGATGATGTAAATGGAAAGGTTCTTACTTATTCCGCTCAGGATAGGTATGTGAATTTCATCTTTTGGCTGTTTTTATTCTCTTGTATAATCTTATACATATTGTTTAAACATTTGTTGTAGCAGCACTTACAAGGTATTTGACTTGAAGAACTACACCTTGCTGTACTCAATTTCAGACAAAAATGTTCAAGAAATAAAAATAAGGTACACTTCTTCATTACTCCCCCTCTCTCCACAAACTATTTTTTAAATTTCTATTTTTATATATACTGATTAAACTGTTTTTGGCTCTTTGTTTGTTTGCAGTCCTGGTATAATGCTGCTAATATATACAAGGACAAGCAGTTATGTACCACTTAAAATACTGTCAATAGAGGATGGTACTCTATTAAAGTCATTCAACCATCTCCTCCACCGGAATAAGAAAGTAGATTTCATTGAACAATTCAATGAGAAGCTTCTTGTTAAGCAAGATGGCGAGAATCTCCAAATTCTTGATGTAATATTTTTTTGCCTATTTCTCTTTCCTTTTCTTTTATGAATATGCTTCCTAGTAGAATGCTATCTACAAGTGAGAATTGACATGTTTTTGGTATAATTGTGTGCGTGCATCAGAAAATGATTAAAATGACAAGGATGTTTACATTTATTGTATAGTATTGGTATTCTACGCATTACCACAACTCTAAATTAAAGATGCTGACAGTTACTTGTAGATAGCATTTAGTTCTAACTCTTAATATCCATATAATTTGAGTTTTCTTCCTTTTATCTTAAAATAACATTACTTAAAATAGCTGGAAGCCAAACACATTTAATGACTTCCTGTTATTTTATTTATTTGTGTGATGTGTAGGTGAGAAATTTCCAATTGACTGAAGTGAGCCGTACTGAGTTTATGACACCATCAGCCTTTATTTTTCTGTATGAATTGCAACTGTTCCTGACTTTCCGCAACCGATCGGTGGCGGTGTGGAATTTCAGAGGTGAGCTTGTGACCTCATTTGAAGACCATCTTTTGTGGCACCCTGATTGCAATACGAACAACATCTACATCACCAGTGACCAGGATCTCATAATTTCTTATTGCAAGGCCGACTCTGATGATTCCTCTTCTGATGGTGTTGCCCGTGCCAATGGTAATATGTTTAATTTATTTTTTTGTGATGTTTACCTAATTCGCTCTTCTGCTATCAGTTTAATTTGCCAGAGGTTCGTCGAAGGGTTTTGATGTTTAGTGCATGATATGCAAATTTTCAACCATAAAAAAATCCCTTGGTGACAGACACCTCTTGTTTTATTTGTGAACTTGGAAGTTGTCAAAAAGTTTGATGGACAGACCTGTTAGGTGAAGTATTTGAACATACCAATCTGTATTAACACCTTACGGAAGTAAACCTTCTATACACCATGAATTATAATTAGGAGATTCTGAATGTACAGCATTGACAAAAATTGTCCTTTGTTTAATTGCAGCTGGATCAATTAACATCAGTAACATATTGACTGGGAAATGCCTGGCCAAAATAAGAGCTGGGTGTGGTGCAGCGAAGGATAACAACCGAAGAAAAGGATCCTCTAGTCGATTCAACAACACTGTTGCCGAGGCATTAGAAGATATCACTGCACTGTACTATGATGAAGACCGTGACGAGATATATACAGGCAACCGCCAAGGCCTCGTCCATGTCTGGTCGAACTGAATCATGGTGACCTTTGGTTCAGTGACTGATTGGCAGGACCCACCTGCCATCTATGTTCTGTGTAACATGAAGTTGTGACTTAGGAGAGGTTAAGTCATTTACTAAATTCATCTCACCATTCGTTGTAGCTTCCTTTCATCTCTGAACCTTCATCTGCCCATATTTATTTGTACTAAAGCTTATTTAAGAGTAGTAATTCAAAGTGTGTGTAACATCTGTGGTGCTGGTTTATATTTTTTTCATTGTTTTCTCCTCCTTTTTGTTAACTGTAGTTTGTTATCTGTTGGTTTTGAACCATACCTTGATTCATAGTTTCTTCTTGAAAAAAGTGAATAAGATTTGATTGCTGCAAGCCTTACAAATCAGAACAGAAAAAAAAAATGTTGGCATTTGATTTGTTGACTTGATTCGTCTTGTGCTTTAAATGACATCAAATAGCTCACTTAAAGATGCAGTATCGATATGTGATGAATACCACTTGGAAGAAGCTGCAGCGATTATCTGTTGTATTGTTTAATTTTAGGGAACGACTAATAGTCTTCTCTATTCTATTCTCTAAATGTCTCTCTAACTAACTTATCCATAAAAAAAGTACAATGGAAACCACTAACTAATTGGGAGAAACATTAATTACTTGAAGGACCACTTAAATTTGAAAAAAAATTATAATTGCCGTGCACATGTATAAACACTTATGCGCGCAAGTATTCATATATAATATATCAAGTATTCATACCTAAGATATTTAAGTATTTAAACAAAAACTGGACATCAACTTTCTTTTTTCTCTAGTTACACACTTTTTACATGTTTTTAGAAGTGGATTTTTTTTTCTCCGTTTAATCTAATTAATATTTCTAACGATCCGTGAGGAATTTTTCAAATCTAAAACCACGAATATTTTCTACGTAATTTTCTCTTTCAAATCAGATCCATGATGAAGTACTTTCGGGTTCTTCGTCGTTCAAGTACTCATATCTCGGCATGCAAGTATTCATACTTCAACGAGCAAGTATTCATACCTTGTCAAGTATTAATACTTACTCAATAAAGAGCCATTTTGCTATTTCAAATTGTTTAGAGAACAAATTTGACTGTGCAGAGAATAATTTCATAAAAGAGTATATCTAATGTCCTACAAAATAATACACCAATGAATAAACTTTAAAAAATATTCATACTAAAACCTAAAAAGTATTCATATTAAAACATATAAAGTATTCATAATATAACTTTCAAAGTATTATTACTATAAAATATTCATATTGCAAAGTATTCATACTAGAACATTGAAAGTATACATAACAAAATCAATAAAATTAATCTTACTAAAATAATGTAAGTATCCACACTATAAGATTGAAAGTATTCACACTATAAGATATGAATACTTGCTCGACGAGGTATGAATACTTGCATGTCGAGGTATGAGTACTTGAACAACAAAGAACCCGAAAGTACTTCATCATGGATCTCATTTGAAAGATAAAATTACGTAGAAAACATTCGTGGTTTTAGATTTGTAAAATTCCTCGTGGATCGTTAGAAATATTGATTAGATTAAATGGAGAAAAAAAAATCCACTTCTAAAAACATGTAAAAGATTGGTGTGTGACTATGGAGAAAAGAAAGTTGATGTCCATTTTTTATTTAAATACTTAATATCTTAGGTATGAATACTTGATATATTATATAGAAATACTTGCGTGCATAAGTGTTCATACATGTGCGCACCAGTTGTAATTTTTTTCAAATTTAAGTGGTCCCCCAAGTAATTATTGTGTTTCCTTAATTAGTTAGTGGTCCCCATTGTACTTTATTGATAAGTTAGTTAAGGGGACATTTAGGGGACCAAATGGTGGGGGACAAAATCTTTACTCTTAATTTTAATTGTGGTTCAAAATTTTCATTTAAACGAGAGGTGGTTCTAATGCTATAGAAATCATTTAAACGAGAGGATTACTGTTTACTTAATGTCCTGACTCGGTTCAGCTGAGAATTTTGCTTTAAAACATTTGACATTCATAATACTGATGGATATCATCAGTCTTTCAGGTAGTTGACATTTATAATACTGATGTATATCCTCACTGTCGGTTCATTGTCATTACATCACAGTGATGCTATCCATCGTTATTATAAATGTCAACTATGTTTTTAAGCAAACTTCAGCTGAACTGAGTCAGGAAAACACAGCCAATATTCATCAAGTAGCTCATCGTATATGCATATATTTACAGTTAGAATTTGATTAAAAACATGCGTTTACTGAATAATTTACTTGACAGAATAATAGATTATACATGAACAAGTATCGGATATAAATGAATAATTTACTTGACATATATTATCAAGAACAAACAAGTATCGATAAAGCATCAAAAATAGTTTAATTCTTCTTAAGTTTCCATAGTGCAGATCTTTTTTTTTTTTGGTACATCATTGTCAAAAGGAAAAAAAGATCTGGGTGAACTCAAGAAAAACTCTGCACTGCACAAAAGATTTTAAGCAGTTTTTATTGTAGTGAAAAATGTTATATTGCATCCACATAATCCCCGTCATGTCGGTTTACCTGACCCATTCTCACTCCAACATTAAACCATATAAAACCTAAATAACATAAAGAAATAAAAAGATTCCATCAGAACAGTACATTAGCACAAAAATTAGAGCTTATTAAGCCGTTCAGATAATTAAAGAGTGAAAACAAAACCTCTCAAACTCCTGGGTTTGTCTTTTTGCTCTTCCTAATTTATGCAAATTCCTTTCCAACATTATTTTAATGACAAGGCAGTTTTTTTTTTAACTAAACAAAGCCACAACAACAAAAAGATACAACCAATCTCAATGATAAAACTTTCAGTTGTCAACAACTTCAATAAGAGTTGGCTCATAGTCACTCGGGGCTTCATATCCGTGCAGATTCATGACAGTTGCTGCAACATTAGCCAGTCCAGGAGTTTGCAAGTCAGTTCTGAACTTGACACCTGGCGAGAGACCCGGGCCTCCAATTGCAACAGGCACCTATAATGTTCTCACACAATTAGGATTGGTATAAATAAAAAATGAGATTTTATTATATTGTAAAAACTCAACGTATGAAGCTGTCTTACTGGTTGAAGAGTGTGGGATGTAAGAATCTGGATATTCCCGTTCTTCAAAAGAGGTTCACCAGATTTGCCTCTTTTGACCATATCTTCTGCATTACCATGATCGGCTGTGACCACATATATGCCTCCCACTTGTTCTACCGTATCCAATATTATCTACAAAATTTAAGCAAGATGAGTTACCATCCACGAGAGAGAGAGAGAGAGTCCAGGATTTTGACCTTAACGGCCTCATCTGCAGCCTTGCAAGCAACCACAGTAGCTTCGATGTCACCAGTGTGCCCCACCATGTCACTGTTTGGCAAATTAACCCGAACCTACAAAAAAAGCATACAGTTAATTTATAGGCTACAGAAAACAAAATGAATTTACTATGAATGCTGCATTTTCTATACCTGGTCAAATTTACCACTTAGGAGTGCTTCCCTGGCCCTCTCAGCAATTTCAACAGCCTTCATTTTAGGCTGGACATTGAATGTAATACCAACATCACTCGGGATCTCAACATATTCTTCCTTCGTCGCATCAAAGTATCCTGACCGGTTGCCGTTCCAGAAAAATGTCACATGACCAAATTTGACAGTCTCACTGCATTAAAAAAAAAAATCAATTCTATTCAGGTCAATACTATGAAAACAACTGCAAAAGGTACACTTGGTGCAGGTACAGTTGCTGAATGTATGGGTCCACCTACGTCCTTAACTGAGACATGGGCCAACCTTTTCCATTAAAAGGCAGAGTTCAGATTTAACAAGGTCTAATGGTTCCTGCTCCTTAGGAGCAACTTTAAGGCATAAGAGAACAATACCTAACTCAGTATAAACATTTGGATCCATTAGAATTGTAACATACATACCTGCAAGCAAATGTACGAATTCCATTGTATACTAAATATTCACCGGAAGTCCTCTCGATCTCAGGTGGAGAAACCAAGTAGTGGCTCGGGAGCTTGAGCTCCCCGTCATATTGCAACATACCAGCGTAACGGATCTTGGGGACCCATACCCGGTCAAACTTGTCAAAGTCCTCATACTCCAAGGCCTTGGCAATCATTACCATGCGGTCAGCTCTGAAGTTGAATGTCACCACAGCATCACCATCCAAAATGGGTCCCACAGGGTTGCCGCTCTCATCAACTATTACAAAGGGAGGGATGTACTGGTCACTCATGTTTGGAAGTTCACGCAACTTTTTTACAGCTTCAACTGCATTTTGGAACTTGTGTGGTGCCAAACCAAGGACCTGTGCGTCCCATCCACGCTTGACTACATCCCAGTCATTCTAAGCAAAGGCAATACGAGAACATTATTAAGAAAAGAGTTACATAGTTGACCTCATAGTATAATCCTATAGGGCCTCATAGTATACTGTGGGGTACGATTGGATGGGCTTGGGTTAGCGCTAACCCAAGAATAGCACTGACCCGGAGTGCTATTCCATGTTTGGGCACACCAGACAAAGCGCACTCTCTATTGGGTTAGTGGCTATTCCACTTGGGGGCAGAGCCGGACTTTCAAGCTATGGGGGTCAAACGTCAATAGGGCCAATCATAATAAATTTGCATACGGCATATGTGAGTCAACTGTCCCCCATTCAATTAACTGGGGTCCGCCTTTGATTTCACTAGGTCAATCATATCAAATTTGCATACTGCATATGGGAGTCAATTGACCCCCATTCAATTAACTTGGATCCGCCTCTTATTCCACTAACCCAACAAAAATGTTGGGTTAGTGATTGGGAGGTTAGCTTGGGTTAGTGGCTATTCTCACTAACCCCATGTTTCATCCAAACACACATGTGGAATTTGGAATGGGCTTCTATGTCTTACTATTTTGGTCGTGTTCGATTGATGGTGGAAGAGCAGAATAGTGGAAGACTGAAAAGTGTTGGTAAATGAGCCAATTCCATGTCTTGGAAAAGGCCAATTCTGTTATTCCACCATTCCCATGGAATAGAGAATCGGCTCACAAAGGAATAGAGAAGGGGTCAAAGTGTAGAAAACAAGAGTTTGATTGCAAAATTACAAACCCAATTCCACTCAATTATTTTCTTGTTTGGCAGGAATAGAACCGCTATTCCACTCTATTCTGCTTTTCCACACTTGCCTTACAGGCCCATAAGGTTAAAGAGCTTCAGAAAAAAAAAAAGGCAATTCTCACATCCATCTCCTTGCTTGTAATTACTATTATAGAACAAAGTTATCAGGAGAGTAGCGCATCTAAAATCACACAGATTTTCCATTAAAGATCCCAGAACAAGGATAAGTAACGAACTTTATCAAATTATCCATTGAAGTATTTCTAGAGTTGTTGATCTTTAATTTTACAATACCTTAAGAAATTATAGTCTTTTAATTTTTTAGCGGGAATTACCTCATAACGATCCATGGTGACGTACATACGACCACCACCAGATGCTATGCGTGCATCAACCCCCTTTGCACGTAACTCAGCAAGGTCATTCTCAAGTGTTTCTACAAAGCCAACGCTAGAACCATCCAAGACATCACGACCATCGGTTAGGATGTGAACACGGATCCTCTTTGCACCATGCTCACTTGCACCTTTCAGAAGCAACTACAAGAACAATTAAGAAAAGATAAAATTGATGAATTACGTTGGCATTTCATAATGATAAAAGCACGTGTGCACGCACGATATTTTTGTCATTAATTTATTACCTGAACTTGGTCAAGCCTTGAATGGACACCTCCATCGCTCAACAACCCAATAAGGTGAAGAGTGTGTTGATCAAAGCATTCCTTGATATACTTGAATCCCTCCCCTTCATAGATTTTGCCGGATGCAAGTGCCTGATCCACCAACTTAGCACTAATAAGAAAACAAAGAGTAACAGATATATTTTTAATTCAATTTAAAACAACAATATCATTTTGCTCATGAAAGTAGACATATTGCTATTATACTTTATCAATTGGGATAGACAAAAAATTCAAGACAGCACTGAAAGTACAACCAATTAACACCCTTCCCCCGAAAAACAAACACCTCCTCATGCCTTAATTGATATGAAAACTTCCATTATGCAGGGCCATAAATGATATTTCAAGACTTGCAGGTTTCAAATAAAAAGTGCCCCAAAAGAAGTATATCCAAATAAAATTAATCGATGCACAAAAAGAATTGTACCCTTGAGCAAAAATGCGACCAGCTCCAAGAGCGTTGTGACCAACTTCACTGTTTCCCATGTCATCGTCACTGGGAAGGCCGACAGCTGTCCCATGAGCCTTTACCAGTGTCCATCTCTCAGGCTTACCCTTAAGAGGGGAAAAATCACAAGTAAAGGGGTTAGTACTGGCACTTTATACACACAAAAAAAAAAATATGTTACCCACCCTCCAATAAGCAGTAAGAACCAGAAAATTTGGTAATTAATTGTTTAAACTATACTCTTCAACGGATGATTTTGCCTCAGATCAAGATCACAAAATAACAAAACAGGTTTAATACACCACTCTGCTCTCAAGGAAAAAAAAAACAATCATTGAAAGTGAACTGATAAACAGATTTCATAAAAATAAAAAAAACTTGGCATAATTAGCAAGGAAAGAATTCATTGAATAGCCAAGCCAACTCAGGGGACTACCAATAATTAAAGGAAACCTATACAGTCAAATGTCAAGTCAAAGAATAATAGATATATGAAGTTTGGTAAACAATTAATTTTTTCTCAAATAAATACATTTTTAAGAGAATCCATGGTGGGGGTCTCAGCAATGTGGATGCAATTGTACTGATCGGGAGTCGCCTCTCCCCATCCATCCAAAACCACGACGGCCACAGGTTTTCCCTTAGGAAGCTTCGGGTGATCCGCCAATTTCCATGAGTTATCAGAGCCCACCATTTTCAAATGAAACTCCTGAAACTAAATATAAATTAAAACGACAGTGAGTATTAAGAGAAACAAGTGCACAAGTAGATCGAAGAAATTGTGGGGGAAAAAAGAAAGCAGAATAATATTTAGATCTAAAAAAAAGTACACGATCTGATTAACTAGCTGATATGAAGTTAGTATAAATGGAGAAATCAGTGTGTTACCTGAAGATTGATTAATAGAAGAGGGTTTAAGATAGAGAGATATTTAGAGAGCTCAGGATGCTTGGAGAAGAAGAAGCGATTTCGACAAATAAGAAAACCAAGGTCTCGCTATATACACGCCCTACTTTTCGGCCGTACACTCCAGTGTTTATCCTCTCCATTTTATCTATAATTGGAGATGTCCATGTCTAGGATAATGCTCCAATATTAGGATAGACAGAAAACAAAATTCAATTTTTTTGGAAGTTACTTTGATGTTTACTTCAGCAATATCATAATCTCATTGCTTATAAACCTAGAGTTTATGTTTTTACATATTGTATTGATTTTACAGTGATCATTATTATACAAATTTTAAATTGTTGTAAGAAATTTTTATCACGTGAAGGATTTCAAGCCATTATTTTTGTGTATCCATCATTTCTCGTTTTTTTATTTTACAATAATAATTTTTAGAAAATTATATGTCAAAATAAAATCATTAGATGCGATTTATATTATTTCTCTACATGTACATATAAAATTATCACTTTTCGGTTTTGTTTTTGTACGAATCAATAAATAAAAAATCAACATTCAAAATTTATCCATATCAATAAACTTTACAAGCATTTGATGCCGATCAAAACAAAATTAAAATGTAGTATTTTTTTTATATGTGTATAAAAAAAAGAATATAGATCAAATGATCAAATATGACCGTTTCATTTTGATATTTAAACTTTAAATTTTAAATTATTAATACATAAATAGAGATATAGTCATATAGCGGATGTACAAAACGTCGAGTCATTTACTATTATACTTTGCTTTATAGAAAAATATAGACCTATAACCTATTGCTCTTATAATTTTGCCCTACAAGCGTCGTCCATTTGATGATGTTTCCGTCGGATAATGGAGGCTGTCCAGCTTGAGGAGAAAACAACTTACATGGCAGGCACAAGGGTGAAGCTTCAAACGGAAAGGAGTGACTATATGAGATCCTTCCGTGAGAGAATTAAATGGGTATAAAGAAAATAGGAAAGTCAGCGGACGGTCGGATCGTAACGCTCCACCTGTTGCATGTAAGCGTGCAGTCGGGGATCACACCATCTGACGGCTGAGATCACCTTTACCCACTGGAAAGCTTAACAAGTAATAAAAAAATGTTTTCATTCTCCTTTTTTCCATCTCATTTGATGGCGGCTATACACTGCTGAACGTTGATTTCTACGATCAAGGAACTTAGATTTTTTTTAAAAGATTTGATTCTTCGAAAAATACAATAATTCTTTTTTCCTTTGAGAAATAGATGAAACCGAATCAGTTTTATCAAGCGCAATATCAATATTTCAAACGTTAAATCCAATCTTGATTGCAGATTTGTCTAAAAATTATCATACCGCAAATTTATCTTTTAAAAACAATGAATTCTTTTTCTTAATATAATTTTTAAAAATAAATCAGGAATATATACGTCGAAGTCTCGAACCATCATGATGAAAGAGATGGATAAAAAATCCTTTTTTAGAATGCCAACCATTTATAAAGGATGGAGGCATGGAGTTGGTTCATTCTGAGTAGTTGAACCATACTGGACACAAGGCAATGTTCTGAAAAAAAGATCCATAACGTTGCATGATAATTTTACTTCACAACTTCTGTAAAAGTTTTAAAAAAATAAAATTGCATGATAATTTTTATTAATATAATTTCTTAAATAAATGCTCTTAGAAAAACTGGAAGATTTATCAATTCCATCGGAAAATAATATTGGATGAGACTAAACTTAGTATTTTTTGAAAATATTGTATAAAACAAAAATCAACTTATACAATTAATTAATTAAACATAGAGAAATATAGAAAAAATGTATTTAAAAAATATTTCACTCTGAAAGAGGGAGTTGAAGGTATGGTTTTGTTAATTTATTTTCAATTGAGTTGTATCAATTTTAGATAATACATATTGGTTGTTTAAATCAGTTGATTTGATTCAATCTGAAAATTATGATAGTATTAACAATGATGCAGTCCTAACTTCACAATTGAAAGCTAAATAAAGATAAAGAATCATATGAATTTAAATATTAATTTTTCATATCAATTCAGATTAATCGAATGAACAAACTAAAATTCAGATTGTTTGATTTTGTCTATAATTTTAATGAACAGATTGTTCAATTGGTTTGACTTAGTTATGCAATCCTGATAAAAAAAATTAATGAGACACTTTTATTTTACTTCAATCAAATTAAACAATGGATATCTCATTAGAAGGAATCGCATCCTCTGCGGAGTTTTTACCTGCGGAGCTGTGCGGTTCTTTTAATCTGATCCGTTCGTTTTTGATCGGACGAACCAAATAAGATTTTGGCATGAATTTTAAAGCAAAATTAATACTGCCCCCTCCATCATCCGAGCACTCACCGGTTGAGATTAAATCTGGGCCATCCGATTAGCTCCGCACAGCTCCGCAGGGGAAAAACTCCTCAGAGGATACTGGTCCCTCATTAGAAAGCATGACACTTGTGATGAGAAAATATAAAACCTTGAAAATGAAATTTTAAAAAAGGAAAATATATTCGAAATTATTTAGTCATTATACATATGAACATGTACTATTTTCTTTTAAAAATGTTCGCTTCATATTAAGTAATTTCTCTAATTAATATTATAAAAGTCATAACACTGTAGAAAGCTATTGAACAATTTTTTTATTTTTGAAAAAAAAAAATATAAACAAGATTTACATCACAATTTTAAACTATTTTGTCATTTTTGTTAATGTTGGATTTTTTCTAACACAACCGTCTATCAAAATCTCGACCTCATAGCTTATATTAGGAGTACATTTAATGCAACGCCAGGAGTATACAACTAAACTAAAAAGAAATCTTTTTCAAACCTAACGAAGTCACAAGAGGCGACTTCTTTCTTGGTTATGTCACGTGGCAATGGCATACAGTTACGGCATAATATTTAACGAATATTCCATTGGTACTGGACCTACGGGTTCTCCATTTTCCCAGCAATTTTTGCACTTCAAACTTTGAACAAAGGAAAACAAGGGGCCATATAAAAACAAACATCAGGCTCGGCCTGTAATAAATTTTCTCACGGCTTTTATATCACGCCGCCACGGGTCTCTAAATAAAATAACTAATAGGATTATAGGAGCACTAGTTGACTAGTTGTCTTTCTCTAATAATTTTCTATTTTGTCTTCCAATCAATAACTATTTGATTAACTACTAGCTAACGGGAGGACCGCTTAACCATAAAATATATATATATATATATATCTATACGAGGAGGGTTCCAATGCTCCAATAATAAGCTAAGATCTGAACCACACAATTTGAGTCAAGATACTGTCCGGATCAAAACTCCAATTGGCGAAAAAATTACAGTCCAGTTCTCTTACGTCTCGCCTCCAGTTGCAATCTGCCTCTTTGTTTGCGTATTCCCTCCATCCCTCTAGATCGGGTGAGGCGGCGACCCATCCCGATCTCTCCAAGCCCTACTCTCTCTCTCTCTCTCCTCCCTCCCTCCCTCTGACCGTGTCTGAGAAGGACCTCTCTTGGTGGTCTTGGTTTTGGTTCGTGGGCCAATTTAAAACGTTGCTCACACTTGAATCTTTCATGGAGGACATTTTGTTCATGTTTGAATTGATTTATACTCGCATAGTGAATTGATCAGAAATGAACGAAATAACTAGTTTCAAAAGAATGTTTGTTTGATCAATATCACCATGTCACAATGTTGAAATTTCACTTTTAGCAACAGAATCAGGTCACTCAAACAACAAAAATTGGAGTATTCATTTTTGCAAGTTCCAAAATTTATATGTTAGTGTCATTTTTACATCAAATCGTTATCTTATTTTTTTTTTTTGTCAATTAAGTACAAATTTGTTTTTTTTTTTTTAAATCTTGTCAGCGACTGACAAGTACAAATTTGTTAATCACTATACTTAGTCAAAAACTCAAAATGGTATACTGACGAAAGTATTGAGAGAAGGGTAAACTAAAAAAATGCTTCATATACGAAATCAGAACCGATCCTCCTCCAAAAGCTCCATTTGGCTTTCGTATATGTGCTTGATCAACAGAAATTAAAGAAAATTAATATGAATTTAAGAAAACAGGTTATGTTAGAGAATGAAGATGGCAGAGAAAATCATTCGATGGAGCTTGGAGCCATGGCCGGTGACCAAGCTTGGGCTGGTTCGCTGGAGGGTCAAGCAGAGGGAGGAGTCGCCCCGTGTTCTCTTTCTTGTCACAGGAAGGAAAGGGGGCCAAGCGGGAAGGAGAAGGGGAAGTAAAAACGACGTCACGAGGAGAAAGGACGCAAGATTAGCCATGGCAACAATTTTATGAATTACTGGAGAGAAAGCTAATATCAGATACTGGAGATGACTAAAAAAAAACTGAGGTGCGTCATTTTGGAAATGAAACGGCGGAGGCGAATCGCATCTGGACTGCTAATTTCAAATGCGACGTGTGGTTTAGATTTTGGCTTATTATTGGAGTACTAATTGTTGGAGCATTGGAACCCTCCTCTCTCTCTCTCTCTCTCTCTCTCTATATATATATATATTTGAGGACCGCCTAATATTTGAAAATTTTTACAGCTGTCGCGCGCAAATATTCATATATAATACATCAAGTATTTATTCTAAGTATTTAAAAAAAAACTGGACATATCACTCACTTGTCTTTTACATGATTTTAGAAGTGATTTTTTTTTCTCCGTTCAATCTAACTAATATTTTTGACGATCTGTAAGAAATTTTGCAAATCTAAAACCACGAACGTCTTCTACACAATTTTCTCTTTCAAATGAGATCCATGATGACATACTTTCGAGTTGTGGGCTGCACAAGTATTTATCCTTCAGCAGATCATGCGCCTTCATTTTTTGCTCCAGCATATTTATTATTTTTTTTAATGAGTTAGATCCTAGATTTTTTTTATTTTGAAAAATGAATTGAATTTGGTTGAAGACACATGAACTATAGTAAAGGAAGAAACTAGTTTGTAGGGACCACAAACTAGTTAAAACTAGTAATTATAGCTAAAGAATTGATCTACTTTGATGAGAGACATAATGGAGGACTGTTAAGAGGAGATATTATAATTATCCTAAAAAATAATGTAGGGAGCAAAAAGATATCTGAGCTAGTCCCGTTAAATAATTCCATGATTAGAAATTGAAATTGGCTTCTGGATACATATTATATCAGCCTTGATTTGAATTGACCATATCGCAGAATTAATTCAATTGAATCCTGCCAAAATATTATAACAATTTAAATTGATACGACCATTCGGCCAACACTTTAAAATATATCTGCTTCATTGCTTCGTTTTCAATTTCCATTTTTCCTATCAAAATTAGATATAGATTTTGTCCTGCTTAAAAATAAAGATAATTCTTTATTAACTGTTCGGATTCTAAAGTAAGAAAAGATAAAAAAAGACGAGTGAGCCTATGGTACTATGCATATCACGGATGGGTCCGTGATACGGTTCAATATCTTTGTTTTCAAAGTTCTAACGGTCGATCCGAACCGTTCAACATGTTTTTCATATGAATATGTACTTGCCGACCAAATTTTACATTTTTTAGAATTTTTTTACTATTTTTTTAGATAGGTATAAAATCACTTGATCCGAAAATTCTGGACCATCCAAAAACAGTCATTTTCTGCCTACCTAAAAAAATAGTAAAAAAATTCTAAAAAATGTAAAATTTGGTCGGCAAGTACATATTCATATGGAAAACATATTGAACGGTTCGGATCGACCGTTAGAACTTTGAAAACGAAGATATTGAATCGTATCACGGACCCATCCGTGATATGCATAGTACCATAGGCTCACTCAAAAAAGATACTTATAATTGAACTTGTCGATATTCAATTGGTGGAATCTTGATTGCAGGAAATAATCTTTTTTTTTTTATTCGCTGTGGAAAATTTTAGATAGGCTTTCCTACCGTGCCGAGTCATAATTCATTAAGGTGTTGAGCACGAATCATGTGCATCATTCGTATATGCATTTCCAAATAGATGCCATTACACAGTTGGCAGATAATCTCTGGCTGTTAAGCAGAAAAATTCAATTTCTTTGGAAAAATTAATGCGTGAAAGTTCATTGTCGTACTAATAGTAGTACATATCATTTTTTATTTTACAAAAATTTGTTCGTTTTAATTTTTTATTCTATGGATATGGTGATATATTTTTCTCTCTCAAAATTTGTTTAACAGAAAACAATGATAATGCGTACTTTTATTCTAGCAGTCATTTTTTTTATTTAGAAAAAGAAAAAAAGTTTCAACAAAACAACAGTCCCTAATTGTTTTTTTCTGAATTTTTTTGAGGAAAAATCCGTAATTATATTAATTAATTAAAAACATCCAAACTGTTTATATTGACATAAGATAAAATTTTAAAAGCGAAAAACCTACTAGCAACTGCCTACAAATTAAAACTTCTAATTAAAACAGTGGTACGGTGGAGGACAAAAGAGCATTCTAAAAGCGATTTTTTTTTTTTTATGAAAATTAACTTTACCATATCATTTGTACGGCGGAAGATGAGAGCATCCTCCGCCCAATTGTGGTTCACCCGTGAAATGTTATCCACCGTGTTTACGGTGTTCGAAAGACCCTTCTATGTTCCACCGTACCAATGCTACAGTGGTCTCTTGGGAATGCTTATTATTTATATAAAAAAGGAGAAAGATAAGAAATTAAGGACTGCTGCTTGATTTCATCAGACAAGATCCCCCCACCCAAAAAAAAAAAAAATTACAGTAAAAATGATATGCTAAATTACATTTATTGACAGCTTCATTTTCTTAATGCATGGTTTATCTAAAAAGCAAAACCATACAAAAACAAGATTTAGAAAACCCTCTGAATCATACATGAGGGCTCTGATCCAAATCTTAGCCCAGAACTAAAACATTTGGGCCAAGACAATTTGAAACAATAATTACTCTAAGGCTTCTAGAAGGACCAGTTCCTCAGCAGAGAAGGCCCAGGCCCAAAAATCTGATCCATTACAATCACAACTGCCATCGCCAGACACTTGTCAAGTTCTGATTGGACAACTAGCCGAAACACATCATTGCCAAGAGACACCCCGGTTTTGCTCTCCTTCTTTAGAATCTCTGCAACTACCTGTCCCTGCTGGTTGTACATTGCACAGTTGCGGTGATGGTACGAACCGTCGATGCGGTACTTCAGACCGTTAGCGCCTGATGAGTTAGCGGGTGTCATGTAAATTAGGGTTTTTCTAGGACGAATAGCTACGTGTTTTTTGATGGAGAAGAGAGGTTTTGTGCATGCATCGCCGTTGTATATCAACCACTGATCACTCAGGCTAAGTTTCTGGATTTTGAAGAGACAAGTCAAAAATGATGATGTTAGTCTTAATTAATTAATGCACCAGTAAGATTGCTACAGCACTGATGAAAAGTATATATGCTATGGGAACATTCTAGCTAGATCTTCATTAAATTAGTAATTATTGACCAAGTGGAAGTGATTCAAAGAGAAATTAGACACGGTAGCTAGCTCCTAATTAAGATCAGCACTTAACTATCACCAATACCAACTTTAGGGTACTCCTTTCCCTAGCAAAAGGCCTCATCTTTTGAGCACTATGCTTGCTAAATCTAACTCTAGCTAGGAATTATTCATAAATCAAGGTTTTACTATTAGGTAGATACAAACAATCTCATTTTTTTTTGAAAAAAATGAAAATATAACTCTGTCATAAATATATATCTATTGAGTTATTTATCAAAAGCTTTCATAGTTTATACCTTTCGTCGAATGGTTAGTACGGAATTCCCACATGAATCCATCAGCACAATCTCTCCTCGGTACTCCGATGCATAATTATCAACCCGAAAGACTAGATTTCCTGTAGCATCAAAAACTGTAAATCCGTTGCAGTTGAACAGAAGGGACTTCCTCCACACGGTTAAAACTTCCGGATTGTGCCGGTGCTGCTCGGAAGCACTTGCAACTGCCAATCTCGGCTGCTCAGTTGCTCGTGCAACAACATTTGGATGAACCTTTGTCATTTGTCTAATTTTGGAAAGATGAAAATTTAGAGGCTCTTTGATATGGTAAGGATATTTTTATAATTGTTGGTGCTGAGTTGAAGAAGATGGCATGACTTGGTCTTATATACTGATATACACCCATAATTTATGGACGTAAATACCCCCAGGAATTCTGCTGGTGATCTAGGTGGCACATGGTGAGATAAGAATTTGATTATGGTGCTAATTAATAAGATGTTTATTTGTTTGTTTCCCAAAAAAAGAAAACAAGTTGAAAAGGACTAAATTGAAAAAAATAATGAAAGATACACAAGTGATCAAGTCATTGGGCGGCTTGGTGGAAGTGGCATCAAAATCAAAGTGTTGGTCGGCTGGCGACTATTATTGGAGACTTTATTAAAAGAAATGATGATAATTTAAAAAAGTTTAGATGCCTTGCTAGTCTCCACAAATGCAATTTTAAAATTGAACCAAGGATTGGTGATTCACAATTAAACCTGTATTTAAAAGGACGATTGTTAGGTAAGGGATCTCATCAGCTTCTATATATGCAAATATGCAATGTCTATCGTTCAACAGAAGCTTCGTAGCTTCTTTTTAGTTTTCCTCTTTTGAAGAAATTATTACAGATAAGTATAGAGCTGACTTACCGAACCAATAACATACTTATCTTTAAGTTCTACAAATAAAAAAAAAAAGTGATGTTTTCCTAATTATTAAAGAAATGTAGTCAAACTGTATTATTGTCGTGATAAGAACAAGTAATTTGCTACGTTCAGGAATGGAGTCAGATTTTCAAGCTATGTAGCCATGTGGATCAAATGTTAGGCAAGACTGATTATATAAAAATTTTATACTGCGAATAAAATCAATTTATATTATCTATAGTATTTATATACAAATCTTATATATTTTTTTTAGTTAATAGGGTTAATTGACTCTCATTAATTGTATGATAATCCGCCACTTATGCTAGCTATGTATTCTATTTTCGGCTCAGACAAGTATGTATTTAGAACAATTGAAATGATTATTTTGAATGTCTAAGACAATAAAAGAGTTCGTGTTTTCAAATGATCTCTAACCAACAGTTAAGATCCACAATTTTTTCTTCTCAAAATTCGTCAATGGAATTATTAAGCAAAATACTATTACGGGTGAGAAATTAGCGGGTTGCTCCCTCACTCATGGGAATATCGCAAAAGATTTCATATGAAAACATGTCACATGCGCCTGAAAGGGGAACACGTATCCTCTGTTAACTCAAAAGTGAATTTTTTGAGTTAATGAATCTCAACCGTCTAATTTTAAACATAGCCAATCCGACTACTACCTATAACATAGGGACCTTTCAATATTAGTGCATATCTAGTTTGCATGAACTTTAAATAAATCAGATGATTGAGATTTATTAATTCAAAAGATTTTCTTTTGAGTTAATGCAGAGGATACACATAGCTGTCAGTCGGTTCACATGCAAATCACGAACGAATATGTGGTGTCTTCTAGAGGTTTGGAACAAATGATGACCGTCATCAATGATCAGACAGTTGAGGTTGGATAATGCATTGAATAGCCCGTATAATAAGTTTTATTCACAAATAAAATGCGTATAAAACATGAATCGGGGAATTATTCGCTATAAAAATGCGAAAAAATGCCAATTTTTTTGTTTTGTTTTTGTTTTTGAGGGGTTTTTTTTGGACTTTTTTTGCTTCCTTGTTGTACCGAATCATTTCCGAATTATATCTGAATCACGAATTTTTAACCCCGCTGAACTGTATCCAAACTTTTGATTTGTCACTATGCTATCACACTCCAATCTCCATTGTAATTTTGATTGAAATTAACTCATTGCAGTTCGTACATTGTAAAAAGCCACAGAAAATCAAGATGTTCAAAAGCCAATTTGGCGTTTCGCGAAGGATTTAATTTGCAATTAATTTGTTTTTTTTTTTACATATGCGAACCGAACTCCGAATAAAACGCGTAAAAATATATAATACGTTTTATTCTCAAATAAAATACGTATAAAACATGAATCGGTGAATTATTTGCAATAAAAATGCGAAAAAATGCTTTTTTTTTTCTTTTTTTTAGGGGTTTTTTTTGGGAATTTTTTTTGCTTCCTTGTTGTACTGAATCATTCCTGAATTATACCTAGGTTATACCCGAATCACAAATTTTTTATCCCGCTGAACCGTACCCAAACTTTTAATTTGTCATTATGCTCTCACACTCTCCAATCTCCATTGTAATTTTGATTGAACTTAATTCGTTGCAGTTCGTACATTGTAAAAAGCCACAGAAAATCAAGATGTAATTTGGCAATTTGTATATGGTGGTCCCCCCAACACACGAGAGGACATGACGACATAACAACCGTTCGATCCATGACCGGGCGGTCAGATATTTATAGCTTTTAAAAAGCTTTTAAGGAAAATTTCTTGTTACCCCTATACTTTTTCTTAATTGTGAATATTTTAAGAAATGTGTTGATTTAACTATTTAGATGTATATGTAGTTTGTTGTAAATTTTGAATTGGTTGAAATATATAATATCATGTTTTTGTTTCCTGAGAACAATATAGGAAATTTTTTACCGCTGTTTTGCTAACATGTTCATCCTTTTCAGAAATATATATACCTCGTAATTTATCTTAATAACATTTCATTTTTTATTGTTAATTATGAAGAACTATACATTGCAACTGAAATATGAGTAGGGTTAAAATGCACCGTTAGTTATTGTTCTCCAATCATGCTCCACATTATTTTTTCTATTTTCAAAGTTTGAACAGTCGATCTAAACCACTAAAAACAATCTTCATACTAAAATGTGCATGGAGACCAAAATTTATATATTTTAGAATTTTTTTAGAATTTTTTTAAAAAGGTACAACGTATTGTTTTCAGACAATTTTGGACCATCTAAAACAGTGATTTTGCACCTATCTAAAAAAATAGTAAAAAAAATAAAAAAATATAAAATTTGGTCTCCAAGCATATATTAATATGAAGATCATATTAAGTGGTTTGGATCAACTGTTCGTACTTTGCAAATAAAAAAATAATATGAAACATAATTGAAGCACAAAACTAATGATACATTTTAACCCTACTCCTGAAATATATCACCACAAATAATTATTGTACTGAAAAAAAAAGTTATACAACACTTTAATTCCTAAACTTTTTGAAACTTCTAGTTACAAGTTACATAGGGGAAAATTCCAGAGATAATTTAAAGTTGCAGCTAAATTTTTAATTTTGGTTCTTGAATATTATTAGAATCTGCATGTGTATATATAACAATGCTTTTGTCGGTAAAATAATACTATCTCGCCTATCCTACAAACTATGAAGTCACTGATAATGAAAGGCATCTTGTTGTCGTTTTCCTCTATCTCTTTGTTTTTCCCCGCAGATTTTATTGAAGAAGATGAGACAAAGTTTATAATTGACCGGAGCGCAGCAAGTGCCGTCTTGCATCATTATTCACTACTCTCTGAACGAAAAAACAAATAATTTTAGAAATTCAAAAATTAAAATATAGACATGGCTGATATACTATTACCCGTTTTTTTTTTTAATATCCTAAAAAAAAATAACAAACATGCTCCCGTTTTTTTATTTTTTAAATGTCCAACCGTCAAAATTTCTGGCGGTTGAGGAGACTGCTAGAAATTCTGACGGTCCTTATAAGACTGCTAGAAATTATTTTTCTGCTTCTGAGTTACTGACACATGGTCCACACAAAAACTAAAAATTAATATTTAAATTTATAAACTCGTATGGACTCACATATTAGCCTCACTGGAGGCAGATGATCTCTTTCCTTTTTTAAAATGAATTGTCAGTTTGGTGATAGAAAAGAGGAGTCTAAAACTAACACAGATATAAATATGCTGGTTATTTTTGAAATATTGAAAAGGAAAAAAATAATGTGAAACTACTGTTGGTCATAAATATGAAACATGACAGAATGACAGACGGGTCAAATAAAATTGTGATTTTGGTTTGTTTAATATTCTAATTTTTCATATTATGACAACTCTATGCACCTAAAATGACCTCTTACCTATTCAGCAGTAAATTTCTTAGTCTCACGCTCTTTTTTCTTTCTCAATTATATAAAAAATAGCCAACATATTTTTATCTATGTCAGTTTTAGCTCCCTGAGATCCTAAAACCTGCTCAATCATCATGAATTCTGACGGTTTTGACATTTAAAAAAAAAAAACTCGGGCAGATTTTTTTTAAGGATATTAAAAAAAAAATTGCAATTACTAGCACGGTCACAGAAGATTATTTATTTTCTTTATTATATTTACAGATTTTTTTACTCCTAAATTCACAGAAATTAAACGAGTCAAATTAATAATTCGTTTCCCTTAGTTTTTCAAATAGTGTGATTATGAAAATTAAAGACACCGAAAGCCTGTCCAATTAAATTATAATTTTTTATATATATATATATATTTTAAAAATAAAAATCTCTCTAAACTCCTGAAAATTATAATTTTTTTTTCCATTTAGAAATTGAAAGAAGTTTGTACGTTATTTAATTATGTTTTCACGTGATAAAACATAATAATAAATTATGTAAAATGAATTGTTTTTCATGCCAAGAAAACATGCCGGGTAGACGGTTGGATACTAATTAAAATACTCAGGAAATTAAATGCATGATAAGAAAATATGTCCGCTGAAGCTTTTAAATCACCACAAAATTATTTTCTACCCTTTGATAGATATTGAAAAAAATAATAATAATCGGGATATTAACTGAACATGAAAATATATAAGGACTCTTCATATTTATTTGTAATATAGTCGTTTCAAAGGAGGGTTCTTATTTTCAGATTTAGATCGTTTGATCTGAAACATATGAATTATTCTCAATTGTTTATAGAAGAGGTTTTGTTTTAGATTCAATTTGTAAATATTAGATTGGACGGTATTTAAATTAAAAAAATATGACTTAAAGAATAATAGCGAAAAGCCGAGAATCAAATCATAAGAAAGAATAATCTGAAAAAAATAGTAAAAGTAAAAATAGCACTGATAATAACTTGGTTCATTTAAATCGCCAATTTTTTTTTGCTCCAAACTTAATATTTAGAAATTTTGAAATCAATATGGAGGAAATAAAGGAAAGTAGGTGTTTAATCCATTCTATGAAAACAGGTCGTTTAAGACCGGTGTTCTAAAAAAGGCCAATTGATTAATAGATTGATTAGTGGTTGGTGGTGTTCAAACTGTTACAATTTTTTCTGACTAATAGACTAATTATTTCCAATTATGATATATTATTTCTGATTATTCTCAATTAATCATTTAATGATATCATGTCCGTCTGACGATCGCATACAACATGCAGAATGTGAGCATTACCCAACTCGCTCATTAACAACTCGAGTTACACACAAAATTCATCACAATAAATCTCATGTCATTTCTAAATGACCCCTAAGTTGTTCTTTGGATTGTTTGTTTTGAATTATGTTTGAATTTTTTGTGTTTAGATAAAACTTGAGTTGGTAATGAGCTGAACTCGAGTTGGCTTTACAGCTCATTATTGCCATCCCAACTTGAGTTGACTTGCTCATTAACTAAATGAGCTGAGCACGAATTAGAGGTATTAACTCGCTCAAACTCGGTTCATTTACAACCCTAATCTCAAATTGATTCAAGTAAAAAAAAAAATGAAATTGAAGATAAAAAGCTCTTATAAATACGGACCACATATAGGAATCTCTTTTATAAATATATTCCTCTGATTAGAATCTTTATTTTCCATCAAAACAAAAAAGTCATGAAATAAAGAAACAAAAAGTTGAAAAGAATAACGGAGGAAAAATGAGAGGAGAGGTCATTACGAAAGAGAATAATTGGGTCCCTATATTCGACCTCAATCATAGTTGTCGGATGATATATTGAGGCAAAGTTCGTGAAATTCGGATCATATGAGGTACCTGATAGAGTCAGATTAAATCCGTATAATTTAACTTAAGTTTGCACAAATATTAAAATAACGGAAGGAGAAATGAGAGGATTGATCAAAGTGAGAAAGATAGTGTTTCCATATATAATTGACATGGATCATAGTTGTGGGACAAGATAGAAATTAAGGCAAAGTTCGTGAAATTTAGATCTAGTGAGGTACCTGATAGGGTCATATATATATATATATTTTTTTATGGTTAGTGGAAATTCCACTAAGAAATATGAGGAGGGTTAAAATGCCCCAACAGTTTTTACTCCAAAATATCCCACTATCTGAACCGTACATCTAATTTCAGATCGACGTTTTAGATTACTTCCACTCCAGATCTTTCAACTTCTCAAACACCTTTGTCTCTCCTCTCCGGTTGCTATCGCTCGCTTCTCTCTTCTCCACTGAACGAAACTCGCACGCAAAGGAACTCACTATCCTCTCCATCAACGAAGTTCGCTCCTTTCCTACCATGAACGAAACTCACTCTCCTCTCAACAGTGAACATGGTGGCTCTTCCCTCCATCTGTCTCTCTAGCAAACTAATGAAAACATCATCACTGGCCATTGCTCCAAGCTCCGTCGAGCCTTCATCACCACCCTCTTCATTCTCTCACATAATATACTCTCTTAAATTTATGTCAAATTATTTTCAATTTAGAAAGAGGAATGAAATTCAACTTTGTTTTCTCCTTACTTTTGTTTGAATTTGAGCAAATTCTTGTCAATCGCAACAAATAAGCAAGAAAAAACAAATTAGATACTTCACATTTAAATTTAAATTTACTTTGTTGATGGAGAGGAGATCGAGTTCCTTTGTGCCGAGTTTCATTCAGTAGAGAAGAGAGGAGCCAACGATAGCAACTGGAGAGGAGAGACAGATATTTGAGAAGTTGAAAGGTCTGGAGTGGAAATTATCTGGAGGGTCGATCTGAAATTAGATGTGCGGTGCAGATGGTGAGATATGTCTGGGGTAAAAACTGTTGGAGTATTTTAACCCTCCTTTATATATTGATAAAAAAATATTTACAAAGCCATTATGTCAACCCAGTAGTTTTCGTATGGTGCCTAGAAAAATTAAATTATATTATAATTAGATATTAAAAAGCTCCACTAAAAGAATTAAAAATTCATTAATGGCATCTAGGTCATTTCTCTTAGATTTTAATCTACGTAAAAAGCATCAAGCTGTGTACAACGATTGCCGCTGCATTTATTGTAATATGCTCCGGTTTTCTCTGTTGAGAAAAGGTTCTCCGATTTTTTCCTTCCAGATTGCCCATGATCTCACTGTCCATGCCATATCCCAACGTATCTTGCATTGACCAGATAGCTGACTGCGTCCATTCCACCAGATGTCGACTGAATTACCCAGCATGATAGGGTCATATTAGATACGAATAGTTTACTTTTAAGTTTGTACGGATATTAAAACAGAAAGGATAGCAGAGGATCACAAATCACAACTGTGTTACTTCACATTAAAGCTAAACTGAAACATTAATTAAATTATGAAATATATACTGTATATGCAAAGTTGGACCTAGGAATGCCTGTGAAGTAATTCAATCTTTGTGTTTTAAATCGGAATCGGCTGATTCGAATCTGAGACAATTCATCCGGATCTGGAGCACACACATTCTGAGAATGAATTCGAATCCCAGGACGATTCCGAGCTACGAATTCGAATCGAACAGTCTCGATCTAAAATCCAAAAATTGAGTTACTTTAGGAGATCCGGACCCGGAATGCCTATGGCTTGTATTAAAAAAAACAAAGTTGGAACTATGAATGTATAAAAGTCACAAATGACCGAAAACGTTACGGCACGTGTGCTGGTCATGTGCATAACATGATTCACTTGTCATATATTGTAACTTAAGAAAATACGACACACAAACTAGTAAGGTTATGACACGATATGACACGTGATCAAACATAATTACACATGACCAAAACATTATAAATTTATACCATTATCTATTCCACACAACAATTCAAATTTTAGACAATATTTTTTTTTTGTACACACAAATATATTTGTACAACATTGTTCTTTATCTTTATTTATAATTATATACACATTTTCCACATTTTCGACATTTTTTCAATTTATTTCTTATTAAACACACTTAAAATTAAAATAAAATAAAATAAAAAAAACTTGACTAAATGTGACCAGACATAACTAATGTAATCAAACGTAACCAATTATATCACATTTGATCACGGCATAATCAAAATACTTTGATCATCCTCTACAATTTTAACAACACATAAAAATCTCACTTAATCACAAATATAACACGTAGTAACGACAAACACAAATTTACATCTCTACCTCTAGGTCCTCTACTTAGAAACTTGGAACTGATGCATGCACATGCGCTGTGATTTTCTAACTCCGTGGCAAAAAAAAGTTTCCCCAAACTTCGTGCTTACAACCAATTTCGAATGAATACAACAGTAAATAAAAGAATGAAACGCGTTCGCCCAGAAAGGGACATAACAAAAAATTAACACTAATTATACGCTGAGATGGCAATTATTGGCAGGGTTGGTTTCACACCAACCAGACCCGATCTGAGGAGCGTTGTGGCCTGGATCGGTAATATGTAGGGTCTCCTCTTCGGTGAAAACAGCAGCAGAATCATAAAATAAGATGGAGCCTACAAGAATATGATGTATTAATGAAAAAAAAAATGATTATTGTTGAGGATAAGACCATAGAGATTGTTATTTTTGAGGTTTTCATTAATATTACCTACGAAATATTCGTGAGTATACAGTCAAAATTTTTAAGACATGATATAAATGTATAATTATTTTAAACATTATGAGAACTAGCTTTTGATCTAGTGGCTAAGACACTCTAGTTATGGGTTTGAATTCAGATGAAGGAAATCATTTATTGTAATAAAATAGATATTAAATAGTTGGGTGGCTTCACCTCCAAACTTTACTCAAAAAAATTATGTTAAACATTATAATTTTTTTGTTAAAAGAAAGAATGACAAAAAAACATTTAATATTTTTTTTGACAAATAAGACATGAAAAAAGAAGTATATTTTGAAAATATATTTGTACGGTTGTACCAGTAGTAGGCAAGTACATCCACGGCCCCTGTGTGAAAAGATTAGCTCAGCATTCTCGTACCTAACATATGTGCAATTATATGTTTCATATAGCGTTATCCTGTACGTATACGGAGTTCCCCATTTGGAATCTGTAATCGTTATATATGTGATTATTAATATATTTTTTTGTTAATAGTCCGTAGAATGTGATTAATAATTGAGCAAGATCATGCATGTGGTACCGGTGCTTGTTGGTCCATCGCCAAGTGTCTAGTCAAAAGATGTTAACCTACTTTTCTAACACTTCCTGATTTAATATTTAGAAATTCCTCCCTTATATTTGACGTGTCTATATTAAATATATAATCTAGACAAACAAAGGAAAAATCAACCATAGGTTACGAGAAGTTAAAACTCCATTGATCAAACGAAAAATGAATTTTTTTTTTTTTGAAGTAAAGATCAAATGATTCAACTATTTAATATACACAGAATTTCTATTTGAATTTTAAACATGCAACATTTTATACATAAGACATTTCTTTGTTGCTAGACTAAAGACAATTTACAAAAGAAACAAGAAAAACCTAAACTCAATGTTGATGAACGTTGCTAAAATTGGGTCGATTGGCTTCTCAATTGTTTGATTATTGAGCGAATTCAGATAAATGAGAAATATTTGCAACAAATTTGCTAATCAAACTACTAATTCAAAAATCAATCTGCTCTAAAGTCAAAGTAACCTCTGTTTCCTACTCAGTATGGCCTACTCAGATTTTATGTGTTTCAAACATAACATATCTCTCTCCCGATCTCCACCCCCACATCCAATCTCTCCACTCCCTTTCATCTAACTCCGTCATTTTTATTTCTTGTAGACCTCATTTTCGATACAACACATTCCCTCTCTCTTGGTATTACCTTCTCGAGCAAAGGGAAGAATGAGAGAGGGAAGGAACTGGAGTCGAAAGTGCGGTATCGTCGGAGCTCAGAGCATATAGTTCCATCTCGGTCGGAGAGCAGTGGTGAGTCGATTGGCGCTCAGAGCATATAGTTCCATCTGATCATGGAGTGAGATGGAAGAAATTAGGACTGAGCGGAGCCTATTGGAGCTAAGAGTGCGGTAATATCGGAGCTCGGAGTATAGAGTTTTCATCTCGATCGGAGCGCGACGACGAGCAGATTTGATCGTTGCCGGAGGACGGCGGCGATTAAAGAAGCGGATCCGGTTGTGGAGCAAAATTGAAAATAAATTCTAAAATTGAGTATAAATGTAAATATTTATTTTTATGTTATATGAGTAAATAGAACATAGAATTTTATAAATAATTTTTTCTCATCAATATATTTGTTAGTGGTTATTTTATTTTTTAACAACTAACCATAAAAAAACATAACATCTCTAATTTAGTTTTTCTTAAGATCGTCTCCACTTAGCTTGGAATTTGCACGAAGAGAATTCTGTGAAAAGACTTTGAAAGTGCCAAATCATGATGAAAAAACAAGACAAGATCTTAGAAAATCGATTTCCGCTACCGTATTGATTTGATTCTCTTAAGAAAAAATGATTCTCAATTTCTTACAATTTTGTTTCCTCTGATAGTCAATGAGAATCGACATCTAGTCACATCAATTTTGGAAGTTTCTAGATTGATCTGGATTCTGTCTTTTAAATCACACGGTGTTATAATTGCGCCTATCAGTAATTATCTTCAGAATGATCTAGTGTGATCACTGATCACCGTCTTCTAAATAGTTAAGAAGTTAGGGGACAAGATATGACATATTGACATGGTTGTTTGAGCCACGTGGCTCTGTTTTACAGGTTGAAAAAAGCAAGACTGAACTAATCTTGGGGGATTAGTATATGGATGTGGAACATCCGATATGCTTTAAAATCTGTGCAAACTAGATCTGCTTTAATATTCACGTGTTAAAGGATTGGTTCTATTTAAAATCAGACGGTCAACATGAATTAACTTGAAAGATTATCTTTGGAGTTAATGCAGAGAATACGTGTTCAGATCGATCTTGCTCTAGTTTAATCATCACCAATAAACATTCAAGTTAATGATGCATTATTTTAGTGGAATTATCGTTTTCCCCCACGAATTTGAATGAATATTCTTACAGGACTGTTATGCAACACAAGATTAAGTTTTAAATTTTTTTAGCTTCCTTAGTCACTGGAAGATTTTTAGTCACTTAATCCTTCCGAATGCCAGTTTCTTAGTGAGGATTAAAATCTTCTCCTTTAACTTCTTTTTGTCTGAATCTTAATTCTTGTCCAATCCTTAAGACACCTCTATCACAGAATTAAGCTTCCTTAGCTCTAACCTCCAGATTAAGACAACTGAACATGAACTCTTTAGCATGAATTAGGTATCTAATGCGGTCATATTAATAAAGAATTCGCCAACAAATTTTGAAGTCTGCTTTAAAATTCGTACAAACTTAAGTTAAATGATTCAAATTTAATCCGACTCTATGAGATACCTCACCTGATAAGAATGCTATGAACTATGCCTCGATATGTAATTATAATCGAGGTCAAGTATGGAGACAATTATTCTCTTATTTACTTTGATCTATCCTCTCATTTCTTCTTCATTATTCTCTCTTTTAATATTACTGCAAACTTAAATTATATAGGAACCACAGACTTAGTGTAGTGACATGAGACTCATCTCTCTACGGAGAGGTCGCGAGTTCAATTTTCAAAAATAGTATCTAAAAGATATTGAGGTGTACCGAAACCCTTTAATAAAAAAAGAAGTTAAACTATACAAATCTAATCTTACCCTATCAAGTACCTCACCTGATCCGAATCTTATGAACTTTGCCTCAGTATTTTGTCCCACAACTATGATCAAGTATTATTTTTTTTTTGAGGTAGAAATGTGGGGGTCAAGCCCCTCAGATTCCATTGCAACGGACACCAGAGGTGTCGAATTACATTATTGTTTTTGTAAAAACAGGAAGAAAAGAAAGAAATAAATAAAGGAAAAAACTGAAAAAAGGACTGAAATAAATGAACAAACAAAGAAGAAAAGGAAAATTAAATTCTAGCAAACAGAGAAGAGATTTCAGTCTCAAGCCGACGTGGTGCCAAACCAGTTCCTGAATTCTTTCATTGCTTCCCCTTCTAATGTTCTACTTGATAACTCTACTTCTTGGAAAATTCTTCTACACCTCTCTTTCGAAACTACAAATGTCAGAACCAATTGCATTTGCCTTGTTCCTTTGTCTTTTGATCTAAGCATGGTCTGAGTGAAGCGCCCTTGTGCAAATAATGGACACCTCTGGAGCTCTGGAACACGTTGCCTAAGTCTCGTTCTGATGGTGGTGATATAGTCGCAGGAACCAAACATATGCCTTACTGTCTCCTCAGCTGCCTTGCACAGGCAGCAGCGGTTGACTAAGTGCCATCCTTTTCTGACAAGATTGTCAATTGTCAGTATTCGATTCCTTATCATCAGCCAAGCGAAAATCATAACACGAAGTGGTCCTTTTAATTTCCAGATTTCAGCCAAGTTATTTTGAACTGTCGGCCCTGCTTCAATGGTCTGATAATATGATTTTATATGATCAAGTATTTTATAATTCTATTGTCCAAGTGCATCCTGTGTTATGCTGGTATTAGTTAGTAACTAAAATGAAATTTATTGAATTAATAATGAGATAGAGGTAAGTGGGAAACAATGGTCCCAGCCAAGAAAAGGCCCAACTTGAAATTGGGCCCATTGGAAAGATGGTAATGGCCTTGGATGAATTCATTTCACAAGTACAGATAAAAGGACAGATGACAGGACAAAGGGTGCAACTTGGAATAGTGGGGTTGCTTTTATTTCAATATCAGGCTTCTTTTAAGAACTTAAAAGAGGAAAAAAAAAGTGTGTGTGGTGGTGGTGGTTGTGTGTGTGTGTGTGTGTGTGTGTGGGGGGGGGGGGGGGAGGTGGTAATAGGACGAGACGAGTTAGGTTCGGTCGGGTTGGTCTTGGATCATTGCTAGATTCATGATTGGATTAGATCGGATCGGATTTTGGGTTGTCTTACTTTGGAACATTTTTGGGTTTCGAATTGTTCGGTTTTAGATCATTTCTGAGGCTTGATTGTCTTTGATCCTAGATTATTTTCAAATTTTCGACCTTTTCAATTTGTTTAATTTGTACATGATCAAGAGAGGTTGTATAAGTAGTGGTAATCACATTTTAATAAAACTAAATTGATAAATGCAAATATAACTTCTTACTTCCAAATTTTTGTATATACACCAAAATGTCATACTGTATAAATGTCTATCGCAATTCTGAAAATCATACGTATCGTAGGTGTGAGTACAATTTATGAGTCTGCCATGCTTTTCCTATGCTTGCAACACTGTGATGGCACAATAGTGTTATTATTACAGGAACTTAATTAGGAAGTACTTTATTACAGTCAGAAAGTCAAGCAGTTCCAACTGGACAAAACAATTTTACTGTTATTGTAAAATAGGACGGTTCAGCGTGCAGATTAGAACTGCACCGTTGAAATCCGAGTCAGAGTTGGATGGTTCGAATATAATTATTATAGGCTGGTCAAATGACAGCTAGGAGCGTGCATAAATTAAAGTTTGATGCAACTGGTAAAAATGCCAAAATAAAACATTACTTGTACCACTTCCATGTATTATTGCTTACTGATTGGTGCCTTTGTCTGGTTCAGTGGACTACAGCACTTTTTAATTGGATATGTCATATGTATGCACTCAACTTGGCATTTTACAACAATCCCAGCAATTTCTTGGCAAACTACCAGTTCCGTTTTTTTTTTTAAGAAAAAGATGGAAGTTATTATAAAATAAGACATGCAAGAAAGAAATGAAACCGATAGAGACGGTACCAGAGGCGTCATTTATAGTTTAGTCAGCATCCAATTGTGGAGAAAAAGAGTAGAAAAGAGAAGAAAGAATGGAGGGATGTCTATATGGGCCTGGTTCAAACAAATTGGAGAAAAGAGTAGAAAAGGCACTAGACTCAATGAAACCCTGTACTGATACCGTACCAGTGGTCCAAACAGTTTTTTTTTACCAGAACAGGGGCCACATTTCCACTTGAAGCACTCCGACCGTACTAGCCACGTGGTCTTCCCACATTGTTAGGACCACATCTGTACCAGGTGCATATATACCGGACTGTTCTAGTATCCATACTGTACCACAATACACCAATTACAAGTTTGGGCAACCAATTTTTTGGTTGAAATACACATAATTCGGTTGTATTAAAATCATTTTTTGCAACCAATTTTTTTGCAACTATAATTTGATTGTAAAAACGACGTAGCAATAAAATATCGCAACCGAATGAGCGGTTGCTTTTACGCATATTTAGTGTATATATCTCAACGAATTTGGCGTGATACCAATAGCATGTAAAAGAGCAAATTTGGCGGTGCCAATATAGCATGTAAGGTGTCAAGGGGAGGATCGAAACATGTAGCCTCAAAGAAATAATTTTGGCATTATAAGTATGTTATGGTTTTCTATTTCAGAAAATAATGTAATGACTTTCTTGCTATGGGAACTACTGGACCACCGCGATGATTCCTACACAAGTAAAACAAGAAAAGAGGATGCCTTGCTTTGGAATAAAGTACACTAGATGACTAGAGAGAGTAAAGCTTAACATATCATTATTCAAGCCGAATTGCAGCTAACGATCATTCGGGGCAATAATGCGGCGCCGTGTCACCCTCTACCACGAACTTCTAGCATTACTAGCAGTCGGTTATTTTTTTTTCTACTTTACATTTTATGCAAAACATTGTTCACACTTATAAAGTAACCAACTGATAACAACACTAGCGATAGGGGAAGAGCTAAAAAACAGAATAATTAAGGTGGGACAAAATTTCAAGGCTCGAACATAATTGCACAATTATCTTAACACAAGCATATTTTTATAATTTTTCTATAAAAAAACATGAAAAAGTATTGTTGGCAATTTTTTTTTTGAAGTCCGGAGTAAGCAAATACCTCCCCTGGGCCCTACTAGCTTCACCCATGGCTGGCGGCTGGGTGTTGGTATATATACGTCCTAGGTATCTACCAAGAAAAAATATCACTCTTTACATGCCATGCATTCCTGAATTTTTTACAGAGTAGTTAAGACTTAAGAAGATGTTAGAAGTAAACCGCCAAATTACATCTTGTATGATAAATGACAAATTGGCTTTCTAATCAAGCAAAACTTGATATATATATGCCACTTTTAAAAATAATGGAAACCGTATATAATTTTATTTATTTTGTTCGAAAGTATCAAATGGATGAAGTATGCTTTGGATCGTCAAATGATTATGAGATAAAATAATGCGGCGTTTATGCATACACGTTGATAATTATTTTGAAAGTTTTAGTTACAACGTCCAAGTCTTGTCGACAAATATTTCAAGAAATTTAGAATTTAGATGCTTTGTAATATCTTTTTGGTTGCCAATTAAAGTTAGGGGCATGCATACCATCATCTTATTATGAAATAAAAGAAAAATATCCAATTCAAGATTTGATTAAATGGCTATGTTAGAATTTGAGATGGAATTTCTTTTTTGAGTGAAGCTGGGTTCAAACCGCCACCGGGTTTCAAATGGCAATGTCAAGTTTTTCATATTCACTTGGAATCCCCATCCAGGTTTCGAACCTACGACTTCCTACTCGGAGGATATTGCCTTTGTCAATAGACCAAGGTTCTTATTTGAGATGAAATTTGAAAATGAAATATTTCATAAACTGATTGTGATAATGCTTACAAAGTTGTACAGATTTATATAGACACACTAGCTGTTTTGTTTTGCTCATTTGTTACTAGCCATTATAGGCTTTCCAAATTAAACAAATTCCAATTTTATTCAATTTTATTTGGTTGATAATGCATACTTAAAAGAAAATATTGGTAAGATTGTGTTTAACAGGGATGCTATCTGAATTTAGGTTATTACTAATTTTATTGGATCTGGAACCACATTAATTTGCCTTCCTTTTAGGACGTGTTTGGCTGCATAGTGCCTTCCTTTTATTGGATCTGGAACCACATTAATTTGCCTTCCTTTTCCGAATTGGACTGATTTTTTACTGTTCACGTGGGAAAAAAAAAATCACTCTGAGGGCCTGTTCGGCAGTAGAGTGGGATTGGGTATAGGAATGGGATTGAAAATTATTGAACTAAAAAAACACTGTGCACGTGGGTTTTTTCACACGAAGTCTGAGTGAATTTGTTTTTTTCCACGCGCACAGTGAAATCCGAACAGGCCCTGAGTGATTTTTTTTCCCCACATGAACCGTAAAAATTGGGCTGTAGCCGAACAAGCCCTTAATTTTGTAATGGATTTGGACAAAAATCTTACATGGATCCAATCCAATTGAACAAGCCCTGTTCATGTTTTTAAATTCAGGATTAACAGTAAAGTAATACTAACAACACTTAATTGTGAGCGCAATTCAGCAAAAAGAAGCAAATCAATAAATAAATTTATAAATTCAGCAAAAAGAAACAAATAAATCAATAAATCCATGTTCCATCTGAACTTGTATTATATAATCCACCATAATGCATATACAAAATTTAAAGCAGAGGCTTTAATCATATCTAATATAAGCATATCACAAACATTGAAAATAATTAGCTAGTGCTTAATTTGCACCTGATAAAATTCCTAAAATATTAGAAAATGTAAGAAAATGTAAGAATCTTAATAGCACATTATAGGAGGGAAACTTTTGTGGCAAATCCTATCCATGATTACCAGAAGTGCCATAATTATTTCACATTCAACACCTGGTTGTAAAATAAGGCTAAATACATCATCTGAAAGCATCACTGGCACCTCCCCACTCGTTGTTTTTCGCGAAATCTTTGCAACTTCTCTACCATTGCTATCTATTACTCTACAACACCTCTTTTCAAAGCAGCCATCTATCGTAAAAGTAGGTCTTAATTTGTTACTGTTAGTGTTGCTGCAACCTATGAATACTTCTGACGAGTCGGTGTTTTGAAGAATAGCACATCGCCTCACAGAGAAGATTGGAAGTTTTGATCCATCATTTGTGCATTCTTCTGTGCTGTATACATTCCATCGATCATGCATGCTTAGAATCTGCAGTGTTATATAAGATAACTTCGGTTAGTCTAAGCTTATATTTTACAACTAATTTCTTTACTTTTCACCATATGAAGGAATCCTGATTACTTGAACCACTAAACAAAATTGGCTTGAGATATAGAAAAAGCAGTGCCTTACATAAAGAACTATTGGCTTGAGATATAGAACTATTTGTGGGCCAAATTTTGCTACTTTTCTTTATGTTGCAAATTATAATGAGGCTACGTACCAGTCATCAAATGTACACACACACACACATATATATATTCCAAATTACATCCTGGGTAAGAAAATTATACAGAAAGAAATCAGTATACTGGACCAGTTTAGTAATGTTTCCTCAGGGTGTTGACTATATTATAATTCATTTTGGAAATTTATACAGGAAGGTCCTTGGTCAATTTATTTTGTAGCAACACAAAATGAAATTTATTTTGTCTAAGATACTAAGCATCTAAAGATACAAACCTGAGGTCTAAGAGCCAGAAGAGCCTTCCCACCCCCATCCAAGAGAAGAATCTCTCTTGTTAGATACTTATGCCGCCTCGAATAGTTGTCAACACGAAATGCCAGTTTTCCTTGGCTGTCAAAAATCGAGAACCCGTCGGTTCCCTGAAATGACATGCTCGACTTCTTCCACACTGTCCATACAGTCGGTCGATTACTTGTTGAAGCCGATGATTCTGCGTGATTATCCGTATTATTCTTCGCCTCCGTAGGATATATCCTGCCCATCTTGTTTTGTGTTTGAGTTAATAATAAAATGCTGAAGTGTAGAGAAAGATAAAATGAATGGCGAATACGCAAGTGCGTTTACCCCCTCTTTATAGCTAAGCAGAGCTTGTCAAGTTTTCAAAGAAAGAGAAAGTTGGCATTTGAAGTTTAGATTCTCTCCATTTTACAACAATTGGAGACTTCAACTTAATTATATATTTTCTGAGATGAATTCTATTTTTTAAAATACTAATGGGAATCCTTGACATGCGGAAATTGCCATCTAAATCAACTTTCTATAAAAAAAAAAATTAAGGATATCATCAAAATCATCCATTGTGATTCTTTCTTTTTATTCGAAGATAGTATTTGAGGTTAGAAATTGAAAAAAATGATAAATTTATATATGTTGTGATCTAGACAAAAATAATATTTCTTTATATCTATATATTTTATCGATTTTTCATTGATTAGTAATTTTAAATTAGTTTAGATGAAACTTATGGTAAAAATATTATCACATGATAAATATATCTTAGATATTAATTAACAGCATTTTTTTTGGTGAATCTACTAAAACATGAACTTAAAAATTCTTCTCCTCTTGTGAAAGAGACCCAATAAAAAAGTCCCTCTGCCAACGAAGCATTGAAATATATTATATGTAAGAAGGTTTCTAGACTCTTTAATATTTATTTGTTAATTGAATATCAGTACTTTTACTTCCAAAGAAATATCACATTTTAATTAAAAAAAATGCTAAGTAAACCTAGACTACGTCATATAATTTGTTTGAATTTTGAAACAACAAATGTGACCTAATTAATTGAGATCGTTGTCTTGTTTTTTTTTTCAAAATGGAGAGGATTAGAACTCATTAGTAAAGAAAAGGTATATAAGTTGCAAGGGGATTAATATAGATGGTTTTCTGAATGGGGTTACGTAGGATGGGAATCTCATATCAACTTTATCAAAGAATGTCTAAGTTGGACTTTGTAAGCAACGAGATAATTAGTTATATAATTATAGAAAATCATATTTTGTAAGAGAATTAGATACTTCCTATCCATTCTTCGGCCGAAAGTAAAAGAAGTACGTATGCAGTGAACTTGGCTATAAAAATAAAAATAATTAATATCATCAAAACTTGGTTAAAAGCCAATATAGAAGTGAACTTGATAAAAAATAATTAAGGAGTCATTATAAGGAAAAGGAATGAAGATACAAAAGCGATTGGTGATTAGACACAATTTTCAAGAATTAAGCGTTCTAACTGACCAGCAGCTTTGAAAATAAATTATTCTTATTAGGTGAATCATTTTGAATAATGCAAATACATTCTTAATTCAAAAAAATATTAATTACATCTTAACAGCTATGAAGATAAATTGTTCTTATGTTAATCATTTCTATAATTAATTATATGGGGGCTTGACCCCATCTTTCTCTAAAAAAATAAATAAATAACATCTTAACAGTAGTTAGATAAACAAAGAGATAGTTTACTGATATGAATGTATACTTAAATTGTTGAGTCCGGCTAATATGACATCAGTGTCATATGACGCCGATTTTCAAAATCTATTGGATAGACTTCACAAGACAAATCTAATTAAACAATTCAAGCCGACATACTTCATGAGTAATGCTTTTAAATGCAAAATTTACAAATTTTTGAATTAATTTAGTATAAAGTCAAGCGGTAAAAAATTAATGAAAAATGAATGCATTAAAATTAACTTAAAAAAAACTCCACATTTGACCACTTGATTTGATATTAAATAAATTATAAAAATTATAAATTTTATATGCAAACACATTACTCATCAAGTAGATCGATTTGAATGGTTTGGATTCATCGGATAGGCTTGCCTACCTGGTAGGTTTTGGAGTTAGTGTCATTTAGGCTGAAATAACACCAATGCATACTAGCCGGTATGATATTAAATCCCTTTAATTACTTCAAAAATAAGAATACAATCTTAATTAATTTTTTTTATTAGAGGGTTCTAGTACACTCTAATATTTTTTAGATGTTATTCTCTAGAATTGAACATGTGCCTCTTTGAAGAGATACGAGAGAGCTCGTGCCACTGCACTAAGTCTGCGGTTTATACAACGTGAATTACTTAATAGGAAAAAAAATATCAATTACATCTTAGCAGTATTTAGAAAAATAAAGAAACTACTTTCACTCTGACTGTACTAGGAGATGGGGATCTTAATAATTAGGTTGATGTATCAATATTAAATGTTAATTAATTGTTTATTTTCTTTTTCCATTTCTGATGAAGATCTGATTAAGTAATGAACTAATCAGATGAGGCATGCAATGACAACTTTAGGTGAATGAGCATGCATCAGATGCATGTTAGCTGACATTTGAGTATTTTGGATGTGCATACAGTGTACTCCAAATAAAAATACGCATGAGTAAAGAAATGCTTAATTAACAGTTGGTACTTGAAATAGTAGTTAGGAGATAGAAAAAAAAAATTGGAAAAAGTTTGGTCATGTTTAATTCCTTATCTGTTCCAATGTAGCAGTTCATGCTTTCCACATCACATCATTCCTTTCATGTATGATGGCATGTGCATCCCACCATGTATTACACAGATAAATAAATATATAACATCAATTTTATCCTACCTAAGCCCTTTCTAGTATAACATTAAAAAGTTGCCCTTGTATTATATAATCTATATAAAGAAAAAAGAACAATTTTTTTAGTATTCAATTTCCTTGACATATGTCACATCATCATATGTAATATTGTTCATTTGAACAATTTTTTTCTACTAATTTGTACAATCTAATGGTTAGTATTTTTTTATTAGATTATTAAAAAGATAATTCTAGCATACGTTCAACTTATATGGCATCAATTTATTTTTTTCCCCCAAAAGAAGTTAGGTCAATCTTAATTCTAACCTTTTTTTAAGAGGACCAAGCTAAATTCTTTTAAAATTCTTGTTGTGCTATCTTAATTTGTTCCAGACAGTAAATAATCTCAATTAAAGAAAAAACGTTTTTTTTTAATAATACATCCACGAAGAAAAAATAATAATATTTGTAATTAAAAAATGATTAGATGAAACAATGGGCCATGGACAAATCCATCATGAAGTGACAAATCAAACGTGTAATTGTGATCCATTAGACAGTGACCCAATGCCACTATTAATATAAAATCATGAAATTAAAATTACCAATTTTTTTTTTGGAAAAATTGGTTATTTGCCACTCCAAAATCTTCAAATCTGAAAAATACCATCACAAAACTATAAATCTGACAAATGCCAATCTAAACTTAGTTAATTCTTAAATTTGCCACAAAAACACAATTTTTATACTTTTGTTTTATTAAAATTTAACTGAAAAATACAATTTTGAGATACATATTTCTGTATTTCCCTATATACCCTTCATACCCCTCATTATACGTATCTCAAAACTGTATTTTTCAGTTAATTTTTAATAAAAAAAAGTATAAAAATTGTGTATTTGTAGCAAATTTAATAATTAACTAAGTTTAGAATGTCATTTTCAGATTTATAGTTTCGTGATGGCATTTTTCAGATTTGAAGATTTTGAAGTGGCAAATAACCAATTTTCCCTTTTTTTTTTGGTGCGAGTCAAAACCTTGGGCTTGCATGATAAAACTAATGTGTCTAAATCACATTCTTATGTTTATTAAACGAAACAAATAACCTTTTTTATGACAACTATGCTCAGTGCTGTATGAGTCACATAATAATAATGTGCGGAATGTACTGTAATCATGTCGGCTGCCAGCAACAATATAGGGTCAAGTTGACAACTGGATTTGGAGATTAATTCTGACCCGATCCAAAACTTTCTGAAACCCGAAACCCAAATGAATTTGGAATTTAGATCCCAGTCAGGTCTGAATTTCTCATAAAATTAAAATACCATGCAACTCTTATTCGGATGTGATGTTATCTTCGAAAATTCTATACTTGCATCACTAGTTTGATTTGATGACTAAGACATCTGTCTTTCACCTGCAGTAATTTTGAACTTGGCCGCAAATAATTCAGCACTTGTACATCACTAGAGATCTGTCAATGCGCTTGTTATTCGTTGTGAATATAGAAAAAGAAGAATTAATGTCAAAAAAGTAAATATTCCGACCAATAAAATTGGTGCCTTTTGTTGAAGATTTATCATTTCTACGTTTTTTCCTTTGAATATTTGATTTGTTGTATTAATTGTAATCAGCTACATTAGGCATATTTAGTAAACGACTAGTGAAGTAATATTAGAAAACACTCAACGACTCTTCAGACCTTGAAGCTTTAATATCCGACACAAACTGGGTCCGATGGATTCCATCGCCGTCCGATCCGCTTTAAGATCTGTGAGTGTGGCTTTAATATCCGTGCATATTCGCTTTAATATATGTGCACGCGGATCTTAAAGCGGATCGGGCGATTATGAAACTCATCGGACCCAAGCTCGTCCCTTGTATTAGACCTTAGAAATAATAATCCGAATTGAATCGGATAATTTTTTTTTTCTATCAAATTCTTGACCCTTTTTTTTTTCTTCGAATTTGGCTCATGGTTTCAGTAGATGAAATGTTAAGGACAGACTGAATAGTAAAATGCGCTTTAAAATAAAGAAAGAAACACAGGGTAGGTTTCTTAAGTACAACTACAAGTGGACACTCCATAAGACACTGTTTGGAGTTAATCTGTCATCTAAATTGATTTTTAATCTAGGCACCTGATTTTGACTAATATATACTGCAATTTGAAAGATACCAACAAAAATAGGAGAATCTCCTCCTTGATATCATAGATCACTTTAGAATATTGTAAGAAAAAAAAAATTGGGTTCGTAAATCCTAAGCTACGATACTACGACTTCCTTTAAAGTACCTAAAAAATAAAATAAAAAAGAACTCAACTAATTATTTAAATATCAATTATTGAATGGTTATTTTGTAAGTAAATTGTTATAGTGTGCTTCTGAGAAGAAGAAGAAAAAAATCTGAAAAGGAATGTTTCAGTTATAAAAAGTTACATAACTGAAACTTTAAAATATTGTCCGTAGGATTTAACTTTTTAATTCGGTTCAACTTAATTTTCAGAAAATGGCAGATGCATCTTTGTAAGATAAGTTTGTTTCAAAGTTACCTTTCTTGCATTAATCATATAACATATTGGACTTCATTTAAGGCCTGTTCGGCCGCCCCACTATTTTCGTGGGAAACTGATTTTTTTTTTTTCCAGTAAACAATACTTTTCAGTTCAATTTCTATGCCGAACAGGTCATTCCTAATGGCTTGCCGAACAGGTTCTTAGCCCTGGATAACTTGTGACAAAAACAAATGCAACAAATTGGTATCATGTCTTCTTTTTTTTTTTTTTCTAATAGTTGGTGGCAATTACCGCTAGGAAATATATTAATTAAAAAAATATTTACATAATTACATAAACAATGTTTCTAAAAGTGCACAGTACATACTTGCACAATCCAATAAACCCCATATCTTGCATTGTTCAATTCCCAATTTTCCTTCTCAATTTATCACCATTGAACTTGCGTTGATTATGAGTCGTAGAATGATCAAAAGAAGTAATGCTGCTGAGTGAAGTACCGCACCAACCCAAGGGAAATCCCAGCGAGCATATTTTTTCGTGTCTACCTGAAAAAAAAATATAAACGGTCTGAATCTCACTTCCCCAGATACCTGACTGGATCGAGAGGAAAACGAAAGTAAAGATGGGCCGAAAAATTTGGGCTTTTAGCGAAAGACCGCCAGGGGACCAAGTGCTCAGAATTTATAAAAGAGACTAAGGTTATGTTTGGTTGTGGAGTAAAGTTACTTTAGATTAAATTTTTTATTTCGAGTTAAAAAAGATTAAAATAATCATGTTTGGTTGGAGTTTGGCAGAGTAAGTTAGTGAAGAGAGAAAAAATTATAACATGATGTTATTCTAAGACTCACAGATTGTATAAGTTACTCCACCTCTCTAGGTGGAGTAACTTAATCCGGATTAACTCAAATACTATTCCATCTTATTCCTTCAAATTTACTCCTCATTTGGCTCTTTAAATATGGAGTAGAGAGTTTACTCCACCACTTACTCCACAATCAAACATGACCTAAGAGAGAAGCCTATAGGAGAAGTGTCGCTGATCATTGCCAAGGTAACAAGATAAGAGAAGGAAGATAAGGAAGAGAATGAAAAATGGGTCTTCTCCATTGGTAAATCAAGTTGAAAACCAATTAAATTTACAGAAATCTCGAAATAATAGTTTCCATTTTTTTATTAAATAATTATTAGAGTCTCCAGCATTTTCAAAATTCTACAACAACATTAGATAAATGGTACACTATAGTCCACACTAATTATATGGTGTTCTCTTTTTCAGTTTTCGTACTTGTCCATGCGTCAACCTTAATAGATATTAATACTTGGAATATAATATATTAATATTTGAAAAATACGATATTAATACTTTGATGCGTAACTTATTATGATCATATCTTTTTCAATTCTCCAATTGTCTCTACGTCAACCTCTCTCTAATGAATAATGAAACTGATTTTTTTCCCACATAAACAGTATTTTTCAGTTCAATTCCTGTGCCTATGCCTAGAGAAGGAAATACGTGACAAACACGCCGTGATTTGGTCACGTGACGTGACGTGACGTGATCAACTTTTTTTTTTCACGTGACGTGATCAACTTTTTTTTTTACGTGACGTGACCAAAATGGTGGAGGATGGTCACGTCACGCGTAGTTACGCTGTGACCATACGTGACATGACATAAATTAGTCATGTCAATTTTTTTATATTTTAATTTAAATTGTTGAACATTTAGAAAAAAAATATGAATTTTTTTAAATAAGTAAATAATGTTGTAAAGATTAGTTTTTTAGAAAATGTTACATCTGACATTACTTTAAAAATTTTAATTACAAATATTCATTAGACTAAACTAAATAAAATAAAAATAAATACTATATCAGTACCAGTATCACTGAACTCACACTAAAATAAAAATCTGAATACTCTATACATACAAAAAAACTTGGATACTCTATATTTCATATCGTGACGTAACATGACGTGATCACGTGACGTGACGTGACATTACGTGTATTTTTCACTAGAATGTGGTCACGTCACGCGAATGATCATGTCACATAATCGACACGCGTTCTGTGACGTGACGTGACTAGTCACGCCGTGACAAATTTCCTTCTCTACCTATGCCTATTTCCAATGGCCTGCCGAACATGCCCTTAGCTCTGGATAACTTGTGACAAAAACAAATGCAGCAAATTGGTATCATGTCTTTTTTTTCTAATGGTTGGTGGCAATTACCACTAGCAGATGTATTAATTAAAAAAATATTTACATAATTACATAAACAATGTTTCTAGAAGTGCACAGTACATACTTGCACAATCCAATAAACCCCATATCTTGCATTGTTCAATTGCCAATTTTCCTTCTCAATTTATCACCATTGAACTTGCGTTGATTATGAGTCGTAGAATGATCAAAAGAAGTAATGCTGCTGACTGCTGAGTGAAGTACCGCACCTACCCAAGGGCAATCCCAGCGAGCATATTTTTTCGGGCCTACCTGAAAAAATATATAAACGGTCTGAATCTCATTTCCCGAGATACCTGACTGGATCGAGAGAAAAAAGAAAGTAAAGATGGGCCGAAAAATTTGGGCTTTTCGGTCTTGTAAGCTCCTCCAGCCGCTAATCGGAATTGGTCTCTACAGAAGGCGTACCTGATAATAATTCTACCTATAATGCTGTATGTGATCAAATTTTTTTGGAAATGGAGCTCTAACCAAGAATATTCGGAAAAATTGGGTGGCAGTTCTATTTCACATGGCAGCTCGCAATGCCACCTTCTGTTAAGGTTTTTATTTTCTCGTGTTTAAAAGGTAAGCTTCTAACAAGGGATGTTCTGAATAATCGACTGTTTCAATGTGAATTACATTGTGAAATGTGCCGGGCATACTTGATGGAGACTGCAATGCATGTTTTCTTTGAGAGCAATTATGCAATTCAGTTTTGGAGGCGATTAGCAGTGCTTTTGGGGTTTGATATTTTACAAATGGGAACCTCAGTGCAACAAACAATATACAGGTCTTGGCAACACTGTAGGAGGCGTACTCCAACTAAGAAATGGGGAGTGTTCTTTTTCTCGGCTTGCTGGATGCTGTGGAAGAAGCGCAACAACATAATTTTTGAAAGGAAATTAACTGATCCGACATGGGCTGCAGAACGTGCTATGAAGGAAGCTTTATTATGGCTACAACATTGCTAGGTGTCTAGATGTATAGTTGTTTAGTTGCTTTGCTGTAGTTGTTTGATTGATGGTTGTTTTTTTATGTTTACTGTACTTACTGATAGCTTCTATCAGTTTTTCAAAAAAAAAAAAATTGGGCTTTTAGCGAAAGACCACCAGGTGGGACCCAAGTGCTCATAATTTATAAAAGAGACTAAGAGAGGAGCCTATAGGAGAAGTGTCGCTGATCATTGGGACCCAGACAGCAAGGAAACGAAAGAGAATGACAAATGGGTCTTCTCCATTGGTAAATCAAGTTGAAAGCCGATTAAATTTACAGAAATCCCGAAATAATAGTTTCCATTTTTTCATTAAATAATTATTAGAGCCTCCACACTCCAGTATTTTCAAAATTCTGCAACAACATTAGAGAAATAGTATACTATAGTCCACACTAATTATATGGTGTCGTCTTTTTCAGTTTCTGCACTCGTCCATACGTCAACCTTAATAGATATTAATACTTGGAATATAATATATTAATATTTGAAAAATAAGATATTAATACTTTGATGCATAACTTATTATGATCATATCTTTTCCAATTCTCCAATTGTCTCCACGTCAACCACTCTCTAATGAAGTAGTGGGGACCCCGTATTCCCGCATCAATATTTTTCAATCGTTCCCGCATTAACATTTCTCTAACAAAAATAATTGACCTCATAGATATAAATACTTTAGTGCATAAGTGCAAAAACTTGCAATGCTTGATATTAATATTTTCAGACGTCATCTAATATCATATGTAAAAAAATCTTACAAGTATAGGTATAAATATTTGCATGCCGATTCATATACACTTTTGTGTGACGATGAGTCCGAAAATATGTCATCATGAATCTCATTTAAAAGAGAAAATTGCATAAAAGGCATTCGTGATTTTAGATTCCTCATAGATCATCAGAAATATGGACGAGATTGAATAGAGAAAAAAAATTCACCTCTAAAAATGTGTATGCCCCCCATGTAGTTTGAGTAGTCCCCCACAAATATTTATGATACGGGTACGTTTGGAAGATTTGATTGAGGAGATAATTATTTATGTAAAAATTGTTCAACTCATAGATATAATACTTTCGTAAATAGGTATTAATACATTAGAAAAAAAATTCAGTGTTGAAGTTTTTGAAGTCTTTCAAATAATTATGGTAGTAATGGTACATAAATTTTGCAGACGCTTGAGTGTGGATATTGTTATCAGCTTCCTTTTTCACCATATCCGTTTTTTCATCTTGATCTTTATATCCTTTTCGTTTGCTCTTAATTTTGATTGTTTCGCAAACATTTTTTTTTTGTTTTCTTTGCACATATCATCCTGTAAAAGAAAAATGTGAAAAACAATTTCACTTATATTTTATTTATATTTTATCCTATTGTTTAATTAAGATCCAAATGTTTCAAGCATTGATTTCGGATTAAAATACATTAATTTATGCTCAATTACAATAACGTTAAATAAAGATGCAAATTGCTTTATTGAACCAGTTTGAAGTAACATTTCAGTCTAAATATCTGCTTTTCCCAATTGCACTTGGCAGGCATACATATGACAAGCTTGTACTAAGAGGGGAAGATAAGAGGTAACTCCATCTCAAATTTGACATTCTGAAAAAGTTGGAACAACAAAATTGTTGTCATTTCCAAAACTATCAAATTTCTAATTTGTCTATCAATTTTTTTTATCATATTTTCCCATTAAAATTTCTATTATAAGGCTTTGGTGGGCAACAAATAAGGAATTTTGATATCAAAATATATTGGTAATTTGGTATGTCTAATCATACCTCTCACAATAAACACAAGAGACTCGCTAATCAGCCATCTTTATAAAATATGTAACTTATAAAGTAATGCTAGCATGTTTTTTACCCAGTACTGCTACATTATACAATGAACTGCTGACGACAAAGCACCCTGCCCGTCCAATTTAATTTCCCCTGCTGCATTATACGATACTTAATACTTCTCTGTAACCTATATAAAGCTTGCGCAGCCCATTTTATGGGTTGTTGGCTTCTTTGAAAGAAACAAAAAAATAACAAGAAAGAAAAAAAATAAAATGTAGTTTATAAATCAAATTCTATAAATTGCATGCAAAAAAACAAGGGAGTTATCTTCACTCTTCTCTAGCAAAATATCTTTCATGTACATTCAAACAATGCAAAAAAGGGAAAAAACCAAGAGAAGATTAATGTTCTCTCTACATAATTTACATCATACGTGCAACAATCGAAGTACTGTATCTAATAGTAAAAAATGAAGCTTCATAATTGTGTAGATAAACCACCTAATAGCTCACTCAGATATGTAAGTTCGGTTCTCATAATATTTCCTTTCACTAGCTTCTTTCATCTCATTTCTCTTCTGCACCCAGAAATGCAACATTTAAATATATAGTGCCCAAACAAATTCATCGTGTAGAAGAACAAACACAGCACCGTGTAAAGAAAACAAACAGAGAGAAAAAACAATGGAAATCTATGAACCTGATATGCTTCATGATTAGCAACAATCCTCCTAATTATTGTACTAGTTGTCATATTTAATGGACTCTCCAGTTGCTTAAAGATGCCCATATCCATTGGAACCCTATATGGGTTTGGTTGCTCCTGTAAAAGCGATCCATATATCAAAACAAACAAACAAAAAACAAATTTAATCTTTAAAATAAAAGATCCTTATAATCATGAAATTTATTACCTTCATAAAACCCATATTTTCAGCAATTGTTCCAAGCACTACCAAGGAAATATTAAAGGTAGTGATCTGCACCGCAAAGAAAGTTTGCATATGTAAATTGCTCAACACACAAAAATTAGAAAGCAAATGAAAGGACAGAATCTACAATTTCTAAAACCTACCATATCTTTTGAAACCTCACGAGGGGCTCCTATTATAACTTCATCTACGTATCGACAAGCTAAGACACTTAGGCTTCTTTCATGCAGATTCATTATTGGGCGATGTGCACCTTGGACCGAGCTGCATACAAAGAAAAAAAGAAAAAGAAAAATTAATTCAGCAAAAAAGCCCATTAGGAAACAAAATTAAACAAAAACAAAAAGAAACACAAGTGCATAAATAAATAGGAATTCTTTGTCTTAGGTGAGGCCGGCTGCACACACATTGAGGGAGGTGAAAAGACCTGACTGTTTGGTCACTATATATGCCAACTAGTAAGAAATCTCCCAAGGCCCGAGCAACCCGTAATATCTGTGTATAGAAAAGATGAATAAAAGTAAATTAACAAGAAAATGGAAAAAAAAAATTTCATTAGAATAAAAAAAAAAAATTAGATGAGAGAGCACCTCCACATGTCCAGCATGGAAAAGATCAAATGCACCATCAATGTAGATTATTCTAGACTCTGAACCTGCCCCCTGCATTACATTAAAACGAAACCCCTAATTTTCTTTTTCCCTTGATGAAGTACACTAAACTGATAGTCAACATGTGAAAATATAGCTAAATTTAAACCTTTCCATTAGAGAACTGGACTATGCGCCTAGAAGTGGGCAAGAAACGAGAAATCCGGGTCCCACTTCTAGGTGAACCACTGCTGCCATCTAATTTCTGGCCATGGCCATGACTGAACTGCCTTTGCAATGATGCATGGCCATGCTTATCTCCAGTAGATCTCTCTCTTACACAAAGAAGCATGCGACCTGTTAATACACATTAACAGAGAAGGTTTTATAAATGAAAGTGGAGATTTGCAACAAGACCCCTGCCTTCTCAGGCATTTCCGCATTTGAACACCTACTGTTTGACATCTTTACAAACTGACACAAGCTAAACAGTGAGAAAATTAAGTGGAATGATAGAAATGCCCATACACTACATATCAAATCTATAAGAGGGTTATATCAGTAATAACATGTTCTTCTCATTTGAAATACTAAAACTACATTAATACTATAAGGTAATGTTCAACAAATAACACTGCCCTCTTCACAATTTACTGAAAAGAAATGGAGGAGCACACAATAAATCGTACCGACAATATCAGTGCTGGAAACACCTTCAGTTCTTTTGATCTGCTTGTACCGTCCAGCCTTCTTGGCAAGGGCATATGCATCGGTACCATCTGGAAGCAGGCAAGAATCATCTCCATGTATGATATAGTCTATGTTATACTCTGTGAAAAGCTTCTTCATAAATTCTTCATTTATCGCGTAAGGGGCATCAGATATTACTTCATCCACCCACTTCACTGCAGCTACCATTAACATTCTGCACAAACGATAAAAGAAAAGTAGAGTGTTGCAAATGTCATTTCCTACCGTAGAATTCAATTAACAGAAATTAGAGACGAAAATTGATAGACATGTTTCCATTTAAATTCACAGAGTCTCGACTCTTGAGTCTTGCTTGAGTAACAATTCATTTTCAGTCTCTTATGTAAAATTTTGTTTCCAATTTGTTTCCAATTGGTTTTGGGTTCAGTTTCAGGTCAACCTGAATTTTATCAGTTCGCTTCCCGCCATTTGCTTTTTGCACAAATTAGAGTGGGTAGCTTGGATCGCACTATGAAATTACCATCGAGTTTCTAAAATTGCATTATCACCGGAATTTCAGCTTAAAATTAAGTAAAATTTGAAAGACAATAGAAACATGGAAGTGAACCGTTCGTATAAAGGGCTGACAGGTGGGCCCTTGTTAGCAATAATCTCCTCATCACTCACTACACCAACCACCAACTCGTCTCCAAGCGAGCGGGCCTGTCTAAGAGCGTTGCAATGGCCATAGTGCATCATGTCGAAGCATCCATCCATGTATACTCTCACCGGCTTCCTTCTCCTCCCACTCAGACCTCGCCATAGAGAAAAGGAGACGAAGAAGAGAAGAACAACGGCGCCTATGATGCATGTGCCCACGATATTCGGGTCTGAAGATGGAAAGAGATCCGCCAAGAGGTTCGAAACTGATGAGAGGACTTCCATTGGAGAAGGCAAAGGGAAAGAGAAATGCGTTTTGCCAGGGAACGTGGTTGATAGGAGCTCAGGCATCGCGCTTTCGCGAGAACGCCATGGAATATCTGTCGAGCTTGGAGAGAACGACACGGAGATCAAGGATCAAGGAGCTTCGAGAGAGCGAGACGGATGCTCTACAAACAGTCCTCCTGTGATTAATGTGTAGCAAGTCGATGGCCATCCCCCAGCTGCCCAGTACATTAAAATTTGGGGGAATTTGACGTATACCCCTCAAAAACTTCAAAATTACGTATTTCCCCATCTAAACTTTAAAAACTCACAAATTTACCCATTTTATTGTCTTTTATAGTAAAACTCATTCTAAACTTATAAAATACCCATTTTACTCTTTATTAAAAATATATAAATCTGACCAGACTCAAATTATTTGAATCTGAATGTTCCTCTACCGTCCGATCCGTACGCATCGCATTAAGATTTGTGCGCGTGGCTTCAATATTCGTGCTAATCTAACGCGCATGAATATTAAAGCAATTTCAATTAGCGCGTATCGCATTAAGATTTGTGCATGGTGCTACAATATGCATGTGTTTTTGCATCAAGATTCGTGCTGATCTTGTGTGCACAAATCTAAAAGCAGTTCGGACAGTAAAGGAACCGTTCATATTCAAATTTGAGTATGGTAAAATTTATATGCTTTTAATAAAGGATAAAATGGGTATTTGAATATGAAGGTTCCTCTACCTCCGATCCGTACGCATCGCATTAAGATTTATGCGCGTGGCTTCAATATTCGTGCTAATCTAACGCGCATGAATCTTAAAGCAATTTCAATTAGCTCGTATCGCATTAAGATTTGTGCATGGTGCTACAATATGCATGTTTTTTTGCATCAAGATTCGTGCTGATCATGTGTGCACAAATCTAAAATTAGTTCGGACGGTAGAGAAACCGTTCATATTCAAATTTGAGTATGGTAAAATTTATATGCTTTTAATAAAGGGTAAAATGGGTATTTTATAAATTTAGAATGAGTTTTAATATAAAAGACAATAAAATGGGTAAATTTGTGAGTTTTTGAAGTTTGGAGGGGGAAATGTAATTTCAAATTTTAGAGGGGGAAATACGTAATATTGAAGTTTTTGAGGGGTATATGTGAAATTCTCCCTTAAAAGAATTTCACATATACCCCTCAAAAACTTCAATATTACGTATTCCCCCCTCTAAAGTTTGAAATTACGTATTTCCCCCTCAAAACTTCGAAAACTCACAAATTTACCCATTTTATTATCTTTTATATTAAAACTCATTCTAAATTTATCAAATATTTATTTTACCCTTTATTAGAAGCATGTAAATTTCATCGACTCAAATTTGAATATGAACAGTTCCTCTCCCGTCCGAATTGCTTTTCGATTTGTGCAAGCAAGACCAGCACGAATCTTGATGCAAAAATACACACATATTGAAGCGATATGCACAGATCTTAATGCGATACACGCTGATCAGAATTGCTTTAAGATTTGTGCACATTATATCAACACAAATATTGAAGCGATGCGTGCAAATCTTAATGCGATGCACTCGGATCAGACGATAAAGGAACCTTTCAGATTCAAATTTGAGTTCGATGAGCTTTATATGATTTTAATAAAGGGCAAAATGGATATTTTAAAAATTTAGAATGAGTTTTATTATAAAAAAAAATGAGTAAATTTGTGAGTTTTTAAAATTTAGAGGGTGAAATATATAATTTCAAACTTTAGAGAGAGAAATACGTAATTTTAAAGTTTTTGAGGGGTATACATAAAATTCCCCCCAATTTTAAAGTGATGTAGCAACTATTTCGGGCCTTGAGCGGATTTTTTTTAAATAGAGCCAAATTTAAATATTTAAAAAAACAAGCATTATTAATTTAGTTTCTAGAAAAACAGCTCGGTGGAAAAAATGTGTTTTTGTTAGGAGGATCGTTGGAATTGTTTTTTGTAGAATCTAAATTAATAGTGCTCATTTTTTTAAATATTTAAATTTGGTTTTATTTAAAAAAAAAATCCTCTGGGCTGAATTGTTTATCTTCCTTGCAGATAATGGAATACATGACCTAACGGCCTAGTACAAACCAATTTATTACAACCATTATTAACATTTTTTTTCCAAGGTAGGGTTCCCTAAGAAAGCAGGCTCGATCAATTTTCATGTTTTCAGATTTTATTCAGTTATATTATCTTGTTTTGGTTATAATGTTATAAATGCTTTGGGTGTTTTTGTGTTGAAATGTATGTGGTTAGAACTCTTTTATTGCTTAGTATATCTTTTGGTGGTAGTAGGGTTGTTTTATTTGCATGTTATATAATGATATTAGTATTCTGGTCTATTTGGTACCGGTACCAGTAAACTATGTATGATTTCGTTAATTTGTTAAATGAAATCGGTGGGTTTTCCAATGTTATAAAAAAAATATATTATCTTGGTTGACATAATAATATATTTGATGTGTGATTTTGTTTATTCAAAATTAACAATTCAATTTTTGGAATTAACACATAGTTTTATACGTTTACACAAATATTTTTAGATTGATAACTCATCTAAACTTATGCTTAATAAGCTCAGAATTAACACTTACATATTGAATTCAGGAGCTAGCCTATAGTACTATGCATATCACGGGTTGGTCCGTAATACAGATTAATATTTTGTTTTTTTAAATTCTAACGATCAATCCGAATCGTTCAACATGATCCCCGTATGAATATGTACTTGCAACCTGAATTTTATATTTTTTAGAATTTTGCTACTATTTTTTAAGATAGGTAGAAAATCACTTGATATGAAAATTATGGACCATTCAAAAATAGTGATTTTGTACCTATCTTTAAAAACAGTAAAATAATTTAAAAATATATAAAAGTCAGCCTGCAAGTATATATTTATATGAAAATCATGTTGAACAATTCGGATCGACAGTTATAATTTAAAAAGAAAAATGTTAATCCGTATTACGAACCAATCATGCTATGGATAGTACCATAGACTCACTCTTGAATTCAGAATGTCATGATAGTGAATTACTAGTAAAAGAGGGGCATAAGCGCCATGTGCCCTGGATGAAAATTGCCGAGATAATTAGCATACCTCTGTTTTTACTTGTACAATGAGACTGTTCTTACATTTCTTTTATCAATACAAAATGCTTGCAAATATGACAATTATATATGTTCACACTTCATATCTAATTAATTTTATGTTCATGAAGACATGATGCTCTTTCTAAACAAATTTACAAATAGTAATGGTTAATAACTTAATATAGCGCAACTCTCAAGTTACTAAAGCGACTAATAAATGGTCATGAATTCAAATTTTTATTGGAACTAAAAATTTATTTGTAACATGTTAGTTGACATTTTCTATTAAATATAAAAAAAAAAAAGGAATTTTCAAAAGTCATCCTTTTCTTGATACAAACCATCTGCAGTGAAGATACCGATTCCTCATCTTAATGAGAATTAAATTTGTTTTTTCTGTAAATATTCGTCCTTTCAGCATTCAGGATAAGTCGGATTTTATATCTGCTGCCAGTACACAGTGTAAATTATAAATTCTACTAATGAAAGTTTCTATTTTTTAAAAGAAACTCTTATATAAAATTCACTTTGCCAAATCTAAAGTTGGAAGAAAAACATCTCTCTTAATTGCCAGCACCATATTTAGGAGTTGAATTAGAGGTGGAATTAACAATCTGATCTACAAAATCTTAATTCACATAATTATCTAAAGAACAAATATTAAAGAATTACAAAGTTAGATCGATCCCCCTACTGTATCAGATCAGAATCTACATATCATATTACAATTAATTCCAGCCAACATTGAAAGGTTGAATAGGGCTAGAAGTTAAATTTGACATCCTCACATTAGCATTGTTTAGATACTGTTGCACTGGCTGGTTATTCATGGGGCTCTGCATTCCTTGTCTCATGGCAGTTACCGGTGCTGGTTGGGCCCCTTCTGGTACATATTGTTGTATCACTAATACTGACACCACCATAGAGAAATCAGATGAAACCAGTATGTCCCCTATAGGTCCCAGCTCGGGACAATCGGTCCATTCTTTCAACCCAGTAGTTAGTTCAGTGCTTGCGTTTTTGTAGCTTCTCCCGACTATGAAAAGCTCATGGCGGCTCTCCATCTTGCGTATTGTACTCACTGCTTCCTCACTATTGCTTACAAACTTTTCGATATAGTTAACACAATCACGTCCGACAGTCCTGATGTAAGAAATAAAATAGTAAGCAAAATATATTTACTATTGACTGTCTATATTTTAGTACAACAAATTGTCTAAATAGTAAATTAGATCTCATAATACCTGACACGAAACTCATGAAGGCATTCTTCATCGAGCATGCGTTGATAGCCTTCTGCAGAATTTGCATTCGCCATCGGATAATTGTTCACGGCTGATGATGAAGAGACTGTAGTTTGTTGTTCCTCTGATGGTAGAAATCGAAGAATTGTGAGAGATATGGATGGGTTATCAATCATGCGCATGGAAAAGGCTAGAGCCTCGCGGTCATCTGGACCACCAAAGAATAGAAGCATTACGTGGCGAGAGGTTGCCAAACGCACAGTTGATGAAGAAAGGCCGCGATCGACAAATACTGCAACTGAGCATGGTGCGGTGCTGAGTATGGTTTCATTTAGTTCCTTGATTGATGAGTTCATTGCCTCCATTCCTCCGTCGACCGTTTGTTGCTTGTGGAATGGAATTACAATTAGAGTGACATGTTTGTCTTCTGCTAAAACACATACATCCTCATGCATGGTTGAGTAGGGCGAAACAGTTGTTAGGGGTTGTACCGACACACCACCGGCATGCTGTTCAAACGACTCAAAGGCAGAGAAGATATGAGGGAAGGATGTGGTGTTGCTCTTGTGAGGAGTACGAGAAGAGAGCGGAGTAGAATTGGCAGTACTATGTAGAATAATCATGTTGGAGGCACGGCCGGTTAGTTCAACTAGGTGAAGTGCATATACGAATATAGGAGAGCGCTTAGTTGGATTAGCAATGCCTAATAGAGAGATGATGGAGGGAACATTGCGCGGTGTGTGAACACATGCCAACATTCGGAGCTCACTATCGGGGTTGGAAAGTTGAAGATTGCGTCTCTTGTATCCAATCATACGCCGGGACCCACGATGCATCCCCGTCACAACAGGTGTCACTAAAGCTGTCATTAACACAGAGACCAGTACCATAGTTGCAAAGGACTGGTCGTCTAGGACCTATTTAAGTAGTAACATATTTTGTCAATTAAATATTTTTGTCTTAATTACCAAAGTGCATACAATTTGATCGGTTTATGTACCAAACTAAGAAAAAGATAAAATTGATTTACCTGCTTGTCACGACCGATGTTGAGCACAATCATCTCTACAAGCCCCCGAGTGTTCATGAGAAAACCAAGCGCGAGTCCCTCATTAAATGGAGTATCATAAAGGGCAGCTATCAATATAGTTCCGACAATCTTCCCAATACTGGCAAGCACAAATACAAGTACCAGTAGACCAACCGTGATCGGATCCCTCAATTTTGTCACATCCGTCCTGAGCCCACTAATTGCAAAGAAAAGCGGAAGTAATAATATAGTAACAAAATCCTCTAATTTTTCTATTAGTACTATACTAACAGGTCCATTCGGGATGACTAGGCCATAGACGAATGCACCAAAAACTGAGTGAATGCCAATAGCATCGGTCACGACTCCGGCAAACATGACACCAGCTAGGATTAGACAGATGTGTCCATCACTGATGTTTTCACCCTCGGGAGTGCGTCGCATGAGCCACCACATGATTGGTCGTACCACGAAGAAACACACTAAGACAAAACCAAGTCCTGAAAAGAGAACCTATAACGAGAAACAATAATATCAAAACAACCTATAATTGTGTCATTTGTATTTGTACCACCATTAATTACAAAGCCTTGAGGGGTCAACAGCAGTTAATAATCACTTAATTTGTTGAATTAAAGAATTTTTAGTTGAAAAACATAACTTACGTAAAGGGAGGAGAATGCATTTCCTTTCACCTCGGCAATTGCAATGGCAAGTGCAAGTAAGACCCATGCACACATGTCATTGATTATAGCAGCTGACATTGCAATGCGACCCAAATCTGAATTTAACAACTTGGTCTCTGCAAGAATACGTGCCAGTACAGGGAAAGCAGTAACGGAGAGTGCAACACCAAGGAAAAGTAGGAAGGCAGCTTGGTGTATGTTCTTCGATATTTGATGTCTGAACACAAATGAGGTAGCTGTGCCGATGCAAAATGGCAGTGCCATCCCAGCAGCTGCAATCACTAATGCTTTTTTCCCTGAACGGCGAATCACAGCAACATCCATTTCAACTCCGACTAGGAAAAGGAAATAGAGAAGGCCGAGGTGGGCCACGGTCTCGAGTGTGAGGAAACTTTGTTGCGGGAACACCATTTCACCGAACTTCTTGATGCGGCCCAAGATGGATGGGCCCAGGATCACGCCGGCCTAAAGAGGCTTGTCAGCATTAGTTAGCACATAACTTGGAGGTATTTAATTGAAACTACACGGTTCAAAATTGTGCCATTCAGGGTCTCTTGCCAGTATAGTGTCCATTATGCATGTTTTTGTGATGAAGTTAGATGAGTTACTTTGATTTAGTTGTACCAGAATCGGTGTCTAATGGAAACATGATTGACATATTTGTTTAAACTGTGCTGTAAATAGTAACTAAAGGAATGCATGTTAATTTGTTATATGAATGCTATTTTGGCCCTGAATTATACTGTAAGTTTTTTAGTGCAATTTCGTTAGCCTCTTATATATATAAATTAAAAAGAAAAAGAAAAACTTTGAAAGTTGGAATTTCAATAACAAAAACTACATAACATATATTACATAACGTTTTCTCATTTAAAAATGATAACACTTAAATCCTCTTGTGACAATTTGATCGAAAATAATACATCAGACAACAATAGCTGAAATAATAAGAATAAGCCTTTGAGTTAATGGCCAAGACAATGTTCTCTACATGAAAGACAGCAAGTTTGAAATTCAATTGAAAAATCTCATGTAGATAATCAGAACTAAAAGTCATTTTTATCTTTAAAAATAATAGCTAAAATAATATCTCAACAAAATACGCTTGACTTCAAATATAAAACACCAATCTTAATCTTATTTAGATCAAAGTTTTTTTCATCATAATGAATATAGCAAAAAAAAGATTTTCAGGAAGATGAATCCTTAAGCAGAAACAACAAAATTGGAGGAAAATTGCAATAAAATACCATGATCTCAGCAATAACACGGGGTTGGCGGAAAGGCTTGAGGAGGACAACGAGGATACGCGTCATCACAACAATAATCGTCATTTGTAGGATGAATAGAGGGAGAGAGTAATCCAATGGGTTGATTCCTTTCCAAATACCGTTTGTTGAGATCAGCATTGGTGAGTAGCATATCACCCCTGAATTATTGTTAAAAGTTACATGTGCCACAGTTTTCGCCATGTTCAACTTCTCGTTCTTACTTAGATGCATCATTGTAACAATTTCCATTTTTTTTGTGAAAATTCAAGATTGATTACATGGAGAGAGGTGGTGATAGCTCTATCTCCTTCTTGCAGATATTTGCTTTTTCCCCTTTCTCTTGGTGATTTTCACCAAAGTTTTCACCATTCTATCTTTTGCTAAACTTGTATAGACATTCAAACTCCGTAAATTTAGGATAGTGGTGAAAAATGTTGGGGAACATGAGAAGATGAGAAGGGAAAAAGATAAATAGTATCATTTACAAAGTTACGGGGACTTATATACAAATTGGTTAAAATCCAAGTTTACAAATTATAACGTACATGGAAGTCTATTTTTTTTTTTAAATAATAAAAAGATGGAATTATTAGTAGTTAGAGTTATTCATTAATTCTTTTAAAAACATAAACGATTACATGCCCAAAAAAAAACTAAACCGTTAACTATCCTTGGTCTCTGCAAGTATTTACTATTTCAAGGGGCTGGCATTTATGATATGATTTATATTTTTTTTGTACTAGCCAAAAACATTTGCACTCTTTTAAATATTTCATTATTGTTGAGGAGAATTGTAAACTTCATAAGTTCTGCAAAACAAAGAAAATACAAATTACACTGACATTTTATTTTATGTAATTATATGGTAATTTATTTGATAGGAAATATTCTGAGGTTTTGTAGGGTGTACAAAGAAAATTTTTCCACGTGTAAAACATTTTTCTCACTCTCTTTTTTTGGAAGACTAATCCATATTTCAGTTATTTATAACTGGCTCACCTAAGAACTCGGTACTTTTTTGTTAAATCAAAAGCATTTGTTTAAGGTCCAAGGTCCCAAAGAAAATTTAATTCAATCAATTCAATAATTATTTCAGTTACTATTTAAAAAACATTCAATGAAAATTAATTCAATCAATTCAATAATTATTTCAGTTACTATTTCAAAAACATTCAATGAAAATTTAATTCAATCAAATTTTTTTTTTTTTCATATAGCCCGTAGGCCTCAATTCAATCAATTCAATAATTATTTCAGTTACTATTTAAAACCGGTCCAAGGTCCCAAAGACCCGGCCCATAATCAACCACTATTCAAATCCGACGGCTGTGTTTGCTCTCCTCTCCGTGTGTGACAAACTACGTTGTCTTTCCTTGCTTTTGACCTTGAGTTCTTGACCTTGATAAACCTTTAAACACGGCAACTCAAAATTAGAGGGCTTGGGTTCCGAACTGTCTTGGCTACACCAGATTCACTGTGCACCGGTTCTTATAATTTGTGCTTGTATCATCTCTCTTCGCAGCTTGCTGTGTTTTTTCCTCGAGGTTTTCCAAATTCTATGTCAACTCAAAATAGTAAGGGTGCATTTAATTATTTGAACTGAACTGTTCAAGTCATGTATTTTAAAAATCAGCGAATTCTATGTATCTTTGTTTAATGC
>CAXKVW010000366.1:0-111169 GCA_964058825.1 Carex arenaria | reverse complement strand
GGTGGCGGCGGCGGGGGGCGGTGGGGAAGGCGGTGGTACTGGTGTAGGATCTGGTTACGGGTCTGGTTATGGCTCTGGGTCCGGATCAGGATATGGTGGTGGTGTAGGTGGTGCACAGGGTGGTGGTTATGGAAGTGGTGGAGGTGGTGGTGGAGGCTCTGGTAATGGATCTGGGTATGGATCCGGTTATGGTTCAGGGTCAGGATACGGCGAAGGTGGTGCTCATGGTGGTGGGTATGGAAGTGGCGGTGGCGGAGGTGGAGGTGGTGGTGGTGGCAGTGGATCCGGGTCGGGATACGGATCTGGTTCCGGATATGGTTCAGGATCTGGTAGTGGGGGTGGAAACGGGCATTACTAAGCTTCGAGTTTGCTGGTACCAATTAAGTGTACCGTATGTATAAGTTTGAACTTTGTAATTTTGTGATACAAAAAATAAATAAGTGTGATTGTTGTAGTTATGCACTGGTGCTTGTTATAATGTAATTATTATAGTTCATATTGAAGTGCTTTGCGCTTGTAAGAGTATATATGTTGGTTTAAACTTTTGAATAAAGAATTCCAAGTTATCTGTAAGGAACTAAGGATCTTATCACGTTTTTTATATTCCTGCAGGTTCATTGTTTTGTTTTATCACGATTACGTCAGTTTAAAGAGATAAAATTATTCTAAGTTTATGCAAGTGACTCTTTGGGTATTTTATATTACATATGGATATGGTACATTGAAAAGGAAAATGCTGTCAGTTGGCCAAAGCTTGTAAATTAAACCACTATAGTATCTCTTCGGTGGTACTTAAAAATTTCGATTTTTTTTTACAAATGATCATACTTTTATGTTTGGATGGAAACTAGAATAGTTGCAATAGTGAAATTTAGAATTAGTAGATGAGAAAAGAGAAAATCTAGTGATTTTGAGATTAGTGTGAAATAGTGTTATTCGGAATAGTAAAAATATTATTTAGATTGTACATTTGGAATAGTGAATAGTTGTAACTGAGAAAAAATAGTGTTAATAATTTGCTATTAAATAGAAAGAAAGACAAGTAGGGTTTTAAACGAATTGTCACGACGTGGGAATGACATAAATAATGTCAACTTTGTCATTTCAGAATTGTATTAGAGAAAATCTGATAATAAAATATTTTTTCTCTCTTCATACTTTTAAATATTAGCTATTCCAACTTTTACAAGAAATAGAAAATAACAATTATTCTAACTATTCCGAATAACAAAAATATTGTTTGAATACACATTACTATTCTGAATAGCCTCTATTCTCAAATAACTCCTATTCTTGACACATCCAAACAGACTTTAGAATAAAGACTAAAGAGTAAACAACATATTTCTAAATGACAAATTGGCCTAAATATTAACTCAAGTCGTGAAATATACAATAATTTTAAAAAAAAAAACATGAGTTCAAATTTTTTTAGACATCAGTGAAAGCGTTGAACTAACAAGATAATTTAAGTAGTCGCCTACAACGGTACCAGTAAAGATCCGTTAATGTGCACCGGACCCATTTATGTATCGTGTAGTGGCCGTGAAAGTTGATTTGGACCGGTACTTTATACGACTATTATGACTATATATTCTAGCTAGTTCGGTTGGGTTTTAAATTAGGCCTATATAGTTCAAACTTCAAATATAGATTCAAAATCCATGGGTCCGCCCCTGCACCTTACCCCAGTATATACTGAATATTCACAAAGATATATATACATAATGCAATTCAGAGCCAATTAGTAAACATAATTACCAGCTAAAATATATATAATATATGTCAGTTCCAGAAGATCTATGAAGTCCAACAAAACTATGAGCTTGAACTTCATCAGGTTCAATTACGGCTGATCAAATTATCTTGCACGTGAAATTATTAACGGCTATATATATAAAAGATGCCTACAGTTAATTATTGTTAAAAAAATTACCATGTCAAAATTACAAGCTTTAGCATTTCTGAATAAACTAATAAACTAATTAATTTAATTTATGTCAACATGCACTGTTTAGTTGCTGTCATAATTAATTAAAAGTTATGGAAAAACGAAATGAGAATATATGCATAGTAGGCGACACTGAAAATATAGCTCAAATGAGAAAACATTTATCTCCAAATTCCAATTGAAGTTGGTACGTAGCTAGCCGTCGCTTTTGAGCACAACCCTACACGTCCAGTTGACTTAACAGCTAATTAATAGCTAATTCTATTATCCGAACCCAACTTGTACATGCAATACAATATGCATGCTTTTCTATTATCAAATTTAGATAAGCTCTTACGGAATTACCAAAAGTACATGCAATATGCATGCTTTTGTTGGTTAATAAAAATACTATTTTGTATTGGTGAAAGCATGCTCTACAATTTTTTTTTATTTTTATGAGGAAAAATATGAATCTTGTTCGTATTTAATTGATAATCACAGTTACAAAAAGTTTGTATAGTTGCATACCGAAAATAAACACAAGATGCTCAAGTACATTTGAGCAAAAAGCAGAAAAAATAACGGAAAAGAGAGTGAAAGGAAAATCTAAGAAAGCATATAAATAAAATTGAATAATAAAGCTAAAAATTCAGATTTAATGATTTATCAATCTTCTCCTGATGATTCCGCATGACGATATAACAAGTGCGCCACTTCTTCTAACAATTCTCCTTGTCTTCTGTAAATCTCTGAAGGTCCTCACACACCTTTCCCTTCAGATAACGAACATCGCGACCAGTAGCTAGCATTCCCATCTCATTTTTGTTGTTTCCCGAATGCATCAGTGCATCTATTGACTGAGATCTCATATGAGTTGCGATGTCCATGAGTTAATACATCTCCCTAGCAAAGGCACACCGTGCCACCATGTGATGCGTCGATTCCTCATCCCGACGACACATAATACACATGTTTGTGATCGACCAACCACTTTTCCTTATATTGTCTATAGTCAGGAGCCATCCAAAGACTTTTATCCTTGGTGGAACTCGTAGCTTCCACAATCGGTGTACATGAGTCGAGATTTGTGACTAATTTTTAATGGCTCGGTATGCACTTTTCACCGTGAAGACTCCAGTATCCGTCCTATTCTCTGATGTTATCTTGTGCTTGATCAATATGTTTTACAACTCTTGTTAGATATCCTGTGAGTGTTAGGAGTTCCTCTTGTGCTGTTATTGTGAAGACCAGTTGAAAAAGGCCCCTGATCGTACCTTGCATGGGTTCCTTCAAGCTAATTGTAGTATCTAAGGCATGCGAGAACAATGAGGTAAGTGGTGTTTCAAAATCTTGTGTCCCCAGTTGTGATTCCACAACGATATCTAATCACCTTAGCCATAGATGTGTGTGATCGTAGGGGGCGTTTGGTTCGCGCTATAGATCATTCCAGGGAATAGAAGAATTCCAAGGAATGTAATGCCAGGGAATGTCATTCCAGGGAATGCGTCATTACCATGTTTGGTTCGCGCATGGCTATTATTTTTACATTCCAGGATATATAGCATTACAGTGTTTGGTTGTGTAGATTGCAATGGCTATCAGAATTCAAGAAATTCAAATTTGATTATTTATCTGGCTCCGAGATTTCAGCTAATTTCATCAATATCAAAACCATTGCTAAATTAAAATAAAATAATATATAAGCTCAAATAGCATAATAAATTTGTTCATTAAAAAGAAAATGAATAAAACCAACAACCAACTAATAAACTAGTTACTCATGGATACAAGTTGCAATGGATGAAAATTATTGGAGCAACCAACACTCTAGTACCAGTATCGAATGCCAATTTGTACCAGTTCACTCTTTGTCACTCTTTGTACCAGTTCAACACTTGGTCCTGTACTAGTACCGAATACAGTGCTCCTTTGTACCGGTCTGGTACGCATTTGTTTATGTGAGCACCTATTTATCTTTATCGGTCCATTCGCCTTCTAATTTTATCAATGACATGACCTACTCCAGCTTACAATGAGTCGTACCAGTACCAGTCCATTCGCCTTCTAGTGAGCACCAATGCTAGAATTGACTGTTTACTGTATAAAATACAGATATACCAATATGAACAATTGGGTCTTTATCAATTAAAAAATCTACCAAGTATCAAATAACAGCTATTATTATTATTTAAGATAAAATGTCTCAGAAGAGCACAGTATTTTGAGGAAGCCCCTGAATTAGAGGCAAATTATTCATTACCAGCACTATTTTAACTTAATCCAAAAAGGACATAATATTTAAGCAAATCTCTTGAACCAGTTGTCAATCAACTTACCCATCTGGATACACATTGATTTGAATCAGGAAAACTGTACTGGAATTGACTGAACCAGTGGAATCGGATCGTACTGGCAATGTTTTTTTCTCCTTGATCCAGCTTTACATCCCCAATTTCTCTCAAAGTCCTTCATCTCTGACTCGGATACAAACTGGAGAAGAAATGACTTCGTCTCGTTCTTGGAGGGGGAAAGGAGGGAAAATATCGTTTATCTGAGAAAAAAAATGATGGTTGAAGTAGAGAAAGGGATTGAATGAAAGTGGAGGATGTGGGAAAGATCGCTTCCTCTAAGTTTCGTGGAGCCGCGAAGGGAGAAGGTGAGAAGAGAAATGTTCTCTGGTCACTACGGAGAGGGGGAAAGGAGGAAGAGACCATTCCTATCGGGAATGAAATGATCTCCATGCGGTGGGAAATGAGAAAATCCATCTCTCGCCAGGCTATCGAAATAGCCACGAACCAGGCCATTCTGATTCCATGGTAATCGCTGATTACCATCGCTATTCCCTCGCTTCCTTTACCAAACGCGGTAATAGAAAAGATGCCATCAGGATAACCGGAAATCCCCTCTCAAAAGCACAAACCAAACGCCCCCGTAGTCTCCTAGAAGGCATGGCAATCTCGCAATGCACTTGTGAATAGAGGGGACATTGGTACTAGGTTGTCGTTGAGTTTTGTTCTTTGGAATATTTGTTTCCACATTCTCTGCTCTAGTTTTTGCCAGTACCAACACTACTTCATGAGCAGTGCCTTGTTGAATGCTACTAGATCTGTTACTCTAAGAACACCATATTGTTTAGGTTTGCACACCATTTCTCAGTTGGCCAGACTCATCTTGGTTGAATGTTCCCCCACTCCGTGCTATAGGAATTTTCTCCCAATTTTGTCAATTTGTTTGATCACCCACTTTGGTAATTTGAGGACCATCATGAAATATGTCGGTAGTGTGGAGAGAACTGCATTTAACAGGAGCAATCTACTTGCGATAGATAAGTGTTTTTCCTGATAATATACGGTTCAATCTATGTATCAATGCTAAGTAGGCCATTTTTGGAAGCGCCTTGTTAGACATGGGCAATTCAAGGTATATATATATAAAAGGGAAGGAGTCTTGCCTGCAACCTAGGACTGCCAAAAGAAAAGTTGTTGTACCTTCGGTTTGATTAAGAAGAGAAATTGTTTCCATGCTAAAAACATTTTCAAAAATATTCAAAATCTGTAATGACCCAAAGATATAAAAAGAGCCCATTATCTGAGTCTGCGCGTATTCGAATCCAGAATTCATTATAATAACTCTCAAGGTTAGTGTTTACAGTTCAAAAGGGTGCTAGTAGACATGAACCTCCAAGACTGGTCTGAATTATTAACTATAATTAGTACCACTTCTTTTACTAACCCTTCTGATACTCTGATATGTAGATGGGACTCTTCAGGGAAGTTTACTACTAGATCAATATATAAATTCTTAAACTCAAGTAGAATATTAGCTAGTAATCCTTTAACATGGTGGTCTCTATCTGTCCCTCCTAAAATTAGAATTTTTATGTGGTTAACAATACACCAGAAAATTCTGACTAAAGATACCCTTACCAGAAAAGAGTGGACTGGTAACACCAACTGTGAATTTTGCACTACCGTTGAAACCAGACATCACTTGTTCTTACAATGTCCATTAGGCCAACAGATATGGTTCTAGTTAGGAAAAAGTCAACTCTTTTTCTCTACCTGGCATTCTTGGGATGATATATATCAGTATGCATTGCAACTCTCCCATGTCATAAGATAGGATTGTTAATAGTACTTAGTGCAGTATGCTTGACTATATGGAAACATAGAAATGAAGTTTGCTTTAATGATTCCACTACTAAATCAGCTAGAACCTTAATTCTTAACATCAAATCTCTTGTTTCATACTGGACAGGGCTAGCCAAGAATAAAGTGAAGCAGGCAGCAGCTGGATGGATGCCTATAATTGAAGATGTTATCACTTTGAATGTCATTCCACCGAACATGGAGCTGGTACTACACAGGGGAGTGCCAGATGCAGCTGAATGAAGACTTCTTCTGATGTTCCTTCTTTAGTATCTAAGATAACTATTGTACTATTAGCAAATGGACTAACTTTAGTTTTTTACTTGTACTTTTGGCTGTTAGATTCATCTTTAGTGTGGGATGTTATGCTGCTGTTATGGTTTCTATATTTTTGGAGGTTTTGTTCCAGCTTGCCAGGGGCTAATCCCTGACAAAACTGTTCCCATGTAATTATATTTCTTCCTTAATGGAATGGGTCTTCTGACCTTTAAAAAAAAGAGAATTCATTATAATAAATATCAAATGCCTCTAGTTTCTTCCTAGAAATAAATATGACGACCAGTGCTTGCTGTTTGAGTGGGGCTAGTGCATTGCTTACAGTCCACAATGTGACATATTACTTTACATTATCGATCGATCGGTTGCATTCAACTTCAACGAAGTTCTTTTTTATTTTTAATAATCAAATTATCAGGATACAGAAAGAGATGCTAGGGGTGTCAACGGTAGAGAGAGGATCGGATTGGATCGATGGAAATGTTTTCATACCCATGTCAATTACAAATTATTTTTACTCGTATTCTACTATTATTCACTACAAATTATCTTACTTGTACCCTATTCTTACTCGTTATGGTTGTCGGATAACAAAATGGTAGTAGGTAAATAACGGGTAATACTAATATAATAATAATAATAATAATTATTATTATTTATTAAATAAAACATTAAAACATATACATTTATTTCTTTGTTGAGAAAAAAAAGTTTTTGATTGCTAAGCGCAAGCAAACTAATTAAAATGCTATTTTTAATGCTTATTAATATATAAAATGTAGGGTTAATTTCTGACGTACCCTCAAAGACTTATATAATTTCTTATTTACCCTTCAACACTTCAATATATCTAATTTATCCCTTAACTGTTAAAATTCTTTTCTATTTTACCCTTTGAATAAATTACCTATTATCAAAATTTATTTCTTTCCATTGTACCCTTGTGTGGGCCCTCTAATCAAACACTTATTTTATTTTATTCAGAGATTCGAACTACCCCAACTTGTCTCTTCAGCTTATTGAGCAACTGGAGTCTCAAAGCAAAGGATCCGCGCAGAGTGGCAAGGACAGTCCAGGCACCACACTTCCAATTGATAAACGAAGTGGAGACAAAAAATCTTGATCTTCAAAGAAGGCTGACTCATTCTTGTACTTTTTTTCTTATTGGAAGCCCATTAACTATTCATTAAATTGCTGAAATCCAAAGTACATTGCAAGTGCTTTAAAAGAGTAAGCAAAACTACTCTAAAGCTACGTAGGTGTGAACACCAACCTGTAAGAGGTATCTAAAATCAAAGCACGAACAGAAAAATTCAAACTACTATATTACAATCAAATAACTACTGATCCCTAATCAATTTGCCCGAGAGTGATTGTTTGCTCTTGGACTAGCCTCTTTTGTTATTCTCCCTATATCTCAAAGACAGTACTGTCGAAATTGGTGCCTAGCTAGAATTCTTATCTAAAACTGCTGCTTGGCATGCCATTAAAAACTCCATTTGTGCGACGCACCCAGTTAGCTAGCAGGTGAGGCTGCAGGAGGTTCCTTCTACTGGTATGATGGATCTGTACCTGTTTTGAGACGTACTGGTATTTGATGGAGCATTGTGCCACACAACTCTCCTGTAAGGGAGACCCTCTATTCTGTCAGCATTTATCGCTCGTACCAGGACCAACTCATTCCTTTCTTTGGGAATAAAAGGGTATAACCGAGTTCTAATTTCAGAATATACCAACATCCTCATTTCTATCCATTAGAGAATGATATGAACTATAACTGATTATGTTCTCCTCTATAAAATAAGTGTTTGATTAGGGCCCATACAAGGGTACAATGGGAAAAAAAAATATTTTGGCAAAAAGTAATTAATTCAATGGGTAAAAAAGAAAGATTTTTAAGAGTCAAGAGACAAATTAGATATATTGAAGTGTTGAGGGGTAAATAAGAAGAGTAAGGCTTGGGTGCTATCCATAGCACCGGAGCCTCTATGCAACGGCTCAAAATTTGAGTTTTCAAAATTCTAACGACCGATCCGAACCGTTCAATATTTAATCTATACTAAAATGTACCTGCATACCAAATTTTACATTTTTTTGAATTTTTTTACTATTTATTAAGTATGTTACAAAACCGCTGTTTTTGAATTATTCTGGATCACTGAAAACAGCGGTTTTGTAACATACTTAATAAATAGTAAAAAAATTCAAAAAAATGTAAAATTTGGTATGCAAGTATATTTTAGTATAGATTAAATATTGAACGGTTCAGATCGTCCGTTAGGATTTTGAAAACTCAAATTTTGAGCCGTTGCATAGAGGTTCCGGTGCTATGGATAGCACCCAAGCCTTACTCAAATAAGAAATTAAACAACTCTTTGAGGATATACAAGAAATTAACCCTAAAATATATGATTATTTTTATAATTATCCAATAGGGTAACGGGAACGAAATAGGGTTTATCCGCACCCTTACCTATTTAGATAACGGAAAAAAAAAATCTTTATCCGTACTAGCACCCGATAAGTTTAAAAAAAAAAAAAATCTTACCCATACTCGTTCTATCAGATACGATACATATCAGGTAAATGAATAAAAAAATACGTACGTGCCATTGACATTCCTAAGGGAAGCTGAACCAAAATGTCCAATTGATAGCAACTTATATTGTCATTTATTTTTATTTATTATTTTGCAAAGTTTCACGCGCTTAGGCTTTCATTTGCAAGTACAATTGCAGGTACCATTAAAGCGTTGTTATCTTATGAGAGATATCGTTATCCTCTCAAATTCCCATATTTCCACAGTCTCTCGATTTTGACTTTCTCAATTAAATTTGGTTGACCTTAATTGCAAGTAGAACAAGCCAGCTGATTTGGAGGACGTTTTTCAATATTTGTGATTTATATAATATTCTTTTAGAAAAGGGATTGAATTAATTGCATGCATGATATTATGACAATAATATTTTGTTTAAAGATTCACAGAAGACACACAGAGTATTGTTAGAAGAAATGACGCAATTGTTATATTGTCAAGCGGAACTGTCGGGAGAAGATTGATTAATCACTAAATCTGAATTCTTAGCTTTATTTTCAGTTTTATCTATACGCTTTCTTAGATTTTCTTTTCACTTTTTTTTCCGTTATTTTCCCCTCTTTTTGCTCAAATATTTATAACCTTGTATTTATAATTCGGCATGCAACTACAATTTTTTTGTAACCATGATTATCAATCATACACAAGGTTACATTTTTATTAACCAACAATTTTTTTTTTTTTTTGTAAAGCATAATTTCACCAATATATAAAATAGTATTTTGATTAACCAACAAAAGCATGCATATTGCATGCATGTACTTTTGGTAATTCCGTAAGAGCTTATATAAATTTGATGGGTACAAGTTGGGTTCGGGTAATAGAATTAGCTGTTAAGTCAACTGGATGTGTAAGGTTGTGGTCAAAAGCGACGTCTAGCTACGTACCTAACTTCAATTGGAATTTGGACATAAATGTTTTCTTTGAGCTACATTTTCAGTAGTTTCCCCTACTATGCATTCTCATTTCGTTTTTCCATAACTTTTAATTATGACAGCAACTAAACAGTGCATGTTGACATAAACTAAATTAATTAGTTAATTAATTAGTTCATTCAGAAATAATGAGAAATAACATAAATGCTAAAGCTTGTATTTTTGACATGGTAATTTTTTTTAACAAGAAATTAACCGTAGGCATCTTAATTATATAGCCGTTAATAATTTCATGTGCAAGATAGTTTGACCAGCCGTAATTTAATTAACCTGATGAAGTTCAAGCTCATAGTTTTGTTGGACTTCGTAGATCTTCTGGAACTGACATGTTATATTTATTTTAGCTGGTAATTGTGTTTACGTGGCTCTGAATTGCATCATGTATATATATATATCTTTGAGAATATTATTCAGTATATATTGGGGTAAGGTGGTATGTATTGTCTTTTTTTTTAACATGTAAGATATAGATTCCAATTAATATGGGGTTGTTTGGCAACACATGAGAAATTAAATATTAATCCGTGCTAAGGAGAGACTGTTCGGTAAGCTAAAAGAAAGAGCAAGAGATTAAGATAGCTAAAGAAAGCTAAATAAAGGGGCGAGGTGCCTTAAGAAAGGAGCATGCATGAGATTAAGATCCGGACAATAGGAGGCTAAAGGAGGTTGTCTAATTAATCCGCACTAAGAAACCGACTGATATTCGACATGATTAAGCAACTAAAGAAGCTGAAAGATCTCCTTTAGCTAGCCTTAGGGAAGTTTTAAGGCGGATCTTGTCGAGTTCCGTTCGGCTATATATGAAAGTCATACAGGCCAATATGAAAACCATGAGTTTTCAACTCAATTTATTCTGGATATCGGAATCCATTAAATTAATAATTAATGAATTAGTTTGCTAATCTTAGCAAATATTATAACAACAATATATTTTTATTTGTCAAATCTGACATTTTGGTGGCGATTTATATGTAAATCATGCACATCAAAAGTAAAATGTATTATAAATATTATTACTAATCATACAATATGAAAAATACAGCGGCTATATTAAATAATATTTAATGGAATATCACATGACACCCAAATTACAAGACATGCATCATGCATGCATGATTTGATACATTTCGCAACTGTAAGAAAGAGATTCAGTAAATTGGAATTAAGCAACAATAAAATGGTTAAAACCATGCTTAATATAATACTCGTATGTCCTATAAACCAACTTAATTTTCCATGTTTTATTAAAGCACTATCATTTGTAAATATAATATCAACTATATATGATGAATATATACCACGAGGAGGGTTCAAATGCACCATAGTTTTGTGCTCCAATTATATGCTCCACATCTTTATCTCCGTTTTCAAAATCCGAACAGTCGATCCAAACTGCTCAAAATAATTATTACAATAAAATATACTTGGAGACCAAATTTAACATTTTTTAGAATTTGTTTACTATTTATTTTTGTGGTACAATATTGCTTTTTTGGATGGTCTAGGATCTCCTGAAAACTGAGATTTTGTACCTACCAACAAAATGTAAAATTTGGTCTCCCAGCATATTTTATTGTAATAATTATTTTGAGCGGTTCGGATCGACTATTCGGATTTTAAAAACCGAGATAAAGATGTGGAGCATAATTGGAACACAAAATTATGATGCATTTGAACCCTTCTCATACCACATGAACTAATTAGTAGGGTTCTGAATTGCTATTAGTAGGGTTCTAAATAGCTAACTATAGTTACGCAAAAGCTACACTATAACTTTTTCAAACCTTAAAAAATATAGCGCTATAAACGCTATATATTTATAACATTGGTTATTAGAAATAAGAACCGTGCGTACCATCGAAAGGTAGAAAAAATTGGATAGGTAAGCAATACAACAGTAGACAAGAACTGGTCTTATAAGTACGTAAGAATATCATTTAGTAAATAGACTGGTATATACAGTAGTTCAATTAATATTATTTGGATATGAAATAGTCATTATATAAGAGATCGATCTCCAGCTAAAAGTTGTTGTTATAGTTTTTTATGTTTGCAAAAACCACTAAAATAAATAATGATGGTTTAATTACATGTTTCGTTCGGGAAGATATAACAGTATGATCGATAAGTGTGATAAAGTTGATATTTAGAAGTTGCTTATATAGTACAGCCAATTAAGACTTTTTTTTTAAATGGAAATTATAACAAACTTCTTAACCAAAACAAACAATTCAATGAAAAAGTTACAAAAATAGCTTACACCGGATCTCCAATCCGGTGTAGCTTGAGAGGGCCAGACTACACTGATTTTCCAATTCGGTGTGGCCATTTTCCCACCCGGCTGGAGTGCTTTTACATTAGACTGGATGGGAAAATGGCTACACCGGATTGGGAAACCAGTGTAGTTCGGCCCTCTCAAGCTACACCGGATTGGGGATCCGGTGTAGGCTATTTTTGTAAATTTTTCAATGGATTGACTGGTTTGGTTAAGAAGTTTGTTATAATTTCCATTTAAAAAAAATCGCCAATTAATAAGGCCAAAAGAATGTTTATAAAATTTAATCTTATTTAAGTATTTTACTTGATTAAATAAATGTTATCTAATTAAATTGTGCTAATATCTGACAGGTGGGGCCCACTTTCGCTGGCCAGGGGTGGATCCCACGTAAACTGCCCTTGGAAATACTCAGGTGGGTCCCAGAGGCGTCACCCTTGGAAATGTTAAGGTAGGTCCCACGTTTCCTCTCCTTGGAAATACTCTAGTGGGTCCCTCATTTGATCCTCTTGGAAGTACTGAAGTGGGTCATAGCTAGTGACCAAGTCTGAAAGTATTTCCATGCACTCTTTTTCCATAAGCAGTCTTACTGAAAAAATCACAAAAGGGTATTTCCAATGGTGTCCTCGGAAATACTGACTATTTCCAAAGAAGGTATTAGTGACGGGGGCATTTTTAAGGATAGCGCATGAAAATGACGATTTTTAGACTTTTTCCAAGGGTAAGCTCATGAAAATAGCCATTTTTCGGTTCATGGAAAAAATTAATATTCTAGTAGTGCATGTATGGATGCGAACATAACTATATATGTTATTCTTTTATTTTGTATTTACTCGGTCGGTGTTTATTGGCCATTAGTCGCAAACAAAAATATTCCAAAATTTGGCCAAAATTAATGATGTAGTTTTTTTTTTGTAATTACTTCACATAGTATAAATAGATATTTCTCTTTTTCTTTTTGTGTGCATTGCCAACAATTTCACCAAACAAGGAATTAATTAGGCATATAAAAAAACTGGGGAAAAAATACATATACCAGCAGCTTGACGCAGCAAAGAAAGAAACCATGCATGCATACCAAACTAGACGAGAACCAGAAGGTGGGAAAGTACCTAAATTTTCAAAAGAGAGTTCTTACTTTAACAAACTAATCATAATTCAGAGCGATTTTGAAAACTTTATAATTACAAAATGGATTGCATAAAAATTAAATAGGCGCCCTTAATTAATTATAACTTACACTCAAATTTCTTCTTCTTCTTCAAAAAAAAAAATCCCCTGAATTGAGTATGAACAGAATCCATTAATTATCAAAGCAAAAATGACGTCGAATATTTTGCTTCAGAAAAATGAAAGGCAGATAAAGGAAATAAAAAAGCTAGCCAATGACATCCTCCACCGAGCAATTAACAAGTGTAAAAAAACCTTCTCCAGTCCTCATTTAAATCTCCCTTTTCACACACACTATGATCGGAATAAGAACTAAGAAAAATAGAGTTCAATTCAATTGAAAAGACAAGAAAAGAAATGATTGTGAATTGAAATTTGTTAGTCAAAAGCCGCGAAAGAATAAAAGAATTCATACTTACATCTATTCCAAACAACCACTTGTAGTGCTTAAAATTACTCTAGTGCCATTACTTAGGGTTTGAAAAATTTATTCAAAAGAAAAGAAGAAGATGATGAAATTAAGTAAAATTAAAATTTGAAAGGAAAGGAGAAGAAGAAAATTACCTTTTTAGAGCTTCATCAGCGTTTGAACAGTTGAATCGTCACCTTTCTCTCTGCAGTGAAGCAAAGAAGAAAGAATAAAATCGACACTTCACTCTAGCAAAAACGATTCTCGCCAAATCTCTAGCTTTTTCGCTGGATTTTCTTTCACAATTTCGACGCTTCCAAATCGCACCAATTCTTTTCTTTTCTGATTGGTCGCTCTCTTCCGATCACGGGAGAAGCGTCAATTCTATTTCATATTCTCGTTTCCGCGAGAAACCCTCCCTTCCGATCAGAGCCTTAGAGTGACATCAGGGAACTAGATAAATAGATGTAATTTTAATTATGAGGGAGATTAATATATAGTAATAATTTTTGTAAAAATTAAAAAAATTAAATGACAAAAATGCAAAATTTCAATTTATAAGAGTTGGGTTCGATATCATAAATTAAAGAATTAAACCTCGCTTAACGTTCCGGTTTACTAATTTTTTATTCTTTTCAGATGAAAGAATTAAATGACCGAGATTTTATTATATTCCACAACCCCTTGTACTGTTCACTGTATGCTGAAAATGAAATTGATCCTTACCAATTAATTGGCAACTCAGATGGTCACACAGGAGTGTACAATATAAGAACCCACCCGGTCAAAATCTACGTGTAGCATCTGTTTACTATGGTTTTAATTCCCCCCTATAAATACCCCTTGCCACTTCTCTCCAATGATCATCTCATCACATTCTCTCTTCTTATTTCTCACACTCACTTAGTCACTTAGCCATCATGGCTACTAGCACTAAGACATTTGCACTTGCCTTCCTTCTGCTCCTCAGTATTAGCCATGTGTCTTTCGCTGCAAGATCACTCACAGCATATGGTGCTGGATCAGGTGGCGGTGGAGGCGGGGGCAGTGGAAGCGGGGGTGGTACTGGCGTAGGATCTGGTTATGGCTCTGGCTATGGGTCTGGATACGGCGAGGGTGCCGGTTCAGGAGTTGGTGGGGGATATGGCAAGGGTGGTGGTGGCGGCGGTGGTGGGGGGGAAGGCGGTGGTACTGGCGTAGGATCTGGTTATGGCTCTGGATCCGGCTCAGGATATGGTGGTGGTGTAGGTGGTGCACAGGGTGGCGGTTATGGCAGTGGTGGAGGTGGTGGTGGAGGGAGTGGTGGAGGCGGAGGCTCTGGTAATGGATCTGGGTATGGATCCGGTTATGGTTCTGGGTCTGGATATGGCGAAGGTGGTGCTCATGGTGGTGGGTCTGGCAGTGGTGGTGGCGGCGGTGGAGGTGGAGGTGGTGGTGGTGGTGGCAGTGGATCCGGATCGGGATACGGATCCGGTTCTGGATATGGTTCAGGATCCGGTAGTGGGGTCGGAAACGGACATCACTAAGCTTGGAGTTTGCTTGCACCAAGTGTACCGTATGTATAAGTTTGAACTTTGTAATTTTGTGATACAAAAAATAAATAAATGTGACTGTTGTAGTTATGCACCGGTGCTTCAGTGCTTGTCACATGTCAGAAAAAAAGAAATTTTTTCAGCAATGGAAATGGGCAACAAAGCCTTTTAAAAAAAAAGAAAAAAAAAAGAAAAAAATAAAATTTGAAAGAACAAAAAATAAAGAAAAAAATTGTTTTAAGTTTTAACTAATCAATAGTCATTTTACATTTTAATCCAGGTGTACACATATGTTTTGTTTAAATATCAATTATTGATTAAGAAAACTTTCAAATAAAAATGTTGTATTCAAAGATCAAGTCATAATAGCCCAATTGTTATTTAAAAACTGTTGGAAAATTTAAAATTGTTGGAATTTTTTTTTTAATTGAAAAAATGTCAGACTCGGACTGACTCGGCCAGAAAATCAACTAATTCGGCCGAGTTAGACACTGTTTATCCGAGTTTTGCTGAGAAAATCGCACATGCGAGAAACTCGGGTATAAATCGGACAAGACTGGGCTGATTCTGTGTTGACTCGGCCGAGTTTTAGAACCATGGTTTAAACTTTTTATATTAGATATGGTACATTAAAAAGGAAAATGCTGTCAGTTGGCCAATGCTTGTAAAACCACTAGTAGTATGTACTTAAAAATTTCGAAAAAAGTTTTACAAATCATATTTTTGGTATGTTTGGATGGAAATAGAATAGCTGGAATAGCGAAACTTAGAATTAGTAGATGAGAAAAGAGAAAATATAGTGATTTTGAGATTAGTGTGAAACAGTGCTATATATTCGGAATAGTAAAAATATTGTTTGGATTGTACATTCGAAATAGTGAATAGTTGTAATTGAGAAAAAAATGGTGTTACAAAATAGTGAATAATTGTACATTCTGAATAACAAAAATATTATTTGAATGCATGCACATTGCTATTCCGAATAATCTTTATTCTCAAATAGCTTCTATTCTTGACACATCCATACATATTGGCCCAAGTATTAACTCGAGTCGTGAAATATACAATAATTAAAAAAAAAAAAACATGAGTTCAAATTTTTTTAGACATCAGTGCATGAAAGAGTTTTTTTTTTTTTTTTTTGCTTCAAACACGCCCGTAGGCATGCACATGAAAGCGTTGATCTAACAAGAATTTAAGTAGTCGCCTACAGCGGTACCAGTAAAGATCCGTTAATGTGTACTGGACCCATCATGTATATATCATGTAGTGGCCGAAAGAAAGTTTGGACCCGTACTTTATTAGACGACTATTATGACTATTCTAGTTCGATCGGTTGGGTTTTAAAATTGGCCTGTAGTTCAAAGATAGATTCAAAATCCACCGGATCAATTAACGTGGGTCCGCTCTGCATATTATACATAATGCAATTCAGAGCCTAGTAAACACAATTACCAACTAAAATATATATAATATGTCAGTTCCAGAAGATCTATCCAACAAAACTATGTGCTTCAACTTCATCAGGTTAAATTACGGCTGATCACTATCTTGCACGTACGTGAAATTATTAACGGCTATATATATATATATATAAGATGCCTACGTACAGTTCATTCTTGTTAATAAAATTACCATGTCAAAAATATAAGCTTTAGCATTTATATATGTTATTTCTCATTTCTGAATAAACTAAAGTACTTAACTAATTAATTTAATTTATGTCAACATGCACTGTTTAATTAGTTGCTGTAATAATTAAAAGTTATGGAAAAACGAAATGAGAATGCATAGTAGGCGACACTGAAAATGTAGCTCAAATGAGGAAACATTATCTCCAAATTCCAATTGAAGTTAGGTACGTAGCTAGCCGTCGCTTTTGAGCATTAACCCTACACGTCCAGTTGACTTAATGCAATTCAGAGCCAAGTAAACATAATTACCAGCTAAAATATATATAATATGTCAGTTCCAGAGAAGATCTATGAAGTCCAACAAAACTATGAGCTTGAACTTCATCAGGTTCAATTACGGCTGATCATCTTATCTTGCACGTGAAATTATTAACGGCTTTAGCATGTCAAAAAAATTACCATGTCAAAAATACAAGCTTTAGCATTTATGTTATTTCTCATTTCTGAATAAACTAATAAACTAATTAACATAATTTATGTCAACATGCACTGTTTAGTTGCTGTCATAATTAAAAGTTATGGAAAAACGAAATGAGAAAACATTTATCTCCAAATTCCAATTGAAGTTAGGTACGTAGCTAGCCGTCGCTTTTGAGCACAACCCTACACGTCTAGTTGACTTAACAGCTAATTCTATTATCCGAATCCAACTTGTACCCATCAAATTTAGATAAGCTCTTACGGAATTACCAAAAGTACATGCAATATGCATGCTTTGTTGGTTAACAAAAATACTATTTTGTATTGGTGAAAGCATATATATATATGCTCTACAATTTTTTTTTATGAGGAAAAGTATGAATATTGTTCGTATTTAATTGATAATCAAAGTTACAAAAAGTTTATAATTACATATCGAAAATAAACACAAGGTGCTCAAGTACATCTGAGCAAAAAGAGGAAAAAATAACGGAAAAGAAAGTGAAAGGAAAATCTAAGAAAACATAAAAATAAAACTGAAAATAAAGCTAAGAATTCGGATTTAGTGATTTATCAATCTTCTCCTGATGGTTCCGCATGTTGATATAACAATTGCGCCACTTCTTCTAACAATTCTCTGTGTGTCTTCTGTAAATCTCTGAAGGTCCTCGCACACCTTTCCCTTCAGATAATGAACATCGCGACCAGTAGCATTCCCCTCTCATTTTTGTTGTTTCCCGAATGCATCAGTGCATCTATTGACTGAGATCTCATATGAGTTGCGATGTCCATGAGTCAATACATCTCCCTAGCAAAGGCACACTGTGCCACCATGTGATGTGTCGATTCCTCGTCCCCACGACACATAATACACATGTTTGTGATAGACCAACTTCTTTTCCTTAGACTGTCTATAGTCAGGAGCCATCCAAAGATTTTCATCCTTGGTGGAACTCGTAGCTTCCACAATCAGTGTACATGAGTCGAGATTTGTGACTTATTTTTAATGGCTCGGTATGCACTTTTCACCGTGAAGACTCCAGTAGTATCCGTCCTATTCTCTAATGTTATCCTGTGCTTGATCAACATGTCTTACCAGTCTTGTTAGATATCCTGTGAGTGTTAGGAGTTCCTCTTGTGCTGTTATTGTGAAGACCAGTTGAAAAAGGCCCCTGATCGTACCCAGGGGCGGATCCAGGATTTTCATTAGAGGGAGGCAATCGGGTTTAAATAACTAATCGGATTTAAACCTATTAACTAATTAGGTATTTGATAAAAAATAATACTTTAATTTATACTTTATAATACTCTGACTTGTAATTTATGATATTCTGACTTATAATTATAATTATCAATCATATTTCAAGAAATTTATTGTAATTTTAACTATAAATTTAATCCGAATTACCAATTAAACATTTAGAGGGGAGCAAAAAAAATTCCAGGGAGAGGCAAAGCCAGTCGGAACCGATAAATCTTCACTAAAACTCAAAATCAGGGGGGGGGGGGGGAGGAGGGGAGGGGGGGCTGCCCCCTTTGGAATACACTGGGTCCGCCCTTGATCGTACCTTGCATGGGTTCCTTCAAGGTAATTGTAGTATCTAAGGCATGCGAGAACAACGAGGTAAGTGGTGTTTCAAAATCCTGTGTCCCCAGTTGTGATTCCACGACGATATCTAATCACCTTAGCCATAGATGTGTGTGATCGCAGTCTCCTAGAAGGCATGGCAATCTCGCAATGCACTTGTGAATAGAGGGGACATTTGTACCAGGTTGTCGCTGAGTTTTGTTCTTTGGAATATTGGTTTCCACATTATCTGCTCTAGTTTTTGCTAGTACCAATACTACTTCATGAGCAGTGCCTTGTTAAATGCTACTAGATTTGTTACTCCAAGAACACCGTATTATTTAGGTTTGCACACCATTTTCCAGTTGGCCAGACTCATCTTGGTTGAATGTTCCCCCACTCCGTGCTATAGGAATTTCCTCTCAATTTTGTCAATCTGTTTGATCACTCACTTTGGTAATTTGAGGACCATCATGAAATATGTCGGTATAGTGTGGAGAGAACCACATTTAGCAGGAGCAATCTACCTGCGATAGATAAGTGTTTGGCTGTACATCCTGATAATATACGGTTCAATCTATGTATCAATGGTAAGTAGGCCGTTTTCGGAAGCGCCTTGTTAGACATGGGCAATTCAACGTATATATATAAAAGGGAAGGAGCCTTGCCTGCAACCTAGGACCGCCAAAAGAAAAGTTGTTGTACCTTCGGTTTGATTAAGAAGAGAAATTGTTTTCCATGCTGAAAACAGATTCAAAAATTAATTTTCAAAATCTGTAATGACCCAAAGATTAAAAAAAAGAGCCCAATATCTGAGTCTGCATATCTGAATTCAGAATTCATTATAAATATCAAATGACTCTGGTTTCTTCCTAGAAATATGATGACCAGTGCTTGTTGTTTGAGTGGAGCTAGTGCATGGCTTACAGTCCACAATGTGACATATTATTTTACATTATCGATCGGTTGCATTCAACTTCAACGATGTTCTTTTTTATTTTTAATAATCAAATTATCAGGATACAGAAAGAGATGCTAGGGGTGTCAACAGTACGGAAATGATCGAGTGGAAGTATTTTCATATCCATGTATGTCAATTACAAATTGTTCTTACCCGTATTCTACTATTATCCGCTATAAATTATCTTAATTGTATCCTACTCTTACCCGTTATGGTTGTCGGATAACGAAACAGTAGCGGATTAATAACGGATAATACTAATATAATAATTATTTTTATTATTTATTAAATAAAATATTAAAACATATACATTTATTTCTTTCTTAAAAAAAGTTTCTGATTGCTAAGCGCAAGTAAACTAATTAAAACACTATTTTCAATGCTTATTAATATATAGAATATGTGATTATTTTTTATAATTATCCAATCAGGTAACAGGAACGAAATAGGCTTTATCCGCACCCTTACCTATTTAGATAACGAAATAGGCTAAAAGAGGTTGTGTTAAACCGCACTAAGGAACCGGTGTTCGGCATGATGAAGCAACTAATAAGGAAGCTAAAAGAGGCTCTGTTAGCTTTAAAAAAGCTTAAGGAGGCTCTTGTCGAGTTCCGTTCGGCTATATATGAAAGTTAGACAGGCCAATATGAAAACCATGCAAGTTTTCAACTCCATTTATTCTAGATCGGAATCCATTAAAGTAATAATGAATTAATTTGCTAATCTTAGCAAAAAAAAAATTGAAAATCTTTGCAGAGACTGCGAAATCATGAGAGGGAATCGAACTCTCGACTCTTGGGTCACCCACAATTCTAGAACTTTTCTCCTAGCCAACTATGCTACCTCCTCTTTCTCAATCTTAGCAATTATTATAACAACAATTTTTATTTGTCAAATCTGACATTTTGGTGGCGATTTATATGTAAATCATGCACATCAAAAGTAAAATGTATTATAAATATTATTACTAATACAATATGAAAAATACAGCGGCTACATTAAATAATATTTAACGGAATATCACATGACACCCAAATTACAAGACATGCATGATTTGATATATTTCGCAACGGTAAGAAAGACATGCATTTAGCAAATTGCAATTAAGCAACAATAAAATGGTTAAAACCATACTTAATACTCGTATGTCTTATAAACCAACTTAATTTTCCATGTTTTATTAAAGCACTATCGTTTGTACATATAATATCAACTACATATGATGAATATATACTAGGAGGGTTCAAATGCACCATGGTTTCAGGGGCGGATCCAGGATTTTTGTCAAGGGGAGGAGACAAAAAAATATTGAATTGGATTTAAATAACTAATCGGATTCAAATCCATTAACTAATTAAGTACTTAATAAAAAATAATGCTTTAATTTGTACTTTTCAAATGCTCTGACTTGTAATTTATAATATTTTAATCTATAATTCTAATTATTAATCATAATTGAAAAAAAATACTTTAATTTTAACACTAAATTTAATCCGAACTCCAAATTAAACATCCAGCTGGAGGCAAAAAAATTTCCAGGGAGGGGCAGAGCCGATCGAAACGTCCCGACTTTCACTAAAACGCAAAATCCAGGGGGGCAGCTGCCCCCCCTAGATACACTTGGGTTTGCCCCTGCATGGTTTTGTGCTCTAATTATGCTCCAAGTGCATCTTTATCTCCGTTTTCAAAATCCGAACAGTCGATCCAAACTGCTTAAAATAATTATTACAAAAAAATATGCTTGGAGACCAAATTTTACATTTTTTTAGAATTTGTTTACTATTTATTTTTGTAGTACAATATCGCTTTTTTGAATGGTCTAGGATCTCCTTAAAATTGAGATTTTGTACATACCAAGAAAATAGTAAACAAATTCTAAAAATGTAAAATTTGGTCTCCAAGCATATTTTATTGTAATAATTATTTTGAGTAGTTCGGATTTTAAAAACAGAGATAAATACTTAGAGCATAATTTTTTTTTTTGTGGTATATGAGAAAAGGTATACCCTAAGGCATACCACAAGAGCAGTTCTTAAAATGAGGAAAAGGTATACCCTAAGACATCATAATTTTTTTTTGTTTTCTGAATTGTTATTAGGAGGGTTCTAAATAGCTAACTATAGCTGTGCTATAGTTTTTTCGAATCTTAAAGGCTATAGCGTTAGAAACGCTATATATTTAGAACATTGGTTATTAGAAATAAGAACCAAAATTGGATTGGCAAGCAATACAACATTAGAAAAGAACTGGTCTTATAAGTACCGTAAGAATATCAACAATTTAAAGGGCTACAGATGGTGGTTTGTTTCGTAATATGGAGGGAAATGTGCAGAAGAATTTTTAGAGAAGAGATCAAGGATTCGGGGATGCTGGCAAGGGATGCATGGAGGATTATCGCAATTGGTTCAGAGTGAGCTGAACGGCATGAGCACAAGCTCTGCTTTACATTTCAACCATGCTTTATTTAATTTTAATTTAATTTCTATTCTAATTTCATATTTCGGTGTAATTTAATTTGTTTTGTTTTCTTTTTAACTTTGTAAAATCATGACACTATTGGTGTCCAATTAATGGAACTTGAAGGCTAGACCTTCATTTTTTTCTCAAAAAAAAAGTACCGTAAGAATATCATTTAGTAAATAGACTGGTATATACAGTAATTCAATATTATTTGGAATTTAAATAGTCATTATATAAGAGATCGATCTCAAGCTAAAAGTTGTTGTTATAGTTTTTTTATGTTAGCAAAAACCACTAAAATAAATAATGATGGTTTAATTACATGTTTCGTTCGGGAAGATATATATAACAGTATCATAAGTGTGATAAAGTTGATATTTAGAAGTTGCATATATAGTACAGCCAATTAATAAGGCCAAAAGTATGTTTATAAAATTTAATCTTATTTAAGTATTTTACTTGATGAAATAAATGCCATCTAATTAAATTGTGATTTTAACCCATTGTATGGATGCAAACATAACTATATATGTTAATCTTTTATTTTGTATTTACTCGGTCTTTATTGGCCATTAGTCGCAATCAACACAAATATCCTAAAATTTGGCCAAAATTAATGATGTAGTTTTTTTTTTTTTTTTTTTTGTAATTACTTCATAGTATAAATAGATATTTCTCTTTTTCTTTTTTTGTGCATTGCCAACAATTTCACCAAACAAGGAATTAGGCATATATAGCTCAATAACAAAAACTGGGGAAGATATACAAATACCATCAGCTCGACGCAGCAAAGAAAGAAACCATGCATGCATACCAAACTAGACGAGAAACAGGTGGTGGAAAAGTACGTACCTAATATAAATTTTCAAAAGAGAGTTCTTACTTCAACAAACTAATCATAATTCATAGCGATTTTGAAAACTTTATAATTGCAAAATGGATTGCATAAAACTTAAATAGCCCTTAATTAATTATAACTTGCACTCAAATTTCTTCTTAAAAAAAAAAGAATCCCCTGAATTGAGTATGAACAGAATCCATTATCAAAGCAAAAATGACGTCGAATATTATTTTGCTTCAGAAAAATGAAAGGCAGATAAAGGAAATAAAAAGGCAGAAAAATGAAAGGCAGATAAAGCAAAAATGGGGTGGTTATGACGGTCGCTCTGGTTATGGCTCTGGCTATGGGTCTGGATACGGCGAGGGTGCCGGTTCAGGAGTTGGTGGGGGATATGGAAAGGGTGGTGGTGGCGGCGGTGGTGGTGGGGAAGGCGGTGGTACTGGCATAGGATCTGGTTATGGCTCTGGATCCGGCTCAGGATATGGTGGTGGTGTAGGTGGTGCACAGGGTGGCGGTTATGGCAGTGGTGGAGGTGGTGGTGGAGGGAGCGGTGGAGGCGGAGGCTCTGGTAATGGATCTGGGTATGGATCTGGTTATGGTTCTGGGTCTGGATACGGCGAAGGTGGTGCTCATGGTGGTGGGTTTGGCAGTGGTGGTGGCGGCGGTGGAGGTGGAGGTGGTGGTGATGGCAGTGGATCCGGGTCGGGATACGGATCCGGTTCTGGATATGGTTCAGGATCCGGTAGTGGGGTTGGAAACGGACATCACTAAGCTTCGAGTTTGCTGGTCCCAAGTGTACCGTATGTATAAGTTTGAACGTTGTAATTTTGTGATACAAAAAATAAATAAAGGTGACTGTTGTAGTTATGCACCGGTGCTTGTCACATGTCAGAAGAAAAAGAAAATTTGAAAGAACAAAAAATAAAGAAAAAAATTGTTTTAAGTTTTAACTAGTCATTTTACATTTTAATCCAGGTGTACAAATATGTTTTGTTTAAATATCAATTATTGATTAAGAAAACTTTCAAATAAAAATGTTTGTATTCAAATATCAAGTCATAATAGCCCAATTATTATATAAAAACTGTTGGAAAATTTAAAAATTGTTGGAATTTTTTTTTTAATTGAAAAAATGTCAGACTCGGCCAGAACTCAGTTAGACTTGGGCTCACTCGACCAGAAAATCGGCTAACTCGACCGAGTCAGACACTGTTTATCTGACTTTTGCTGAGAAAATCGCACATGCGAGAAACTCGGGTATAAATCGGATCGGACCGGGCCAATTCTGAGTTGACTCGGCCGAGTTGACTCGGAATCGGCCGAGTTTCAGAACCATGGTTTAAACTTTTTATATTAGATATGGTACATTGATAAAAGGAAAATGCTGTCAGTTGGCCAATGCTTGTAAAACCACTAGTATGTACTTCAAAATTTGGAAAAAAGTTTTACAAATCATATTTTTGGTATGTTTGGATGGAACTAGAATAGCTGGAATAGTGAAATTTAGGATTAGTTGATGAGAAAAGAGAAAATATAGTGATTTTGAGATTAGTGTGAAACAGTGCTATATATTTGGAATAGTAAAAATATTGATTGTACATTCGAAATAGTGAATAGTTGTAACTGAAAAAAAATAGTGTTAATAATTTTCTATTAAGTAGAAAGATAGACAAGTGAGGTCTTAAACGAATTGTCACGACGTGGGGATGACATAAATGATGTCAGCTTTGTCATTTCGGAACTGTATTAGCAGAAATCTGAGAATAAAATATTTTTTCTCTCTTCATATTTTTCAATAGTAGTTATTTCAATATTTACAAAGAATAGAGAATAGTCATTATTTTAACTATTCCGAATAGCAAAAATATTATTTGAATGTATGTACATTACTATTCCGAATAGTCTTTATTCTCAAATAACTTCTATTCTTGGCACATCCATACATATTTGCCCAAGTATTAACTCAAGTCGTGAAATATACAATAATTAAAAAAAAAACATGAGTTCAAATTTTTTTAGACATCAATGCATGAAAGCGTTTTTTTTTTTTGCTTCAAACACGCCCGTAGGCACATGAAAGCGTTGAACTAACAAGAATTTAAGTAGTCGCCTACAGCGGTACCAGTAAAGATCCGTTAATGTGTACTGGACCCATCATGTATATATCACGTAGTGGCCGAAGAAAGTTTGGACCCGTACTTTAGACGACTATTATGACTATTCTAGTTTGGTTGGGTTTTAAAATTGGCCTATAGTTCAAAGATAGATTCAAAATCCGCCGGATCAATTAACGTGGGTCCGCCCTGCATCTTATACATAATGCAATTCAGAGCCTAGTAAACACAATTACCAACTAAATTAATATATATAATATGTCAGTTCCAGAAGATCTATGAAGTCCAACAAAACTATGAGCTTCAACTTCATCAGGTTAAATAACGGCTGATCACTATCTTGCACGTACGTGAAATTATTAACGGCTACATATATATAAGATGCCTACATCGTACAGTTCATTCTTGTTAATAAAATTACCATGTCAAAAATATAAGCTTTAGCATTTATATATGTTATTTCTCATTTCTGAATAAACTAAAGTACTAAATTAATTAATTTAATTTATGTCAACATGTACTGTTTAATTAGTTGCTGTCATAATTAAAAGTTATGGAAAAACGAAATGAGAATGCATAGTAGGCGACACTGAAAATGTAGCTCAAATGAGGAAACATTATCTCCAAATTCCAATTGAAGTTAGGTACGTAGCTAGCCGTCGCTTTTGAGCATTAACCCTTAATAGCTAATTCTATTATCCGAAGTTCCGAACCCAACTTGTACCCATCAAATTTAGATAAGCTCTTACGGAATTACCAAAAGTACATGCAATATGCATGCTTTTGTTGGTTAATCAAAATACTATTTTGTATTGGTGAAAGCATGCTCTACAATTTTTTTATTTTTATGAGGAAAAATATGAATCTTGTTCGTATTTAATTGATAATCACAGTTACAAAAAGTTTGTAGTTGCATATCGAAAATAAACACAAGATGCTCAAGTACATTTGAGCAAAAAGTGGAAAAATTAGCGGAAAAGAAAGTGAAAGGAAAATCTAAGAAAGCATATAAATAAAATTAAAAATAAAGCTAAAAATTCATATTTAATGATTTATCAATCTTCTCCTGATGGCTCCGCATGACGATATAACAATTGCGCCACTTCTTCTAACAATTCTCCTTATGTATTATGTGAATCTCTGAAGGTCCTCGCACACTTTTCCCTTCAGATAATGAATTAACATCGCGACCAGTAGCATTCTCCTCTCATTTTTGTTGTTTCCCGAATGCATCAGTGTGTCTATATCGACTGAGATCTCATATGAGTTGCGATATGCATTAGTCAATAAATCTCCCTAGCAAAGGCACATCGTGCCACCATGTGATGCGTCGATTCCTCGTCCCGACGACACATAATACACATGCATGTTTGTGATCGACCAACATCTTTTCCTTAGATTGTTTATAGTTAGGAGCCATCCAAAAACTTTTATCCTTGGTGGAACTCGTAGCTTCCACAATTACGTCGGTTTAATTAGATAAAATTATTCTAAGTTTATGCAAGTGACTCTTTGGAGATTTTTATATTAGATATGGTACATTGAAAAGGAAAATGCTGTCAGTTGGCCAATGCTTGTAAAACCACTAGTATGTACTTAAAAATTTCGAAAAAAGTTTTACAAATCATATTTTTATTTGGATGGAACTAGAATAGCTGGAATAGCGAAATTTAGAATTAGTAGATGAGAAAAGAGAAAATATAGTGATTTTGAGATTAGTATGAAATAGTGCTATTCGGAATAGTAAAAATATTGTTTGGATTGTACATTTGGAATAGTGAATAGTTGTAACTGAGAAAAAATAGTGTTAATAATTTGCTATTAAGTAGATAGATAGACAAGTGGAGTCTCAAACGAATTGTCAAAATGTGGGGATGACTGAAATAGTGTCAATTTTGTCATTTTGAAACTGTGTTAGTGTAAATCCGAGAATAAAATATTTTGCTTTCTTCATACTTTCGAATAGTAGTTATTCCAATATTTACAAGGAATAGAGAATAACAATTATTCTAACTATTCAGAATAGCAAAAATATTGTTTGAATGCACATTGCTATTCCGAATAGTCTTTATTCTTGAATAGCTCCTATTATTGACACATCCAACCATACCCTAAGAGTAAAGACTAAGGGTATCTTCGGATGCACAAGAATAACTACTGTTTTTAGAATAGCATTGCTATTTCGAACAAGGTGCATCCAAACGAGAAATGGAGTTATTCGAAATAGCTACTGTTCTTAGAATAGCATTGCTATTCACTATTCTTACAAAAACATGGAATAACATTTGTTGCTTTCAATATTAATACTAATATAATATTTAAACTAATATTATATTACATTTAATATTCAAATTAATATTATATTGTATTATATTTAATCTAATAATATATTAAATTTATCTAATATTTTATTTAATACTAATATAATATTTAAAATAATATTATATTACATTTTAATATTTAAATTAATATTGTATTATATTATATTTAATATAATATTTTATTTAATACTAATCTAATATTTAAAATAATATTATATTACATTTAATAATTAAATTAATAATTAAATTAATATTATATTGTATTATATTTAAACTAATATTTCATTCAATACTAATCTAATATTTAAAATAATATTATATTACATTTCATATTTAAACTAATATTATATTATATTTAATCTAATATTTTATTAATACTAATCTAATATTTAAAATAATATTATATTACATTTAATATTTAAACTAATATTATATTACATTTAATCTAATATTTTTATCAATACTAATCTAATATTTAAAATAATATTATATTATATTTAATATTTAAACTAATATTATATTATATTTATTATAATATTTTATTTAACACTAATCTAATTTAAAATAGAGGAGGGATCCAATTACACCCTTTTTTTTGACACATCATGACATTGTTTTTTTATAGGTTAATTTTGCGATTTCAAAATCCAAATAGTCGATCCAAACCGTTCAACATGATTGATATACTAAAATGTGCTTGGAGATCAAATTTTACATTTTTTTGAATTTTTTTACTATTTATTAAGATGGTTACAAAATCGCTGTTTTTCAATGGTCCGAAAACAACGATTTTGTAACCATCTTAATAAATAGTAAAAAAATTCAAAAAAAATGTAAAATTTGATCTCCAAGCACATTTTAGTATATCAATCATGTTGAACGGTTTGGATCGACTATTTGGACTTTGAAAATGGTAGATGTCAAAATGTGTCAAAAAAAAAGGTGTAACTTGATCCCTCCTCTTTAAAATAATATTATATTATAATTAATATTATATTATATTTAATCTTACACATAAATTATTAAACAGTAACTATTCCCTTCAAAATCTATTCCAAATATGTAATCCAAATAATTTTTTCACTGTTCTAAATAGCACTGTTCTTAAACAGTAGCTATTCTAGCTATTATAAAGTTCATCCAAACGTACCCTAAAGAGTAAACAACATATTTCTAAATGACAAATTGGCCTAAATATTAACTTGAGTCGTGAAATATACAATAATTAAAAAAAAAAAACATGAGTTCAAATTTTTTTAGACATCAGTGAAAGCGTTGAACTAACAAGAATTCAAGTAGTCGCCTACAGCGGTACCAATAAAGATCCGTTAATGTGCACCGGACCCATCATGTATCAATGTATCATGTAGTGGCCGTGAAAGTTAATTTGGACCCGTACTTTAGACGACTATTATGACTATTCTAGTTCGGTTGGGTTTTAAATTAGGCCTGTACGTAGTTCAAACTTCAAATATAGATCAAAATCCATGGGTCCGCCCCTGCACCTTACCCCAGTATATACTGAATATTCACAAAGATATATATACGTAATGCAATTCAGAGCCAAGTAAACATAATTACCAGCTTAAATATATATAATATGTTAGTTCCAGAAGATCTATGAAGTCCCACAAAACTATGAGCTTGAACTTCATCAGGTTCAATTACGGCTGATCAAATTATCTTGCACGTGAAATTATTAACGGCTATATATATATATATATATATATATATATAAGATGCCTACAGTTAATATTCTTGTTAAAAAAATTGCCATGTCAAAAATACAAGCTTTAGCATTTATGTTATTTCTCATTTCTGAATAAACTAATAAACTAATTAATATAATTTATGTCAACATGCACTGTTTAGTTGCTGTCATAATTAAAAGTTATGGAAAAACGAAATGAGAATATATGCATAGTAGGCGACACTGAAAATGTAGCTCAAATGAGAAAACATTTATGTCCAAATTCCAATTGAAGTTGGTACATAGCTAGCCGTCGCTTTTGAGCACAACCCTACACGTCTAGTTGACTTAACAGCTAATTAACAGCTAATTCTATTATCCGAATCCAACTTGTAGCTATCAAATTTAGATAAGCTCTTACGGAATTACCAAAAGTACGTACATGCAATATGCATGCTTTTGTTGGTTAATAAAAATACTATTTTGTATTGGTGAAAGCATATATATATGCTCTACAATTTTTTTTTATGAGGAAAAAATATGAATATTGTCCGTATTTAATTGATAATTACAGTTACAAAAAGTTTATAGTTGCATATCGAAAATAAACACAAGGTGCTCAAGTACATCTGAGCAAAAAGAGGAAAAAATAACGGAAAAGAAAGTGAAAGGAAAATCTAAGAAAACATAAAAATAAAACTGAAAATAAAGCTAAGAATTCGGATTTAGTGATTTATCAATCTCCGCATGTTGATATAACAATTGCTCCACTTCTTCTAACAATTCTACGTGTGTCTTCTATAAATCTCTGAAGGTCCTCGCACACCTTTCCCTTCAGACAACGAACATCGCGACCAGTACCATTCCCCTCTCATTTTTGTTGTTTCCTGAATGCATCAGTGCATCTATTGACTGAGATCTCATATGAGTTGCGATGTCCATGAGTCAATACATCTCCCTAGCAAAGACACACCGTGCCACCATGTGATGTGTCGATTTCTCGTCCCGACGACACATAATACACATGTTTGTGATCTACCAACCTCTTTTCCTTAGACTGTCTATAGTCAGGAGCCATCCAAAGACTTTCATCCTTGGTGGAACTTGTAGCTTCCACAATCAGTGTACATGAGTCGAGATTTCTGACTTATTTTTAATGGCTCGGTATGCACTTTTCACCGTGAAGACTCCAGTATCCATCCTATTCTCTGATGTTATCCTGTGCTTGATCAACATGTCTTACCAGTCTTGTTAGATATCCTGTGAGTGTTAGGAGTTCCTCTTGTGCTGTTATTGTGAAGACCAGTTGAAAAAAGCCCTTGATCGTACCCTAGGGCGGATCCAGGATTTTCATTAGGGGGAGGCAAAAAAATATAGAATCGGGTTTAAATAGCTAATCGGATTTAAACCCATTAACTAATTAGGTATTTGATACAAAATAATGTTTTAACTTATACTTTATAATACTCCGACTTGTAATTTATGATATTCTGACTTATAATTATAATTATCAATCATATTTCAAGAAATTTATTTTAATTTTAACTATAAATTTAACCCGAATTACCAATAAAATATTCAGAGGGGGGCAAAAAAAATTCCAGAGAGGGGCAAAGCCAGTCGGAATCGATAAATCTCCACTAAAACTCAAAATCCGGAGGAGGGGGGGGGGGAGGGGGGGCTGCCTCCTTTGGAATACACTGGGTCCGCCCCTGATCGTACCTTGCATGGGTTCCTTGGAGGTAATTATAGTATCTAAGGCATGCGAGAACAACGAGGTAAGTGGTGTTTCAAAATCCTGTGTCCCCAGTTGTGATTCCACAACGATATCTAATCACCTTAGCCATAGATGTGTGTGATCGCAGTCTCCTAGAAGACATGGCAATCTCGCAATGCACTTGTGAATAGAGGGGACATTGGTACCAGGTTGTCGCTGAGTTTTGTTCTTTGGAATATTTGTTTCCACATTATCTGCTCTAGTTTTTGCCAGTACCAACACTACTTCATGAGCAGTGCCTTGTTAAATGCTACTAGATCGGTTACTCCAAGAACACCATATTGTTTAGGTTTGCACACCATTTTTCAGTTGGCCAGACTCATCTTGGTTGAATGTTCCCCCACTCCGTGCTATAGGAATTTCCTCTCAATTTTGTCAATCTATTTGATCACCCACTTTGGTAATTTGAGGACCATCATGAAATATGTCGGTATAGTGTGGAGAGAACCACATTTAGCAGGAGCAATCTACCTACGATAGATAAGTGTTTGGCTGTACATCCTGATAATATACAGTTCAATCTATGTATCAATGGTAAGTAGGCCGTTTTCGGAAGCGCCTTGTTAGACATGGGCAATTCAAGGTATATATATAAAAGGGAAGGAGCCTTGCCTGCAACCTAGGACTGCCAAAAGAAAAGTTGTTGTGCCTTTGGTTTGATTAAGAAGAGAAATTTTTTTCCATGCTGAAAACAGATTCAAAATATTCAAAATCTGTAATGACCCAAAGATATAAAAAGAGCCCATTATCTGAGTTTGCATATCCGAATTCAGAATTCATTATAAATATCAAATGCCTCTGGTTTATTTCTAGAAATATGATGACCAGTGCTTGTTGTTTGAGTGGGGCTAGTGCATGGCTTACAGTCCACAATGTGACATATTATTTTACATTATCGATTGGTTGCATTCAACTTCAACGAAGTTCTTTTTTATTTTTAATAATCAAATTATCAGGATACAGAAAGAGATGCTAGGGGTGTCAACGGTACGGAAATGATCGGGTGGAAGTATTTTCATATCCATGTACGTCAATTATAAATTGTTCTTACCCGTATTCTACTATTATCCGCTACCAATTATCTTACTTGTGTCCTACTCTTACCCGTTATGGTTGTCGGATAACGAAACGGTAGCAGATTAATAACGGGTAATACTAATATAATAATTATTTTTATTATTTATTAAATAAAATATTAAAACATATACATTTATTTCTTTCTTAAAAAAAGTTTCTGATTGCTAAGCGCAAGTAAACTAATTAAAACACTATTTTCAATGCTTATTAATATATTAAATATATGATTATTTTTATAAGTATCCAATCGGGTAATGGGAACGAAATAGGCTTTATCCGCACGCTTACCTATTTAGATAATGGAAAAAAATCTTTATCCGTACCAGCACCCGATAAGTTTAAAAAAAAATCTTACCCATACTCGTTCTATCAGATACGATACATATAAGGTAAATGAATAAAAAAAATACGTATGTGCCATTGACATCCCTAAGAGAAGCTGAACCAAAATGTCCAATTGATAGCAACTTATATTGTCATTTATTATTATTTTTTTTTTGCAAAATTTCACGCTCTTAGGCTTTCATTTGCAAGTACAATTGCAACTACCATTAAAGCGTTGTTATCTTGGGAGAGATATCGTTATCCTCAAATCTCCACATTTCCACGGTCTCTCGATTTTGACTTTCTCAATTAAATTTGGTTGACCTTGCAAGTAGAACAAGCCAGCTGATTTGGAGGACATTTTTCAATATTTGTGATTTATATGATATTCTTTTAGAAAAGGGATTGAATTAATTGCATGCATGATATTATGACAATAATATTTTGTTTAAAGATTCACAGAAGACACACAGAGTATTGTTACGCAATTGTTATATCGTCAAGCGGAACTATCGGGAGGAGATTGATTAATCACTAAATCTGAATTCTTAGCTTTATTTTCAGTTTTATCTATACGCTTTCTTAGATTTTCTTTTCACTTTTTTTTTACCGTTATTTTTCCCTCTTTTTGCTCAAATTATAACCTTGTATTTATAATTCGTCATGCAACTACAATTTTTTTGTAACCAATCTTTTGTAACCATGATTATCAATCAAACACAAGGTTACATTAATTTTTATTAACCAACAATTTTTTTTTTTGTAAAGCATAATTTCACCAATATAAAATAGTATTTTGATTAACCAACAAAAGCGTAAGAGCTTATATAAATTTGATGGGTACAAGTTGGGTTCGGGTAATATAATTAGCTGTTAAGTCAACTGGATGTGTAAGGATGTGGTCAAAAGCGACGTCTAGCTACGTACCTAACTTCAATTGGAATTTGGACATAAATGTTTTCTTTGAGCTATATTTTTAGTAGTTTCGCCTACTATGCATTCTCATTTCGTTTTTCCATAACTTTTAATTATGACAGCAACTAAACAGTGCATGTTGACATAAACTAAATTAATTAGTTAATTAATTAGTTCATTCAGAAATAATGAGAAATAACATAAATGCTAAAGCTTGTATTTTTGACATGGTAATTTTTTTTAACAAGAAATTAACCGTAGGCATCTTAATTATATAGCCGTTAATAATTTCATGTGCAAGATAGTTTGACCAGCCGTAATTTAATTAACCTGATGAAGTTCAAGCTCATAGTTTTGTTGGACTTCGTAGATCTTCTGGAATTGACATATTATATTTATTTTAGCTGGTAATTGTGTTTACGTGGCTCTGAATTGCATCATGTATATATATATATCTTTGAGAATATTATTCAGTATATATTGGGGGTAAGGTGGTATGTATTGTCTTTTTTTTTAACATGTAAGATATAGATTCCAATTAATATGGGGTTGTTTGGCAACACATGAGAAATTAAATATTAATCCGTGCTAAGGAGAGACTGTTCGGTAAGCTAAAAGAAAGAGCAAGAGATTAAGATAGCTAAAGAAAGCTAAATAAAGGGGCGAGGTGCCTTAAGAAAGGAGCATGCATGAGATTAAGATCCGGACAATAGGAGGCTAAAGGAGGTTGTCTAATTAATCCGCACTAAGAAACCGACTGATATTCGACATGATTAAGCAACTAAAGAAGCTGAAAGATCTCCTTTAGCTAGCCTTAAGGAAGTTTTAAGGCGGATCTTGTCGAGTTCCGTTCGGCTATATATGAAAGTTATACAGGCCAATATGAAAACCATGAGTTTTCAACTCAATTTATTCTGGATATCGGAATCCATTAAATTAATAATTAATGAATTAGTTTGCTAATCTTAGCAAATATTATAACAACAATATATTTTTATTTGTCAAATCTGACATTTTGGTGGCGATTTATATGTAAATCATGCACATCAAAAGTAAAATGTATTATAAATATTATTACTAATCATACAATATGAAAAATACAGCGGCTATATTAAATAATATTTAATGGAATATCACATGACACCCAAATTACAAGACATGCATCATGCATGCATGATTTGATACATTTCGCAACTGTAAGAAAGAGATTCAGTAAATTGGAATTAAGCAACAATAAAATGGTTAAAACCATGCTTAATATAATACTCGTATGTCCTATAAACCAACTTAATTTTCCATGTTTTATTAAAGCACTATCATTTGTAAATATAATATCAACTATATATGATGAATATATACCACGAGGAGGGTTCAAATGCACCATAGTTTTGTGCTCCAATTATATGCTCCACATCTTTATCTCCATTTTCAAAATCCGAACAGTCGATCCAAACTGCTCAAAATAATTATTACAATAAAATATACTTGGAGACCAAATTTAACATTTTTTAGAATTTGTTTACTATTTATTTTTGTGGTACAATATTGCTTTTTTGGATGGTCTAGGATCTCCTGAAAACTGAGATTTTGTACCTACCAAAAAAATGTAAAATTTGGTCTCCCAGCATATTTTATTGTAATAATTATTTTGAGTGGTTCGGATCGACTATTCGGATTTTAAAAACCGAGATAAAGATGTGGAGCATAATTGGAGCACAAAATTATGATGCATTTGAACCCTTCTCATACCACATGAACTAATTGTGAATATATGGTAAAATGAGGAAAAGGTATACCCTAAGGCATCATAATTTTTTTTGTTTTCAGAATTGCTATTAGTAGGGTTTTAAATAGCTAACTATAGTTACGCAAAAGCTACACTATAACTTTTTCAAACCTTAAAAAATATAGCGCTATAAACGCTATATATTTATAACATTGGTTATTAGAAATAAGAACCGTGCGTACCATCGAAAGGTAGAAAAAATTGGATAGGTAAGCAATACAACAGTAGACAAGAACTGGTCTTATAAGTACGTAAGAATATCATTTAGTAAATAGACTGGTATATACAGTAGTTCAATTAATATTATTTGGATATGAAATAGTCATTATATAAGAGATCGATCTCCAGCTAAAAGTTGTTGTTATAGTTTTTTATGTTTGCAAAAACCACTAAAATAAATAATGATGGTTTAATTACATGTTTCGTTCGGGAAGATATAACAGTATGATCGATAAGTGTGATAAAGTTGATATTTAGAAGTTGCTTATATAGTACAGACAATTAAGACTTTTTTTTTAAATGGAAATTATAACAAACTTCTTAACCAAAACAAACAATTCAATGAAAAAGTTACAAAAATAGCTTACACCGGATCTCCAATCCGGTGTAGCTTGAGAGGGCCAGACTACATTGATTTTCCAATTCGGTGTGGCCATTTTCCCACCCGGCTGGAGTGCTTTTACATTAGACTGGATGGGAAAATGGCTACACCGGATTGGGAAACCAGTGTAGTTCGGTCCTCTCAAGCTACACCGGATTGGGTATCCGGTGTAGGCTATTTTTGTAAATTTTTCAATGGATTGACTGGTTTGGTTAAGAAGTTTGTTATAATTTCCATTTAAAAAAAATCGCCAATTAATAAGGCCAAAAGAATGTTTATAAAATTTAATCTTATTTAAGTATTTTACTTGATTAAATAAATGTTATCTAATTAAATTGTGCTAATATCTGACAGGTGGGGCCCACTTTCGCTGGCCAGGGGTGGATCCCACGTAAACTGCCCTTGGAAATACTCAGGTGGGTCCCAGAGGCGTCACCCTTGGAAATGTTAAGGTAGGTCCCACGTTTCCTCTCCTTGGAAATACTCTAGTGGGTCCCTCATTTGATCCTCTTGGAAGTACTGAAGTGGGTCCTAGCTAGTGGCCAAGTCTGAAAGTATTTCCATGCACTCTTTTTTCATAAGCAGTCTTACTGAAAAAACCACAAAAGGGTATTTCCAATGGTGTCCTCGGAAATACTGACTATTTCCAAAGAAGGTATTAGTGACGGGGGCATTTTTAAGGATAGCGCATGAAAATGACGATTTTTAGACTTTTTCCAAGGGTAAGCTCATGAAAATAGCCATTTTTCGGTTCATGGAAAAAATTAATATTCTAGTAGTGCATGTATGGATGCGAACATAACTATATATGTTATTCTTTTATTTTGTATTTACTCGGTCGGTGTTTATTGGCCATTAGTCGCAAACAAAAATATTCCAAAATTTGGCCAAAATTAATGATGTAGTTTTTTTTTTGTAATTACTTCACATAGTATAAATAGATATTTCTCTTTTTCTTTTTGTGTGCATTGCCAACAATTTCACCAAACAAGGAATTAATTAGGCATATAAAAAAACTGGGGAAAAAATACATATACCAGCAGCTTGACGCAGCAAAGAAAGAAACCATGCATGCATACCAAACTAGACGAGAACCAGAAGGTGGGAAAGTACCTAAATTTTCAAAAGAGAGTTCTTACTTTAACAAACTAATCATAATTCAGAGCGATTTTGAAAACTTTATAATTACAAAATGGATTGCATAAAAATTAAATAGGCGCCCTTAATTAATTATAACTTACACTCAAATTTCTTCTTCTTCTTCAAAAAAAAAAATCCCCTGAATTGAGTATGAACAGAATCCATTAATTATCAAAGCAAAAATGACGTCGAATATTTTTTGCTTCAGAAAAATGAAAGGCAGATAAAGGAAATAAAAAAGCTAGCCAATGACATCCTCCACCGAGCAATTAACAAGTGTAAAAAAACCTTCTCCAGTCCTCATTTAAATCTCCCTTTTCACACACACTATGATCGGAATAAGAACTAAGAAAAATAGAGTTCAATTCAATTGAAAAGACAAGAAAAGAAATGATTGTGAATTGAAATTTGTTAGTCAAAAGCCGCGAAAGAATAAAAGAATTCATACTTACATCTATTCCAAACAACCACTTGTAGTGCTTAAAATTACTCTAGTGCCATTACTTAGGGTTTGAAAAATTTATTCAAAAGAAAAGAAGAAGATGATGAAATTAAGTAAAATTAAAATTTGAAAGGAAAGGAGAAGAAGAAAATTACCTTTTTAGAGCTTCATCAGCGTTTGAACAGTTGAATCGTCACCTTTCTCTCTGCAGTGAAGCAAAGAAGAAAGAATAAAATCGACACTTCACTCTAGCAAAAACGATTCTCGCCAAATCTCTAGCTTTTTCGCTGGATTTTCTTTCACAATTTCGACGCTTCCAAATCGCACCAATTCTTTTCTTTTCTGATTGGTCGCTCTCTTCCGATCACGGGAGAAGCGTCAATTCTATTTCATATTCTCGTTTCCGCGAGAAACCCTCCCTTCCGATCAGAGCCTTAGAGTGACATCAGGGAACTAGATAAATAGATGTAATTTTAATTATGAGGGAGATTAATATATAGTAATAATTTTTGTAAAAATTAAAAAAATTAAATGACAAAAATGCAAAATTTCAATTTATAAGAGTTGGGTTCGATATCATAAATTAAAGAATTAAACCTCGCTTAACGTTCCGGTTTACTAATTTTTTATTCTTTTCAGATGAAAGAATTAAATGACCGAGATTTTATTATATTCCACAACCCCTTGTACTGTTCACTGTATGCTGAAAATGAAATTGATCCTTACCAATTAATTGGCAACTCAGATGGTCACACAGGAGTGTACAATATAAGAACCCACCCGGTCAAAATCTACGTGTAGCATCTGTTTACTATGGTTTTAATTCCCCCCTATAAATACCCCTTGCCACTTCTCTCCAATGACCATCTCATCACATTCTCTCTTCTTATTTCTCACACTCACTTAGTCACTTAGCCATCATGGCTACTAGCACTAAGACATTTGCACTTGCCTTCCTTCTGCTCCTCAGTATTAGCCATGTGTCTTTCGCTGCAAGATCACTCACAGCATATGGTGCTGGATCAGGTGGCGGTGGAGGCGGGGGCAGTGGAAGCGGGGGTGGTACTGGCGTAGGATCTGGTTATGGCTCTGGCTATGGGTCTGGATACGGCGAGGGTGCCGGTTCAGGAGTTGGTGGGGGATATGGCAAGGGTGGTGGTGGCGGCGGTGGTGGGGGGGAAGGCGGTGGTACTGGCGTAGGATCTGGTTATGGCTCTGGATCCGGCTCAGGATATGGTGGTGGTGTAGGTGGTGCACAGGGTGGCGGTTATGGCAGTGGTGGAGGTGGTGGTGGAGGGAGTGGTGGAGGCGGAGGCTCTGGTAATGGATCTGGGTATGGATCCGGTTATGGTTCTGGGTCTGGATATGGCGAAGGTGGTGCTCATGGTGGTGGGTCTGGCAGTGGTGGTGGCGGCGGTGGAGGTGGAGGTGGTGGTGGTGGTGGCAGTGGATCCGGATCGGGATACGGATCCGGTTCTGGATATGGTTCAGGATCCGGTAGTGGGGTCGGAAACGGACATCACTAAGCTTGGAGTTTGCTTGCACCAAGTGTACCGTATGTATAAGTTTGAACTTTGTAATTTTGTGATACAAAAAATAAATAAATGTGACTGTTGTAGTTATGCACCGGTGCTTCAGTGCTTGTCACATGTCAGAAAAAAAGAAATTTTTTCAGCAATGGAAATGGGCAACAAAGCCTTTTAAAAAAAAAGAAAAAAAAAAGAAAAAAATAAAATTTGAAAGAACAAAAAATAAAGAAAAAAATTGTTTTAAGTTTTAACTAATCAATAGTCATTTTACATTTTAATCCAGGTGTACACATATGTTTTGTTTAAATATCAATTATTGATTAAGAAAACTTTCAAATAAAAATGTTGTATTCAAAGATCAAGTCATAATAGCCCAATTGTTATTTAAAAACTGTTGGAAAATTTAAAATTGTTGGAATTTTTTTTTTAATTGAAAAAATGTCAGACTCGGACTGACTCGGCCAGAAAATCAACTAATTCGGCCGAGTTAGACACTGTTTATCCGAGTTTTGCTGAGAAAATCGCACATGCGAGAAACTCGGGTATAAATCGGACAAGACTGGGCTGATTCTGTGTTGACTCGGCCGAGTTTTAGAACCGTGGTTTAAACTTTTTATATTAGATATGGTACATTAAAAAGGAAAATGCTGTCAGTTGGCCAATTCTTGTAAAACCACTAGTAGTATGTACTTAAAAATTTCGAAAAAAGTTTTACAAATCATATTTTTGGTATGTTTGGATGGAAATAGAATAGCTGGAATAGCGAAACTTAGAATTAGTAGATGAGAAAAGAGAAAATATAGTGATTTTGAGATTAGTGTGAAACAGTGCTATATATTCGGAATAGTAAAAATATTGTTTGGATTGTACATTCGAAATAGTGAATAGTTGTAATTGAGAAAAAAATGGTGTTACAAAATAGTGAATAATTGTACATTCTGAATAACAAAAATATTATTTGAATGCATGCACATTGCTATTCCGAATAATCTTTATTCTCAAATAGCTTCTATTCTTGACACATCCATACATATTGGCCCAAGTATTAACTTGAGTCGTGAAATATACAATAATTAAAAAAAAAAAAACATGAGTTCAAATTTTTTTAGACATCAGTGCATGAAAGAGTTTTTTTTTTTTTTTTTGCTTCAAACACGCCCGTAGGCATGCACATGAAAGCGTTGATCTAAAAAGAATTTAAGTAGTCGCCTACAGCGGTACCAGTAAAGATCCGTTAATGTGTACTGGACCCATCATGTATATATCATGTAGTGGCCGAAAGAAAGTTTGGACCCGTACTTTATTAGACGACTATTATGACTATTCTAGTTCGATCGGTTGGGTTTTAAAATTGGCCTGTAGTTCAAAGATAGATTCAAAATCCACCGGATCAATTAACGTGGGTCCGCTCTGCATATTATACATAATGCAATTCAGAGCCTAGTAAACACAATTACCAACTAAAATATATATAATATGTCAGTTCCAGAAGATCTATCCAACAAAACTATGAGCTTCAACTTCATCAGGTTAAATTACGGCTGATCACTATCTTGCACGTACGTGAAATTATTAACGGCTATATATATATATATATAAGATGCCTACGTACAGTTCATTCTTGTTAATAAAATTACCATGTCAAAAATATAAGCTTTAGCATTTATATATGTTATTTCTCATTTCTGAATAAACTAAAGTACTTAACTAATTAATTTAATTTATGTCAACATGCACTGTTTAATTAGTTGCTGTAATAATTAAAAGTTATGGAAAAACGAAATGAGAATGCATAGTAGGCGACACTGAAAATGTAGCTCAAATGAGGAAACATTATCTCCAAATTCCAATTGAAGTTAGGTACGTAGCTAGCCGTCGCTTTTGAGCATTAACCCTACACGTCCAGTTGACTTAATGCAATTCAGAGCCAAGTAAACATAATTACCAGCTAAAATATATATAATATGTCAGTTCCAGAGAAGATCTATGAAGTCCAACAAAACTATGAGCTTGAACTTCATCAGGTTCAATTACGGCTGATCATCTTATCTTGCACGTGAAATTATTAACGGCTTTAGCATGTCAAAAAAATTACCATGTCAAAAATACAAGCTTTAGCATTTATGTTATTTCTCATTTCTGAATAAACTAATAAACTAATTAACATAATTTATGTCAACATGCACTACTAGAATTTGTATTATTAACATGAGTAACTATACACAACTGCATCTTTAAGTAATCCCCATACTATTGATATTTTTTGCATGGGAGTGCAAAGTAAACAGCATGGGCTAAAATTTTCGGCCCATGCAATTAATAAACCCATTCAATTAATGTAATTGCCCATGCTGTTGTCAATATATATTCCCATGTAAAATGTGTCTCCGAATTTTTTTAATTAGCTGCTGCTCTCCTCTCCTCATTTCATCTCCTTCAAATTTTCTAGCTCCCGTCTAGGGTTTTTCGTCTCCTGCGCAGTCAGCCCCGCTTCCCCTCTTTCAGTGCCACCGCGATTCCAGGTCCCGTCTAGGAGCACATCGCCTCAGGAGTGTCGGACCTCACCCCCTCGCCCTAGGCGCGTCGTACAACCCGAGCACCTCTTGCATGCCTTAATCGTTTCGCTCCTCTTCAACCCGAGCCTCTCTTGCCTTATTCAGGTAATCTCTCACTTGGCCCCTCTTACCTTATTGCTTCAAAAGTCCTAAACCCTAGTACCGAAATTTCACTTTGTGTTACTTAATTCACTCCGATCTCTTCCCTAATTTTGGTTAGTACTGAGTTTGAGACAACAGTGAGCAACAATATTCAAACATTATACATTTTTTTAAGCTTTCTCTTACTTTGTAGTTACAATGCAGATATCTCTTGGCCGATCTGCTGCTTGATGGCTCCAATAAGGCAATCAAGACAAATTGAGTAAAATATGTCATCTAATTGGCAATGTAACGGAGGATATACCAGATTCTGAGATGGTTGAGAGTACTAATTTGTTAAGCAATAGTGGTTAAATAAGAAAACTTAGCCTTGGTAGAACTTGGTCTATTCCAGTTAATAAATCTGGTGTGGGTTCGTCAAATTATGTGCACGAGCTTCTAGAATGCCCCATTTGTGCCAATTCGATGTACCATCATATTCACCAGGCAATGTTATCCATGTGTATTTCCTATTATATTGTCAACATGCAAAGTGTAAAAATGTACAAAAAAAAGGGGGAGGGACTATCATGAGGAATGCAATTGAAAGTGAAATCTCTTACACTTATATCTTATTTTCAGTTGAGTGTGTGCTGTGCAAAATGCAATAGTCTTTAGGTTACATACTTGCATGATTATCCTTATTTTTAAATTGTTCTTTGGTAAAATATTATGGAATAGTGCTAAAGTAATGCTATTCTGAAGAGTAAATTGGAAGTGCTAAAAGAGTGAATTGGTGAGAATGATAAAAGAGTGCTAGATTAGTAATTGAAGGGTAGCTAGATTAGTGATGGAATAGTGCTATTCTGAATTGTGTTAGAGCCATTTGGGAAGTACGTGCTATTCTAAATTGTGTTAGTAGCTAGATTAGTGATGGGAACGGCGGCACTTTTCTGAAATATCGTTTATTTTTTCAATCTGCCATTTTATACTTGACAATTGTTAGGTTATATTTATTTACCTTATTTCTACAATCTAGGTGGCAGAATTGATTGTAATTTTGTTTACTTTTTTTTTCCTATTTTGTTTTTTTGCTGACTACAAGTTAATGACAAGTGGATCCCATTTTCAGGAACCAATTTACATCATCGAAGACCTTCAAAATATGTGTATTGTATCAAGGCTGGAAGTTACTGGTACCAATCTGAGCTTCAATCCGTTAGAGCTGCTGGTACTACAATCCAACCACAAATATAGCTATTATATATATATATATTCATATGTTCAAACTTCAAACCTTAACCACATGTTAAGAGGCGTTTTTTTTAATTCATCACTTTACATATGCTCGAAATTTAATTTTTTCTTTTGACAGCTTGAACATTATCAAATCTGACTTTCAAATATCTGTAATCATTGCAGCTTGAACATTATCAAATCTGACTTCATGAACCTCAAGATTAAGCTCCCATACTATCTAAGAAGTTAAGAATGGTGCAAGGGTTTGTGGGTTGTGTTGATATGATGTAAGTATGCTTATTGGATAAGTTAAGTGTTAACTTAGATTTTGCTGACTTGTGTTATGTGAGAGCTTGGTATGACTTGATTGTAATATCAAACATAGTAATATGAATATTTATGTTGATTTTAATAAATAGTTTTTATTTTATATTTAGTGTGTAGTTTGGGAATAAATGTAATGAATTGAATTAGCTTTGTGAAGAAGTGTTTGCAATTTAAACATTAATTAATGCATATAATAAAAATATTATTTGTGAATTTTTTTTTTTGCATGGGGTTATTAATAATTCTACCCATGCAGATTAGAAAAAAAAACATCTTAGCAGCTAATTGAACAATGCTATGTTATATACATATTGCATGGGTATATTAGCATAGGTACTTTATTTATAGCATGGGAAGTCAATTGTATGGGCCGTCAAATTTTAACCCATGCAAAAAAGGCTTGCGCACCCATGCAATTGATCAACTGCATCGGCCCCATGCAAATAAGAGTCATTACCATGGAGGTCAACTGTATGAACCCATTTGCATGGGATACCCATGCAATTGATATCAACTGCATGGGTAGCGCATGCAAATGAGCATTTTTTGTTTCATGCAAATAATCCCAATTCTAGTAGTGATGCACTGTTTAGTTGCTGTCATAATTAAAAGTTATGGAAAAACGAAATGAGAAAACATTTATCTCCAAATTCCAATTGAAGTTAGGTACGTAGCTAGCCGTCGCTTTTGAGCACAACCCTACACGTCTAGTTGACTTAACAGCTAATTAACAGCTAATTCTATTATCCGAATCCAACTTGTACCCATCAAATTTAGATAAGCTCTTACGGAATTACCAAAAGTACATGCAATATGCATGCTTTGTTGGTTAACAAAAATACTATTTTGTATTGGTGAAAGCATATATATATATATGCTCTACAATTTTTTTTTATGAGGAAAAGTATGAATATTGTTCGTATTTAATTGATAATCAAAGTTACAAAAAGTTTATAATTACATATCGAAAATAAACACAAGGTGCTCAAGTACATCTGAGCAAAAAGAGGAAAAAATAACGGAAAAGAAAGTGAAAGGAAAATCTAAGAAAACATAAAAATAAAACTGAAAATAAAGCTAAGAATTCGGATTTAGTGATTTATCAATCTTCTCCTGATGGTTCCGCATGTTGATATAACAATTGCGCCACTTCTTCTAACAATTCTCTGTGTGTCTTCTGTAAATCTCTGAAGGTCCTCGCACACCTTTCCCTTCAGATAACGAACATCGCGACCAGTAGCATTCCCCTCTCATTTTTGTTGTTTCCCGAATGCATCAGTGCATCTATTGACTGAGATCTCATATGAGTTGCGATGTCCATGAGTCAATACATCTCCCTAGCAAAGGCACACTGTGCCACCATGTGATGTGTCGATTCCTCGTCCCCACGACACATAATACACATGTTTGTGATAGACCAACTTCTTTTCCTTAGACTGTCTATAGTCAGGAGCCATCCAAAGATTTTCATCCTTGGTGGAACTCGTAGCTTCCACAATCAGTGTACATGAGTCGAGATTTCTGACTTATTTTTAATGGCTCGGTATGCACTTTTCACCGTGAAGACTCCAGTAGTATCCGTCCTATTCTCTAATGTTATCCTGTGCTTGATCAACATGTCTTACCAGTCTTGTTAGATATCCTGTGAGTGTTAGGAGTTCCTCTTGTGCTGTTATTGTGAAGACCAGTTGAAAAAGGCCCCTGATCGTACCCAGGGGCGGATCCAGGATTTTCATTAGAGGGAGGCAATCGGGTTTAAATAACTAATCGGATTTAAACCTATTAACTAATTAGGTATTTGATAAAAAATAATACTTTAATTTATACTTTATAATACTCTGACTTGTAATTTATGATATTCTGACTTATAATTATAATTATCAATCATATTTCAAGAAATTTATTGTAATTTTAACTGTAAATTTAATCCGAATTACCAATTAAACATTTAGAGGGGAGCAAAAAAAATTCCAGGGAGAGGCAAAGCCAGTCGGAACCAATAAATCTTCACTAAAACTCAAAATCAGGGGGGGGGGGGGGGAGGAGGGGAGGGGGGGCTGCCCCCTTTGGAATACACTGGGTCCGCCCCTGATCGTACCTTGCATGGGTTCCTTCAAGGTAATTGTAGTATCTAAGGCATGCGAGAACAACGAGGTAAGTGGTGTTTCAAAATCCTGTGTCCCCAGTTGTGATTCCACGACGATATCTAATCACCTTAGCCATAGATGTGTGTGATCGCAGTCTCCTAGAAGGCATGGCAATCTCGCAATGCACTTGTGAATAGAGGGGACATTGGTACCAGGTTGTCGCTGAGTTTTGTTCTTTGGAATATTGGTTTCCACATTATCTGCTCTAGTTTTTGCTAGTACCAATACTACTTCATGAGCAGTGCCTTGTTAAATGCTACTAGATTTGTTACTCCAAGAACACCGTATTATTTAGGTTTGCACACCATTTTCCAGTTGGCCAGACTCATCTTGGTTGAATGTTCCCCCACTCCGTGCTATAGGAATTTCCTCTCAATTTTGTCAATCTGTTTGATCACTCACTTTGGTAATTTGAGGACCATCATGAAATATGTCGGTATAGTGTGGAGAGAACCACATTTAGCAGGAGCAATCTACCTGCGATAGATAAGTGTTTGGCTGTACATCCTGATAATATACGGTTTAATCTATGTATCAATGGTAAGTAGGCCGTTTTCGGAAGCGCCTTGTTAGACATGGGCAATTCAACGTATATATATAAAAGGGAAGGAGCCTTGCCTGCAACCTAGGACCGCCAAAAGAAAAGTTGTTGTACCTTCGGTTTGATTAAGAAGAGAAATTGTCTTCCATGCTGAAAACAGATTCAAAAATTAATTTTCAAAATCTGTAATGACCCAAAGATTAAAAAAAAGAGCCCAATATCTGAGTCTGCATATCTGAATTCAGAATTCATTATAAATATCAAATGACTCTGGTTTCTTCCTAGAAATATGATGACCAGTGCTTGTTGTTTGAGTGGAGCTAGTGCATGGCTTACAGTCCACAATGTGACATATTATTTTACATTATCGATCGGTTGCATTCAACTTCAACGAAGTTCTTTTTTATTTTTAATAATCAAATTATCAGGATACAGAAAGAGATGCTAGGGGTGTCAACAGTACGGAAATGATCGAGTGGAAGTATTTTCATATCCATGTATGTCAATTACAAATTGTTCTTACCCGTATTCTACTATTATCCGCTATAAATTATCTTAATTGTATCCTACTCTTACCCGTTATGGTTGTCGGATAACGAAACAGTAGCGGATTAATAACGGATAATACTAATATAATAATTATTTTTATTATTTATTAAATAAAATATTAAAACATATACATTTATTTCTTTCTTAAAAAAAGTTTCTGATTGCTAAGCGCAAGTAAACTAATTAAAACACTATTTTCAATGCTTATTAATATATAGAATATGTGATTATTTTTTATAATTATCCAATCAGGTAACAGGAACGAAATAGGCTTTATCCGCACCCTTACCTATTTAGATAACGAAATAGGCTAAAAGAGGTTGTGTTAAACCGCACTAAGGAACCGGTGTTCGGCATGATGAAGCAACTAATAAGGAAGCTAAAAGAGGCTCTGTTAGCTTTAAAAAAGCTTAAGGAGGCTCTTGTCGAGTTCCGTTCCGCTATATATGAAAGTTAGACAGGCCAATATGAAAACCATGCAAGTTTTCAACTCCATTTATTCTAGATCGGAATCCATTAAAGTAATAATGAATTAATTTGCTAATCTTAGCAAAAAAAAATTTGAAAATCTTTGTAGAGACTGAGAAATTATGAGAGGGAATCGAACTCTCGACTCTTGGGTCACCCACAATTCTAGAACTTTTCTCCTAGCCAACTATGCTACCTCCTCTTTCTCAATCTTAGCAATTATTATAACAACAATTTTTATTTGTCAAATCTGACATTTTGGTGGCGATTTATATGTAAATCATGCACATCAAAAGTAAAATGTATTATAAATATTATTACTAATACAATATGAAAAATACAGCGGCTACATTAAATAATATTTAACGGAATATCACATGACACCCAAATTACAAGACATGCATGATTTGATATATTTCGCAACGGTAAGAAAGACATGCATTTAGCAAATTGCAATTAAGCAACAATAAAATGGTTAAAACCATACTTAATACTCGTATGTCTTATAAACCAACTTAATTTTCCATGTTTTATTAAAGCACTATCGTTTGTACATATAATATCAACTACATATGATGAATATATACCAGGAGGGTTCAAATGCACCATGGTTTCAGGGGCGGATCCAGGATTTTTGTCAAGGGGAGGAGACAAAAAAATATTGAATTGGATTTAAATAACTAATCGGATTCAAATCCATTAACTAATTAAGTACTTAATAAAAAATAATGCTTTAATTTGTACTTTTCAAATGCTCTGACTTGTAATTTATAATATTTTAATCTATAATTCTAATTATTAATCATAATTGAAAAAAAATACTTTAATTTTAACACTAAATTTAATCCGAACTCCAAATTAAACATCCAGCTGGAGGCAAAAAAATTTCCAGGGAGGGGCAGAGCCGATCGAAACGTCCCGACTTTCACTAAAACGCAAAATCCAGGGGGGAGCTGCCCCCCCTAGATACACTTGGGTTTGCCCCTGCATGGTTTTGTGCTCTAATTATGCTCCAAGTGCATCTTTATCTCCGTTTTCAAAATCCGAACAGTCGATCCAAACTGCTTAAAATAATTATTACAATAAAATATGCTTGGAGACCAAATTTTACATTTTTTTAGAATTTGTTTACTATTTATTTTTGTAGTACAATATCGCTTTTTTGAATGGTCTAGGATCTCCTTAAAATTGAGATTTTGTACATACCATGAAAATAGTAAACAAATTCTAAAAATGTAAAATTTGGTCTCCAAGCATATTTTATTGTAATAATTATTTTGAGCAGTTCGGATTTTAAAAACAGAGATAAATACTTAGAGCATAATTTTTTTTTTGTGGTATATGAGAAAAGGTATACCCTAAGGCATACCACAAGAGCAGTTCTTAAAATGAGGAAAAGGTATACCCTAAGACATCATAATTTTTTTTTGTTTTCTGAATTGTTATTAGGAGGGTTCTAAATAGCTAACTATAGCTGTGCTATAGTTTTTTCGAATCTTAAAGGCTATAGCGTTAGAAACGCTATATATTTAGAACATTGGTTATTAGAAATAAGAACCAAAATTGGATTGGCAAGCAATACAACATTAGAAAAGAACTGGTCTTATAAGTACCGTAAGAATATCAACAATTTAAAGGGCTACAGATGGTGGTTTGTTTCGTAATATGGAGGGAAATGTGCAGAAGAATTTTTAGAGAAGAGATCAAGGATTCGGGGATGCATGGAGGATTATCGCAATTGGTTCAGAGTGAGCTGAACGGCATGAGCACAAGCTCTGCTTTACATTTCAACCATGCTTTATTTAATTTTAATTTAATTTCTATTCTAATTTCATATTTCGGTGTAATTTAATTTGTTTTGTTTTCTTTTTAACTTTGTAAAATCATGACACTATTGGTGTCCAATTAATGGAACTTGAAGGCTAGACCTTCATTTTTTTCTCAAAAAAAAAGTACCGTAAGAATATCATTTAGTAAATAGACTGGTATATACAGTAATTCAATATTATTTGGAATTTAAATAGTCATTATATAAGAGATCGATCTCAAGCTAAAAGTTGTTGTTATAGTTTTTTTATGTTAGCAAAAACCACTAAAATAAATAATGATGGTTTAATTACATGTTTCGTTCGGGAAGATATATATAGTATCATAAGTGTGATAAAGTTGATATTTAGAAGTTGCATATATAGTACAGCCAATTAATAAGGCCAAAAGTATGTTTATAAAATTTAATCTTATTTAAGTATTTTACTTGATGAAATAAATGCCATCTAATTAAATTGTGATTTTAACCCATTGTATGGATGCAAACATAACTATATATGTTAATCTTTTATTTTGTATTTACTCGGTCTTTATTGGCCATTAGTCGCAATCAACACAAATATCCTAAAATTTGGCCAAAATTAATGATGTAGTTTTTTTTTTTTTTTTTTTTGTAATTACTTCATAGTATAAATAGATATTTCTCTTTTTCTTTTTTTGTGCATTGCCAACAATTTCACCAAACAAGGAATTAGGCATATATAGCTCAATAACAAAAACTGGGGAAGATATACAAATACCATCAGCTCGACGCAGCAAAGAAAGAAACCATGCATGCATACCAAACTAGACGAGAAACAGGTGGTGGAAAAGTACGTACCTAATATAAATTTTCAAAAGAGAGTTCTTACTTCAACAAACTAATCATAATTCATAGCGATTTTGAAAACTTTATAATTGCAAAATGGATTGCATAAAACTTAAATAGCCCTTAATTAATTATAACTTGCACTCAAATTTCTTCTTAAAAAAAAAAGAATCCCCTGAATTGAGTATGAACAGAATCCATTATCAAAGCAAAAATGACGTCGAATATTATTTTGCTTCAGAAAAATGAAAGGCAGATAAAGGAAATAAAAAGGCAGAAAAATGAAAGGCAGATAAAGCAAAAATGGGGTGGTTATGACGGTCGCTCTGGTTATGGCTCTGGCTATGGGTCTGGATACGGCGAGGGTGCCGGTTCAGGAGTTGGTGGGGGATATGGAAAGGGTGGTGGTGGCGGCGGTGGTGGTGGGGAAGGCGGTGGTACTGGCATAGGATCTGGTTATGGCTCTGGATCCGGCTCAGGATATGGTGGTGGTGTAGGTGGTGCACAGGGTGGCGGTTATGGCAGTGGTGGAGGTGGTGGTGGAGGGAGCGGTGGAGGCGGAGGCTCTGGTAATGGATCTGGGTATGGATCTGGTTATGGTTCTGGGTCTGGATACGGCGAAGGTGGTGCTCATGGTGGTGGGTTTGGCAGTGGTGGTGGCGGCGGTGGAGGTGGAGGTGGTGGTGATGGCAGTGGATCCGGGTCGGGATACGGATCCGGTTCTGGATATGGTTCAGGATCCGGTAGTGGGGTTGGAAACGGACATCACTAAGCTTCGAGTTTGCTGGTCCCAAGTGTACCGTATGTATAAGTTTGAACGTTGTAATTTTGTGATACAAAAAATAAATAAAGGTGACTGTTGTAGTTATGCACCGGTGCTTGTCACATGTCAGAAGAAAAAGAAAATTTGAAAGAACAAAAAATAAAGAAAAAAATTGTTTTAAGTTTTAACTAGTCATTTTACATTTTAATCCAGGTGTACAAATATGTTTTGTTTAAATATCAATTATTGATTAAGAAAACTTTCAAATAAAAATGTTTGTATTCAAATATCAAGTCATAATAGCCCAATTATTATATAAAAACTGTTGGAAAATTTAAAAATTGTTGGAATTTTTTTTTTAATTGAAAAAATGTCAGACTCGGCCAGAACTCAGTTAGACTTGGGCTCACTCGACCAGAAAATCGGCTAACTCGACCGAGTCAGACACTGTTTATCTGATTTTGCTGAGAAAATCGCACATGCGAGAAACTCGGGTATAAATCGGATCGGACCGGGCCAATTCTGAGTTGACTCAGCCGAGTTGACTCGGAATCGGCCGAGTTTCAGAACCATGGTTTAAACTTTTTATATTAGATATGGTACATTGATAAAAGGAAAATGCTGTCAGTTGGCCAATGCTTGTAAAACCACTAGTATGTACTTCAAAATTTGGAAAAAAATTTTACAAATCATATTTTTGGTATGTTTGGATGGAACTAGAATAGCTGGAATAGTGAAATTTAGGATTAGTTGATGAGAAAAGAGAAAATATAGTGATTTTGAGATTAGTGTGAAACAGTGCTATATATTTGGAATAGTAAAAATATTGATTGTACATTCGAAATAGTGAATAGTTGTAACTGAGAAAAAATAGTGTTAATAATTTTCTATTAAGTAGAAAGATAGGCAAGTGAGGTCTTAAACGAATTGTCACGACGTGGGGATGACATAAATGATGTCAGCTTTGTTATTTCGGAACTGTATTAGCAGAAATCTGAGAATAAAATATTTTTTCTCTCTTCATATTTTTCAATAGTAGTTATTTCAATATTTACAAAGAATAGAGAATAGTCATTATTTTAACTATTCCGAATAGCAAAAATATTATTTGAATGTATGTACATTACTATTCCGAATAGTCTTTATTCTCAAATAACTTCTATTCTTGGCACATCCATACATATTGGCCCAAGTATTAACTCAAGTCGTGAAATATACAATAATTAAAAAAAAAACATGAGTTCAAATTTTTTTAGACATCAATGCATGAAAGTGTTTTTTTTTTTTTGCTTCAAACACGCCCGTAGGCACATGAAAGCGTTGAACTAACAAGAATTTAAGTAGTCGCCTACAGCGGTACCAGTAAAGATCCGTTAATGTGTACTGGACCCATCATGTATATATCACGTAGTGGCCGAAGAAAGTTTGGACCCGTACTTTAGACGACTATTATGACTATTCTAGTTTGGTTGGGTTTTAAAATTGGCCTATAGTTCAAAGATAGATTCAAAATCCGCCGGATCAATTAACGTGGGTCCGCCCTGCATCTTATACATAATGCAATTCAGAGCCTAGTAAACACAATTACCAACTAAATTAATATATATAATATGTCAGTTCCAGAAGATCTATGAAGTCCAACAAAACTATGAGCTTCAACTTCATCAGGTTAAATAACGGCTGATCACTATCTTGCACGTACGTGAAATTATTAACGGCTACATATATATAAGATGCCTACATCGTACAGTTCATTCTTGTTAATAAAATTACCATGTCAAAAATATAAGCTTTAGCATTTATATATGTTATTTCTCATTTCTGAATAAACTAAAGTACTAAATTAATTAATTTAATTTATGTCAACATGCACTGTTTAATTAGTTGCTGTCATAATTAAAAGTTATGGAAAAACGAAATGAGAATGCATAGTAGGCGACACTGAAAATGTAGCTCAAATGAGGAAACATTATCTCCAAATTCCAATTGAAGTTAGGTACGTAGCTAGCCGTCGCTTTTGAGCATTAACCCTTAACAGCTAATTCTATTATCCGAAGTTCCGAACCCAACTTGTACCCATCAAATTTAGATAAGCTCTTACGGAATTACCAAAAGTACATGCAATATGCATGCTTTTGTTGGTTAATCAAAATACTATTTTGTATTGGTGAAAGCATGCTCTACAATTTTTTTATTTTTATGAGGAAAAATATGAATCTTGTTCGTATTTAATTGATAATCACAGTTACAAAAAGTTTGTAGTTGCATATCGAAAATAAACACAAGATGCTCAAGTACATTTGAGCAAAAAGTGGAAAAATTAGCGGAAAAGAAAGTGAAAGGAAAATCTAAGAAAGCATATAAATAAAATTAAAAATAAAGCTAAAAATTCATATTTAATGATTTATCAATCTTCTCCTGATGGCTCCGCATGACGATATAACAATTGCGCCACTTCTTCTAACAATTCTCCTTATGTATTATGTGAATCTCTGAAGGTCCTCGCACACTTTTCCCTTCAGATAATGAATTAACATCGCGACCAGTAGCATTCTCCTCTCATTTTTGTTGTTTCCCGAATGCATCAGTGTGTCTATATCGACTGAGATCTCATATGAGTTGCGATATGCATTAGTCAATAAATCTCCCTAGCAAAGGCACATCGTGCCACCATGTGATGCGTCGATTCCTCGTCCCGACGACACATAATACACATGCATGTTTGTGATCGACCAACATCTTTTCCTTAGATTGTTTATAGTTAGGAGCCATCCAAAAACTTTTATCCTTGGTGGAACTCGTAGCTTCCACAATTACGTCGGTTTAATTAGATAAAATTATTCTAAGTTTATGCAAGTGACTCTTTGGAGATTTTTATATTAGATATGGTACATTGAAAAGGAAAATGCTGTCAGTTGGCCAATGCTTGTAAAACCACTAGTATGTACTTAAAAATTTCGAAAAAAGTTTTACAAATCATATTTTTATTTGGATGGAACTAGAATAGCTGGAATAGCGAAATTTAGAATTAGTAGATGAGAAAAGAGAAAATATAGTGATTTTGAGATTAGTATGAAATAGTGCTATTCGGAATAGTAAAAATATTGTTTGGATTGTACATTTGGAATAGTGAATAGTTGTAACTGAGAAAAAATAGTGTTAATAATTTGCTATTAAGTAGATAGATAGACAAGTGGAGTCTCAAACGAATTGTCAAAATGTGGGGATGACTGAAATAGTGTCAATTTTGTCATTTTGAAACTGTGTTAGTGTAAATCCGAGAATAAAATATTTTTCTTTCTTCATACTTTCGAATAGTAGTTATTCCAATATTTACAAGGAATAGAGAATAACAATTATTCTAACTATTCAGAATAGCAAAAATATTGTTTGAATGCACATTGCTATTCCGAATAGTCTTTATTCTTGAATAGCTCCTATTATTGACACATCCAACCATACCCTAAGAGTAAAGACTAAGGGTATCTTTGGATGCACAAGAATAACTACTGTTTTTAGAATAGCATTGCTATTTCGAACAAGGTGCATCCAAACGAGAAATGGAGTTATTCGAAATAGCTACTGTTCTTAGAATAGCATTGCTATTCACTATTCTTACAAAAACATGGAATAACATTTGTTGCTTTCAATATTAATACTAATATAATATTTAAACTAATATTATATTACATTTAATATTCAAATTAATATTATATTTTATTATATTTAATCTAATAATATATTAAATTTATCTAATATTTTATTTAATACTAATATAATATTTAAAATAATATTATATTATATTTTAATATTTAAATTAATATTGTATTATATTATATTTAATATAATATTTTATTTAATACTAATCTAATATTTAAAATAATATTATATTACATTTAATAATTAAATTAATAATTAAATTAATATTATATTGTATTATATTTAAACTAATATTTCATTCAATACTAATCTAATATTTAAAATAATATTATATTACATTTCATATTTAAACTAATATTATATTATATTTAATCTAATATTTTATTAATACTAATCTAATATTTAAAATAATATTATATTACATTTAATATTTAAACTAATATTATATTACATTTAATCTAATATTTTTATCAATACTAATCTAATATTTAAAATAATATTATATTATATTTAATATTTAAACTAATATTATATTATATTTATTATAATATTTTATTTAACACTAATCTAATTTAAAATAGAGGAGGGATCCAATTACACCCTTTTTTTTGACACATCATGACATTGTTTTTTTATAGGTTAATTTTGCGATTTCAAAATCCAAATAGTCGATCCAAACCGTTCAACATGATTGATATACTAAAATGTGCTTGGAGATCAAATTTTACATTTTTTTGAATTTTTTTACTATTTATTAAGATGGTTACAAAATCGCTGTTTTTCAATGGTCCGAAAACAACGATTTTGTAACCATCTTAATAAATAGTAAAAAAATTCAAAAAAAATGTAAAATTTGATCTCCAAGCACATTTTAGTATATCAATCATGTTGAACGGTTTGGATCGACTATTTGGACTTTGAAAATGGTAGATGTCAAAATGTGTCAAAAAAAAAGGTGTAACTTGATCCCTCCTCTTTAAAATAATATTATATTATAATTAATATTATATTATATTTAATCTTACACATAAATTATTAAACAGTAACTATTCCCTTCAAAATCTATTCCAAATATGTAATCCAAATAATTTTTTCACTGTTCTAAATAGCACTGTTCTTAAACAGTAGCTATTCTAGCTATTATAAAGTTCATCCAAACGTACCCTAAAGAGTAAACAACATATTTCTAAATGACAAATTGGCCTAAATATTAACTTGAATCGTGAAATATACAATAATTAAAAAAAAAACATGAGTTCAAATTTTTTTAGACATCAGTGAAAGCGTTGAACTAACAAGAATTCAAGTAGTCGCCTACAGCGGTACCAATAAAGATCCGTTAATGTGCACCGGACCCATCATGTATCAATGTATCATGTAGTGGCCGTGAAAGTTAATTTGGACCCGTACTTTAGACGACTATTACTATTCTAGTTCGGTTGGGTTTTAAATTAGGCCTGTACGTAGTTCAAACTTCAAATATAGATCAAAATCCATGGGTCCGCCCCTGCACCTTACCCCAGTATATACTGAATATTCACAAAGATATATATACGTAATGCAATTCAGAGCCAAGTAAACATAATTACCAGCTTAAATATATATAATATGTTAGTTCCAGAAGATCTATGAAGTCCCACAAAACTATGAGCTTGAACTTCATCAGGTTCAATTACGGCTGATCAAATTATCTTGCACGTGAAATTATTAACGGCTATATCTATATATATATATATATAAGATGCCTACAGTTAATATTCTTGTTAAAAAAATTGCCATGTCAAAAATACAAGCTTTAGCATTTATGTTATTTCTCATTTCTGAATAAACTAATAAACTAATTAATATAATTTATGTCAACATGCACTGTTTAGTTGCTGTCATAATTAAAAGTTATGGAAAAACGAAATGAGAATATATGCATAGTAGGCGACACTGAAAATGTAGCTCAAATGAGAAAACATTTATGTCCAAATTCCAATTGAAGTTGGTACATAGCTAGCCGTCGCTTTTGAGCACAACCCTACACGTCCAGTTGACTTAACAGCTAATTAACAGCTAATTCTATTATCCGAATCCAACTTGTAGCTATCAAATTTAGATAAGCTCTTACGGAATTACCAAAAGTACGTACATGCAATATGCATGCTTTTGTTGGTTAATAAAAATACTATTTTGTATTGGTGAAAGCATATATATATGCTCTACAATTTTTTTTTATGAGGAAAAAAATATGAATATTGTCCGTATTTAATTGATAATTACAGTTACAAAAAGTTTATAGTTGCATATCGAAAATAAACACAAGGTGCTCAAGTACATCTGAGCAAAAAGAGGAAAAAATAACGGAAAAGAAAGTGAAAGGAAAATCTAAGAAAACATAAAAATAAAACTGAAAATAAAGCTAAGAATTCGGATTTAGTGATTTATCAATCTCCGCATGTTGATATAACAATTGCTCCACTTCTTCTAACAATTCTACGTGTGTCTTCTATAAATCTCTGAAGGTCCTCGCACACCTTTCCCTTCAGATAACGAACATCGCGACCAGTACCATTCCCCTCTCATTTTTGTTGTTTCCTGAATGCATCAGTGCATCTATTGACTGAGATCTCATATGAGTTGCGATGTCCATGAGTCAATACATCTCCCTAGCAAAGACACACCGTGCCACCATGTGATGTGTCGATTTCTCGTCCCGACGACACATAATACACATGTTTGTGATCTACCAACCTCTTTTCCTTAGACTGTCTATAGTCAGGAGCCATCCAAAGACTTTCATCCTTGGTGGAACTTGTAGCTTCCACAATCAGTGTACATGAGTCGAGATTTCTGACTTATTTTTAATGGCTCGGTATGCACTTTTCACCGTGAAGACTCCAGTATCCATCCTATTCTCTGATGTTATCCTGTGCTTGATCAACATGTCTTACCAGTCTTGTTAGATATCCTGTGAGTGTTAGGAGTTCCTCTTGTGCTGTTATTGTGAAGACCAGTTGAAAAAAGCCCTTGATCGTACCCTAGGGCGGATCCAGGATTTTCATTAGGGGGAGGCAAAAAAATATAGAATCGGGTTTAAATAGCTAATCGGATTTAAACCCATTAACTAATTAGGTATTTGATAAAAAATAATGTTTTAACTTATACTTTATAATACTCTGACTTGTAATTTATGATATTCTGACTTATAATTATAATTATCAATCATATTTCAAGAAATTTATTTTAATTTTAACTATAAATTTAACCCGAATTACCAATAAAATATTCAGAGGGGGGCAAAAAAAATTCCAGAGAGGGGCAAAGCCAGTCGGAATCGATAAATCTCCACTAAAACTCAAAATCCGGAGGAGAGAGGGGGGGGGGGGGGGGAGGGGGGGCTGCCTCCTTTGGAATACACTGGGTCCGCCCCTGATCGTACCTTGCATGGGTTCCTTGGAGGTAATTATAGTATCTAAGGCATGCGAGAACAACGAGGTAAGTGGTGTTTCAAAATCCTGTGTCCCCAGTTGTGATTCCACAACGATATCTAATCACCTTAGCCATAGATGTGTGTGATCGCAGTCTCCTAGAAGACATGGCAATCTCGCAATGCACTTGTGAATAGAGGGGACATTGGTACCAGGTTGTCGCTGAGTTTTGTTCTTTGGAATATTTGTTTCCACATTATCTGCTCTAGTTTTTGCCAGTACCAACACTACTTCATGAGCAGTGCCTTGTTAAATGCTACTAGATCGGTTACTCCAAGAACACCATATTGTTTAGGTTTGCACACCATTTTTCAGTTGGCCAGACTCATCTTGGTTGAATGTTCCCCCACTCCGTGCTATAGGAATTTCCTCTCAATTTTGTCAATCTATTTGATCACCCACTTTGGTAATTTGAGGACCATCATGAAATATGTCGGTATAGTGTGGAGAGAACCACATTTAGCAGGAGCAATCTACCTACGATAGATAAGTGTTTGGCTGTACAATCTGATAATATACAGTTCAATCTATGTATCAATGGTAAGTAGGCCGTTTTCGGAAGCGCCTTGTTAGACATGGGCAATTCAAGGTATATATATAAAAGGGAAGGAGCCTTGCCTGCAACCTAGGACTGCCAAAAGAAAAGTTGTTGTGCCTTTGGTTTGATTAAGAAGAGAAATTTTTTTCCATGCTGAAAACAGATTCAAAATATTCAAAATCTGTAATGACCCAAAGATATAAAAAGAGCCCATTATCTGAGTTTGCATATCCGAATTCAGAATTCATTATAAATATCAAATGCCTCTGGTTTATTTCTAGAAATATGATGACCAGTGCTTGTTGTTTGAGTGGGGCTAGTGCATGGCTTACAGTCCACAATGTGACATATTATTTTACATTATCGATTGGTTGCATTCAACTTCAACGAAGTTCTTTTTTATTTTTAATAATCAAATTATCAGGATACAGAAAGAGATGCTAGGGGTGTCAACGGTACGGAAATGATCGGGTGGAAGTATTTTCATATCCATGTACGTCAATTATAAATTGTTCTTACCCGTATTCTACTATTATCCGCTACAAATTATCTTACTTGTGTCCTACTCTTACCCGTTATGGTTGTCGGATAACGAAACGGTAGCAGATTAATAACGGGTAATACTAATATAATAATTATTTTTATTATTTATTAAATAAAATATTAAAACATATACATTTATTTCTTTCTTAAAAAAAGTTTCTGATTGCTAAGCGCAAGTAAACTAATTAAAACACTATTTTCAATGCTTATTAATATATTAAATATATGATTATTTTTATAAGTATCCAATCGGGTAATGGGAACGAAATAGGCTTTATCCGCACGCTTACCTATTTAGATAATGGGAAAAAATCTTTATCCGTACCAGCACCCGATAAGTTTAAAAAAAATCTTACCCATACTCGTTCTATCAGATACGATACATATAAGGTAAATGAATAAAAAAAATACGTATGTGCCATTGCATCCCTAAGAGAAGCTGAACCAAAATGTCCAATTGATAGCAACTTATATTGTCATTTATTATTATTTTTTTTTTGCAAAATTTCACGCTCTTAGGCTTTCATTTGCAAGTACAATTGCAACTACCATTAAAGCGTTGTTATCTTGGGAGAGATATCGTTATCCTCAAATCTCCACATTTCCACGGTCTCTCGATTTTGACTTTCTCAATTAAATTTGGTTGACCTTGCAAGTAGAACAAGCCAGCTGATTTGGAGGACATTTTTCAATATTTGTGATTTATATGATATTCTTTTAGAAAAGGGATTGAATTAATTGCATGCATGATATTATGACAATAATATTTTGTTTAAAGATTCACAGAAGACACACAGAGTATTGTTACGCAATTGTTATATCGTCAAGCGGAACTATCGGGAGAAGATTGATTAATCACTAAATCTGAATTCTTAGCTTTATTTTCAGTTTTATCTATACGCTTTCTTAGATTTTCTTTTCACTTTTTTTTTTCCGTTATTTTTCCCTCTTTTTGCTCAAATTATAACCTTGTATTTATAATTCGGCATGCAACTACAATTTTTTTGTAACCAATCTTTTGTAACCATGATTATCAATCAAACACGAGGTTACATTAATTTTTATTAACCAACAATTTTTTTTTTTTGTAAAGCATAATTTCACCAATATAAAATAGTATTTTGATTAACCAACAAAAGCGTAAGAGCTTATATAAATTTGATGGGTACAAGTTGGGTTCGGGTAATATAATTAGCTGTTAAGTCAACTGGATGTGTAAGGTTGTGGTCAAAAGCGACGTCTAGCTACGTACCTAACTTCAATTGGAATTTGGACATAAATGTTTTCTTTGAGCTATATTTTTAGTAGTTTCGCCTACTATGCATTCTCATTTCGTTTTTCCATAACTTTTAATTATGACAGCAACTAAACAGTGCATGTTGACATAAACTAAATTAATTAGTTAATTAATTAGTTCATTCAGAAATAATGAGAAATAACATAAATGCTAAAGCTTGTATTTTTGACATGGTAATTTTTTTTAACAAGAAATTAACCGTAGGCATCTTAATTATATAGCCGTTAATAATTTCATGTGCAAGATAGTTTGACCAGCCGTAATTTAATTAACCTGATGAAGTTCAAGCTCATAGTTTTGTTGGACTTCGTAGATCTTCTGGAACTGACATGTTATATTTATTTTAGCTGGTAATTGTGTTTACGTGGCTCTGAATTGCATCATGTATATATATATATCTTTGAGAATATTATTCAGTATATATTGGGGGTAAGGTGGTATGTATTGTCTTTTTTTTTAACATGTAAGATATAGATTCCAATTAATATGGGGTTGTTTGGCAACACATGAGAAATTAAATATTAATCCGTGCTAAGGAGAGACTGTTCGGTAAGCTAAAAGAAAGAGCAAGAGATTAAGATAGCTAAAGAAAGCTAAATAAAGGGGCGAGGTGCCTTAAGAAAGGAGCATGCATGAGATTAAGATCCGGACAATAGGAGGCTAAAGGAGGTTGTCTAATTAATCCGCACTAAGAAACCGACTGATATTCGACATGATTAAGCAACTAAAGAAGCTGAAAGATCTCCTTTAGCTAGCCTTAAGGAAGTTTTAAGGCGGATCTTGTCGAGTTCCGTTCGGCTATATATGAAAGTCATACAGGCCAATATGAAAACCATGAGTTTTCAACTCAATTTATTCTGGATATCGGAATCCATTAAATTAATAATTAATGAATTAGTTTGCTAATCTTAGCAAATATTATAACAACAATATATTTTTATTTGTCAAATCTGACATTTTGGTGGCGATTTATATGTAAATCATGCACATCAAAAGTAAAATGTATTATAAATATTATTACTAATCATACAATATGAAAAATACAGCGGCTATATTAAATAATATTTAATGGAATATCACATGACACCCAAATTACAAGACATGCATCATGCATGCATGATTTGATACATTTCGCAACTGTAAGAAAGAGATTCAGTAAATTGGAATTAAGCAACAATAAAATGGTTAAAACCATGCTTAATATAATACTCGTATGTCCTATAAACCAACTTAATTTTCCATGTTTTATTAAAGCACCATCATTTGTAAATATAATATCAACTATATATGATGAATATATACCACGAGGAGGGTTCAAATGCACCATAGTTTTGTGCTCCAATTATATGCTCCACATCTTTATCTCCGTTTTCAAAACTGAACAGTCGATCCAAACTGCTCAAAATAATTATTACAATAAAATATACTTGGAGACCAAATTTAACATTTTTTAGAATTTGTTTACTATTTATTTTTGTGGTACAATATTGCTTTTTTGGATGGTCTAGGATCTCCTGAAAACTGAGATTTTGTACCTACCAAAAAAATGTAAAATTTGGTCTCCCAGCATATTTTATTGTAATAATTATTTTGAGTGGTTCGGATCGACTATTCGGATTTTAAAAACCGAGATAAAGATGTGGAGCATAATTGGAGCACAAAATTATGATGTATTTGAACCCTTCTCATACCACATGAACTAATTGTGAATATATGGTAAAATGAGGAAAAGGTATACCCTAAGGCATCATAATTTTTTTTGTTGTCTGAATTGCTATTAGTAGGGTTCTAAATAGCTAACTATAGCTACGCAAAAGCTACACTATAACTTTTTCAAACCTTAAAAAATATAGCGCTATAAACGCTATATATTTATAACATTGGTTATTAGAAATAAGAACCGTGCGTACCATCGAAAGGTAGAAAAAATTGGATAGGTAAGCAATACAACAGTAGACAAGAACTGGTCTTATAAAGTACGTAAGAATATCATTTAGTAAATTGACTGGTATATACAGTAGTTCAATTAATATTATTTGGATATGAAATAGTCATTATATAAGAGATCGATCTCCAGCTAAAAGTTGTTGTTATAGTTTTTTATGTTTGCAAAAACCACTAAAATAAATAATGATGGTTTAATTACATGTTTCGTTCGGGAAGATATAACAGTATGATCGATAAGTGTGATAAAGTTGATATTTAGAAGTTGCTTATATAGTACAGCCAATTAAGACTTTTTTTTTAAATGGAAATTATAACAAACTTCTTAACCAAACCAACCAATCCAATGAAAAAGTTACAAAAATAGCTTACACCGGATCTCCAATCCGGTGTAGCTTGAGAGGGCCAGACTACACTGGTTTTCCAATTCGGTGTGGCCATTTTCCCACCCGGCTGGAGTGCTTTTACATTAGACTGGATGGGAAAATGGCTACACTGGATTGGAAAACCGGTGTAGTTCGGCCCTCTCAAGCTACACCGGATTGGGGATCCGGTGTAGGCTATTTTTGTAAATTTTTCAATGGATTGACTGGTTTGGTTAAGAAGTTTGTTATAATTTCCATTTAAAAAAAATCGCCAATTAATAAGGCCAAAAGAATGTTTATAAAATTTAATCTTATTTAAGTATTTTACTTGATTAAATAAATGTTATCTAATTAAATTGTGCTAATATCTGACAGGTGGGGCCCACTTTCGCTAGCCAGGGGTGGATCCCACGTAAACTGTCCTTGGAAATACTCAGGTGGGTCCTAGAGGCGTCACTCTTGGAAATGTTAAGGTAGGTCCCACGTTTCCTCCCCTTGGAAATACTCTAGTGGGTCCCTCATTTGATCCTCTTGGAAGTACTGAAGTGGGTCCTAGCTAGTGGCCAAGTCTGAAAGTATTTCCATGCACTCTTTTTCCATAAGCAGTCTTACTGAAAAAACCACAAAAGGGTATTTCCAATGGTGTCCTCGGAAATACTGACTATTTCCAAAGAAGGTATTAGTGACGGGGGCATTTTCAAGGATAGCACATGAAAATGACGATTTTTAGACTTTTTCCAAGGGTAAGCTCATGAAAATAGCCATTTTTCGATTCATGGAAAAAATTAATATTCTAGTAGTGCATGTATGGATGCGAACATAACTATATATGTTATTCTTTTATTTTGTATTTACTCGGTCGGTGTTTATTGGCCATTAGTCGCAAACAAAAATATTCCAAAATTTGGCCAAAATTAATGATGTAGTTTTTTTTTTTTTTTGTAATTACTTCACATAGTATAAATAGATATTTCTCTTTTTCTTTTTGTGTGCATTGCCAACAATTTCACCAAACAAGGAATTAATTAGGCATATAAAAAAACTGGGGAAAAAATACATAGAGTAAGGCTTGGGTGCTATCCATAGCACTGGAGCCTCTATGCAACGGCTCAAAATTTGAGTTTTCAAAATCCTAACGGCCGATCCGAACCGTTCAATATTTAATCTGTACTAAAATGTACTTGCATACAAAATTTTACATTTTTTTGAATTTTTTTACTATTTATTAAGTATGTTACAAAACCGCTGTTTTTGAATAATTCTGGATCACTGAAAACAGCGGTTTTGTAACATACTTAATAAATAGTAAAAAAATTCAAAAAAATGTAAAATTTGGTATGCAAGTACATTTTAGTACAGATTAAATATTAAACGGTTCGGATCGGCCGTTAAGATTTTGAAAACTCAAATTTTGAACCGTTGCATAGAGGCTCCGGTGCTATGGATAGCACCCAAGCCTTACTCAAATACATATACCAGCAGCTTGACGCAGCAAAGAAAGAAACCATGCATGCATACCAAACTAGACGAGAACCAGAAGGTGGGAAAGTACCTAAATTTTCAAAAGAGAGTTCTTACTTTAACAAACTAATCATAATTCATAGCGATTTTGAAAACTTTATAATTGCAAAATGGATTGCATAAAAATTAAATAGGCGCCCTTAATTAATTATAACTTACACTCAAATTTCTTCTTCTTCAAAAAAAAAAAAAAATCCCCTGAATTGAGTATGAACAGAATCCATTAATTATCAAAGCAAAAATGACGTCGAATATTTTGCTTCAGAAAAATGAAAGGAAGATAAAGGAAATAAAAAAGCTAGCCAATGACATCCTCCACCGAGCAATTAACAAGTGTAAAAAAACTTTCTCCATTCCTCATTTAAATCTCCCTTTTCACACACACTATGATCGGAATAAGAACTAAGAAAAATAGAGTTCAATTCAATTGAAAAGACAAGAAAAGACAAGAAAAGAAATGATTGTGAATTGAATTTTGTTAGTCAAAAGCCGTGAAAGAATAAAAGAATTCATACTTACATCTATTCCAAACAACCACTTGTAGTGCTTAAAATTACTCTAGTGCCATTACTTAGGGTTTGAAAAATTTATTCAAAAGAAAAGAAGAAGATGATGAAATTAAGTAAAATTAAAATTTGAAAGGAAAGGAGAAGAAGAAAATTACCTTTTTAGAGCTTCATCAGCGTTTGAACAGTTGAATCGTCATCTTTCTCTCTGCAGTGAAGCAAAGAAGAAAGAATAAAATCGACACTTCACTCTAGCAAAAACGATTCTCGCCAAATCTCTAGCTTTTTCGCTGAATTTTCTTTCACAATTTCGACGCTTCCAAATCGCACCAATTCTTTTCTTTTCTGATTGGTCGCTCTCTTCCGATCACGGGAGAAGCGTCAATTCTATTTCATATTCTCGTTTCCGCGAGAAACCCTCCGTTCCGATCAGAGCCTTAGAGTGACATCAGGGAACTAGATAAATAGATGTAATTTTAATTATGAGGGAGATTAATATATAGTAATAATTTTTGTAAAAATTAAAAAAATTAAATGACAAAAATGCAAAATTTCAATTTATAAGAGTTGGGTTCGATATCATAAATTAAAGAATTAAACCTCGCTTAACGTTCCGGTTTACTAATTTTTTATTCTTTTCAGATGAAAGAATTAAATGACCGAGATTTTATTATATTCCACAACCCCTTGTACTGTTCACTGTATGCTGAAAATGAAATTGATCCTTACCAATTAATTGGCAACTCAGATGGTCACACAGGAGTGTACAATATAAGAACCCACCCGGTCAAAATCTACGTGTAGCATCTGTTTACTATGGTTTTAATTCCCCCCTATAAATACCCCTTGCCACTTCTCTCCAATGACCATCTCATCACATTCTCTCTTCTTATTTCTCACACTCACTTAGTCACTTAGCCATCATGGCTACTAGCACTAAGACATTTGCACTTGCCTTCCTTCTGCTCCTCAGTATTAGCCATGTGTCTTTCGCTGCAAGATCACTCACAGCATATGGTGCTGGATCAGGTGGCGGTGGAGGCGGGGGCAGTGGAAGCGGGGGTGGTACTGGCGTAGGATCTGGTTATGGCTCTGGCTATGGGTCTGGATACGGCGAGGGTGCCGGTTCAGGAGTTGGTGGGGGATATGGCAAGGGTGGTGGTGGCGGCGGTGGTGGGGGGGAAGGCGGTGGTACTGGCGTAGGATCTGGTTATGGCTCTGGATCCGGCTCAGGATATGGTGGTGGTGTAGGTGGTGCACAGGGTGGCGGTTATGGCAGTGGTGGAGGTGGTGGTGGAGGGAGTGGTGGAGGCGGAGGCTCTGGTAATGGATCTGGGTATGGATCCGGTTATGGTTCTGGGTCTGGATATGGTGAAGGTGGTGCTCATGGTGGTGGGTCTGGCAGTGGTGGTGGCGGCGGTGGAGGTGGAGGTGGTGGTGGTGGTGGCAGTGGATCCGGATCGGGATACGGATCCGGTTCTGGATATGGTTCAGGATCCGGTAGTGGGGTCGGAAACGGACATCACTAAGCTTGGAGTTTGCTTGCACCAAGTGTACCGTATGTATAAGTTTGAACTTTGTAATTTTGTGATACAAAAAATAAATAAATGTGACTGTTGTAGTTATGCACCGGTGCTTCAGTGCTTGTCACATGTCAGAAAAAAAGAAATTTTTTCAGCAATGGAAATGGGCAACAAAGCCTTTTAAAAAAAAAGAAAAAAAAAAGAAAAAAATAAAATTTGAAAGAACAAAAAATAAAGAAAAAAATTGTTTTAAGTTTTAACTAATCAATAGTCATTTTACATTTTAATCCAGGTGTACACATATGTTTTGTTTAAATATCAATTATTGATTAAGAAAACTTTCAAATAAAAATGTTGTATTCAAAGATCAAGTCATAATAGCCCAATTGTTATTTAAAAACTGTTGGAAAATTTAAAATTGTTGGAATTTTTTTTTTAATTGAAAAAATGTCAGACTCGGACTGACTCGGCCAGAAAATCAACTAATTCGGCCGAGTTAGACACTGTTTATCCGAGTTTTGCTGAGAAAATCGCACATGCGAGAAACTCGGGTATAAATCGGACAAGACTGGGCTGATTCTGTGTTGACTCGGCCGAGTTTTAGAACCGTGGTTTAAACTTTTTATATTAGATATGGTACATTAAAAAGGAAAATGCTGTCAGTTGGCCAATTCTTGTAAAACCACTAGTAGTATGTACTTAAAAATTTCGAAAAAAGTTTTACAAATCATATTTTTGGTATGTTTGGATGGAAATAGAATAGCTGGAATAGCGAAACTTAGAATTAGTAGATGAGAAAAGAGAAAATATAGTGATTTTGAGATTAGTGTGAAACAGTGCTATATATTCGGAATAGTAAAAATATTGTTTGGATTGTACATTCGAAATAGTGAATAGTTGTAATTGAGAAAAAAATGGTGTTACAAAATAGTGAATAATTGTACATTCTGAATAACAAAAATATTATTTGAATGCATGCACATTGCTATTCCGAATAATCTTTATTCTCAAATAGCTTCTATTCTTGACACATCCATACATATTGGCCCAAGTATTAACTCGAGTCGTGAAATATACAATAATTAAAAAAAAAAAACATGAGTTCAAATTTTTTTAGACATCAGTGCATGAAAGAGTTTTTTTTTTTTGCTTCAAACACGCCCGTAGGCACATGAAGGATCCGACTCCGGTGCTTTTCTCTAAGAAAAGCACGGAGCTGCTTTTCACATCCCAACCATTCAATTTCGTGGAGATTTGTGCATGGAAAAGTTTCTTTATCGAGATACGCAAATTTAAAAATTTGAATGGTTGGGATGGGAAAAGCAGCTCCGTGCTTTTCTTAGAGAAAAGCACCGGAGTCGGATCCGGCACATGAAAGCGTTGATCTAACAAGAATTTAAGTAGTCGCCTACAGCGGTACCAGTAAAGATCCGTTAATGTGTACTGGACCCATCATGTATATATCATGTAGTGGCCGAAAGAAAGTTTGGACCCGTACTTTATTAGACGACTATTATGACTATTCTAGTTCGGTTGGGTTTTAAAATTGGCCTGTAGTTCAAAGATAGATTCAAAATCCACCAGATCAATTAACGTGGGTCCGCTCTGCATATTATACATAATGCAATTCAGAGCCTAGTAAACACAATTACCAACTAAAATATATATAATATGTCAGTTCCAGAAGATCTATCCAACAAAACTATGAGCTTCAACTTCATCAGGTTAAATTACGGCTGATCACTATCTTGCACGTACGTGAAATTATTAACGGCTATATATATATATATATATAAGATGCCTACGTACAGTTCATTCTTGTTAATAAAATTACCATGTCAAAAATATAAGCTTTAGCATTTATATATGTTATTTCTCATTTCTGAATAAACTAAAGTACTTAACTAATTAATTTAATTTATGTCAACATGCACTGTTTAATTAGTTGCTGTCATAATTAAAAGTAATGGAAAAACGAAATGAGAATGCATAGTAGGCGACACTGAAAATGTAGCTCAAATGAGGAAACATTATCTACAAATTCCAATTGAAGTTAGGTACGTAGCTAGCCGTCGCTTGTGAGCATTAAGTCATTAACCCTACACGTCCAGTTGACTTAACAGCTAATTCTATTATCCGAACCCAACTTGTACCCATCAAATTTAGATAAGCTCTTACGGAATTACCAAAGTACATGCAATATGCATGTTTTTGTTGGTTAATAAAAAATACTATTTTGTATTGGTGAAAGCATGCTCTACAATTTTTTTTTAATTTTTATGAGGAAAAATATGAATCTTGTTCGTATTTAATTGATAATCACAGTTACAAAAAGTTTGTAGTTGCATACCAAAAATAAACACAAGATGCTCAAGTACATTTGAGCAAAACACGGAAAAAATAATGGAAAAGAAAGTGAAAGAAAAATCTAAGAAAGCAGATAAATAAAATTAAAAATAAAGCTAAAAATTCATATTTAATGATTTATCAATCTTCTCCTGATGGTTCCGCATGACGATATAACAATTGCGCTACTTTTTCTAACAATTCTCCATGTGTCTTCTGTGAATCTCTGAAGGTCCTCGTACATCCCTTCAGAAAATGAACGTTGCGACCAGTAGCATTCCCCTCTCATTTTTGTTGTTTCCCGAATGCATCAGTGCATCTATTGACTGAGATCTCATATGAGTTGCGATGTCCATGAATCAATACATCTCCCTATCAAATGCACACCGTGCCACCATGTGATGCGTCGATTCCTCATCCCGACAACACATAATACACATGTTTGTAATTGACCAACCTCTTTTTCTTAGATTGTCTATAGTCAGGAGCCATCCAAAGATTTTTATCCTTGGTGGAACTCGTAGCTTCCACAATCGGTGTACATGAGTCGAGATTTGTGACTTATTTTTAATGACTCGATATGCACTTTTCACCGTGAAGACTCCAGTATCCGTCCTATTCTCTGATGTTATCCTGTGCTTGATCAACATCAGGAGCGGATGCAGGATTTTTATTAGGATAGGGCAAGAAAAATATCACATTGAATTATCGGGTACTAGATAAAACATCATAAAAAAATTGTATCATTTTATATAATAAAAAAAATTAGCATCGTTTTACATATTAAAAAAAAAGACTAGTACTAAATTGTCACACCCCGAGACAACCCGCCACGTATTTATACGTAAGACACGTGCACATCACATACATTATCAATAATAAATACTCATGTAACATCTTAAAGTCCAATAAAGTCTTCAAATACCAAATATTTCAAGTATATAAGACACATTCAACATGAGATCAAGGCAAACATGGCAAACAAAACCGATAATTGCCATGTTAGTTAATGTATCCACTTCTAAAGAGAGAATTTAAGTTTAACTAAATAAATTAAAAATGTACTTGAGCCGTCTGCTCGTTGACTTCATGATCAGCATCCCTCCTGTTAGTGCTCCTCACCGGCTTCATCATTTCCTGGAACCCACGTAAGAGTGGAACGGGTGAGAGATCGAACATTCTCTCAGTGCGGGATTTAGTTACAGCCCGGAGATTTTGTAAAATCTTCCCTTTATTATATTACATAACTTGATTCATTCGACAATCACAGTGCATTCTACATTATCGTACCATGCAATGAACTATTATTCATAAAAACACTTGTTACTTTTAAATCTTGTTAATCAATGACCATCACTTTGCTTGGGAAGCGTTATATCTCAAACCTGACTGCGACTAGCATTCCTCGCATATCGGTCCCGACCGCGACTAGCAGTCCCCGCGTATCGGCCTTTCCAATATCGAACCCGACTGCGACTAGCATTCCCCGCATATCGGTCCCGACCACGACTAGCAGTCCCCGTGTATTGGCCTTTTCCACATCGAACTCGACTGCGACTAGCAGCCCCCGCATATCGGTCCCGACCACGACTAGCAGTCCCCGTGTATCGGCCTTTCAACATTGAACCCGACTGCGACTAGCAGCCCCCGTATATCGGTCACGACCACGACTAGCAGTCCCCGTGTATCGGCCTTTCAATATCGAACCCGATTGCGACTAGCAGCCCCCGCATATCGGTCCCGACCGCGACTAGTAGCCCCTGCGTATCGGCCTTTCCATTCATTCAACTTACAACGTTCATTCGTTTTCTTATTCTAGTGTTATAATTAATTTATTCATTTCTTTCAAGTCATATGTCCAAATGGAGTAATCCTATTATTTATTCTCTAAACAAAGTCAAAGGATTGTTCGAATCAACATGCACAATTCTATAATTAAATAAAATAAACACAAAGGAATAAGTAATTAATTTTACAAAAAAAGTCCAGGAAGCCCGCACCTGTTAGTTTAGTAGATACTTGATCGTCACTTGCATCTCCAAATTATTCTCAAAAGCCGAATCTAAATATTTGAACACATATTTTAATTAAATATTTCATTATGTATTCTTATTTCTAAAGTTCCATAATAAGCCGTTTTAATAATTCTACCTCCTAAACTTTAATTAATCTAATCATTTGGTATCTTGGAGAATTACTCAAAAGAGAAAAAGAAAGCGCATCTGAAGATCAAACGAATGGAAATAAATATCTGAAACTTTAATAGAGTTATATACTACGGACTAATTCTAAATCGTTTAATAAAAATGAGTATAGATAATCTAGTCAATTATAAGAAAGACAAGAAATTAAACAAAAAGAAGTCCGAAACTTTTATTTCTACATTCATAATATTATTTTGAAAATTATTGCAAACAAATCCGAAATTTTCAGTTAGAGATGAACTTTTAATTTTTTTTTTTTTCACATAAAATTAAATAGGGTCGAATAAAGATGACATATATGAAATTTTAGTAAGATGTATCATGAATCTACAGAATTAAAAATGTAAACTTGATTATAAATTTGTTGTTGAAAGAATAGAGTAAATAAAGTAAATGGCCGAAATTCAACTTTTATTATTAAAAGGATGATAAACCAAAGAAATTTAACATTTATTATGAAAACAAAGTAGATGGAAAAATTCTATTATATTCAAATAAATTGAGAAAAAGAGTTTCAAATTATTAAACTATGCATAAATTCTCAGATTTTGATATAATTAAATTTCAGATTATATATGACTAAAGCAATTCTTACCAACAGTCTAAATTTTGAGATTTTAATGAAAGAAATTCTAATCATAAATCCTCAATCTAAGAACAATAATTTATTGTAACTAATATATCTCTACTTATCATATTCAAATCAATGAAATTTACAGAACAATTATAAAAATTATCAAAGTTTATAGTACGTACCTTAGTGAAGAATTTTCCAACACAAACAGGGATTCAATTTAATTTGACAAGATTATAATTTTTTTTTTTTTGGAGTTCCCTTGATTGGTTGTGAAGGAAGAGAGAGAATAATTGGTGCTTTCTTGAGATAATTTAGAACCTCCAGGATTTTTAAAAAGCCGATTTGTAGTTTTAAGAAAAGGGAAACCGGAATATAATATTTATAGCAGGTTTTGAGCGTGGGATGCGGGGTTTTAATTTAAAAGGGGACAGTTATATCCGAAATGGTGTAAGTTAATGCTAATTGCAGGTGGTTATATTTTAGAGTTACTATTCAATTTGAGTAACTATCATTATAAGATTTTTAGGCTGCCGAGCCATATGTTAAATTTGTCAACTTGTAAAAATATATTAACTTATAAATATATGTGAACTTCGGACGAGAGTGATTTCTATTCAAGTTGGTTATTTTGAAGAATAAAAAAAAAATATAAACTATATATATATCGTACTATAATTTGGTATTTCAAAATACATGACGTTACATAAATAGATAAGATGATGAAATTGAGCTTTTCTCTATGAGTCTTCGTATTTTTGTCAAAATTGGTCGTGTCAAAAAAATGAACGACATCAATGTGGGATTGCGTTTGAATTGAGTGGGCTGCTAGAAAAAAAAATGGATTGTGCGTTGAAAATTGAGTTCCAATACTTCATAAAATGGAGAGAGAAAAAAAAATATGAGATGATAAATGGAGATGATCATTGGTCTGAAAATGAAGAAGAGTGGAAAAGAAATTTCTTGAGGCACGGATTTAAAATGAAGGAGCTGCCTACTCTCTCTATTTCTGGACGCAATTCATGAATACCTATATGATATGATTAAGCGGCTCACAAACACTGTATCCATCCAAGCCGAAGAGATTGTTTTAAAACCCAGCGCAAAAATTCATTTTTGGCACAACTCGCGGTTCATAAAAATAATTGTTGATTCAGTCCATTGATTCACAGGCACCATGCTCACACTGAAGAAAAATTCAGATTTAAAGGGACGGGCGGACAATGCTTCTCTCCTTATCTCGCTCTAGGCATGGTCCACATGAAACACGCTCTGTCAGTCTTTTTAATGTTGTGCTCTGAGTCCAAGCTTATTGAAGAGACCTTCTCTCTCAGTAAATGAAAACAAATCGAACAAATTAAAGAAAACTGGATGGCTAACAGAGAAGAAGAATGGAAAAGAAATTGTCTCCAAAAAAAGCTCAATTCTTTAGGCTCGTTGGAAGAGAGGGGTGAATGGAAATCACATGGACACAACTCACCAGACTAGGACAAACTAAAAATTTAGGGTAGGGCAAGAGTCTAATATCCTACAATTGGACATTTGCTTTCATAATTTAGGACAGGGCAACTGCCCTAACCTGACTGCATGTGGATCCGCCCATGATCAACATGTCTTACCACTCTTGTTAGATTTCTTGTGAGTGTTAGGAGTTCCTCTTGTGCCATTATTGTGAAGACTAGTTGAAAAATGCCCCTGATCGTATTGCATGGGTTCCTTCAAGGTAATTGTAGTATCTAAGGCATGCGAGAACAACGAGGTAAGTGGTGTTTCAAAATCCTGTGTCTCCAGTTATGGTTCCACAACGATATCTAATCACCTTAGTCATAGATGTGAGTGATTGCAGTCTCCTAGTAGGTATGGAAATCTCGTAATGCACTTGTGAATAGAGGGGACATTGGTACCAGGTTGTCGCTGAGTTTTGTTCCTTAGAATATTGGTTTCCACATTCTCTGCTCTAGTTTTTGCTAGTACCAACACTACTTCATGAGCAGTGCCTTGTTGAATGCTACTAGATCTGTTACTCCAAGAACACCATATTGTTTAGGTTTGCACACTATTTTTCAGTTGGCCAGACTCATCTTAGTTGTATGTTCCCCCCACTCCGTGCTATAGGAATTTCCTCCCAATTTTGTCAATCTGTTTGATCACCCACTTTGGTAATTTGAGGACCATCATGAAGTATGTCGGTAGTGCGGAGAGAACCACATTTAACTAGGGGTGTTCATTGGTGCCGGTTTATTTGGTTTTTAACCGAACCGGAAAAGTTTGGTTCAAATGATTCGGTTTTTCGGTTAAATTGGTCCGGTTCGGTTTAATTTTTGGTATTAATCGGTTTCTTTACTTTGGTTCGGTTTACGATACTTAAAAATCAAAATAACCGAACTGACCGATATCTTCTCATAACCCTAGCCCAAATCCCGTCGGACCAATCCCTTCACGTGATGAATATCAGAGAATCAAAATCGCATCTTCTTGAAATCTCTCTTCAGTACTCCCTACCATAGTGACATGGTACGCGTTTTATTCGGGTATAAAACATTTTTCTGGGTTTGCCGTACCGAACCGCGTATAAAACGTTGACCGAATAGTTGACCGAATAATTCGCGAATAAAACGCAAATAAAACGCGTTTTATTCGAATAACTCGTTGATCTGGAAAAAAAAATTATGCTCTGTGATCCGTGCATGAACAGAAATTTTGCTTCGTGATTCGTGCATCGGTGGAAATTTTGCTCAGTAAGTCGTGCTGAGGGGAATTTGCGCAGGCTGTCACGTGGGTAGCAGAGGAGTTGAGAGTATGGGGGGCCCCACCTGGGAGAAAACTTAAAAGTAACTCAATTTTTGTTTGTGACTTTGGCTGTGCAACCATTCGTGTGGGTTTTTTTTTTTGCTGATTTTTTTTTCCTTTCTTACTGTACCGAATTATATCCGAATTATACTTGAATTACGAATTTTTGATCTCGCCAAACCTTTCCCGAGTTATTAAATTGTTACTATGCTCCCTGCTACTTCCCCAGCCCTTCACCCGGGTCAAATCGGCCAACCAGCTCACACCTCCTGTCGCTTCACCATGTTCATCAGTCAAATCGCCGAACAACCCTGTCGATGTCTTGCACGATGATGTTGCGCAGGTAATTCCCTATTTGTTGTTTCCCCTTTTACTTTTGATCTTCTCTTACATTTTTCCTGCCTTTTTCTCTCATTTCAATTTCCATTTTCTCTCTTGCGCCGACTCTTGGTTTTCCTGTTTTCTCACTTTTATTTTCAAACCCTCACAGTCTCACTTGGCTTGTTGCATCTCTGGACTCTGGCTTGCATCTCACTGTCTCACTTGGCTTGTTGCATCTCACGCATGAATAGTGTTAGATGATTTTAATTTGAGTTTACTGAAACTTGCGAGTACCTATTGAACATTAGATATGCTTGATTGGGTTTTGAATTTTGATTCAACTAAGCCTATTAACATAGGTCCCAATTAGGATTCAGATAATTATGAATATGTTATCAATGAATGCCTTTTTTAATAACTTGAATGAGTTGAACAGTTGGTTAATAATATGATCATAAACAACTTGATTGACGTTGCTTATTCCCATATTGTCAGTCTGATGCACTGCATAGGCAACTCTGCTCCCACCAAAGGAGGAGGGCAATGAAGGTGTAGACAATATTGCAGGCGAGGGGGAAGGGAACGAGGATGAGCATGAGAACAAAGAAGTCAGAGAGCTTGATTCTGTTATTACGAAGAAGTTAGATAAATATGGAATGAGATAATCTCTCAATTTCAACGGTCTATAGTCGATAGTAGGGGTGTCAATGGGTACGGTACGGGTCGGGTGGAGACATTTTCATATCCATACCCATTAAAATTGATCTTATCCATACCCTACTCTTACCCATTAAAAATTGACCTTATCCTACCCTACCCTTACCTGTTAATATTATTGGATAACGAAACGGTAGCGGGCGAATAACGGATAATACTAATATAATAATTAGTTTTATTATATTTTACAAATATAACATTAAAAAACTCATTCGTTTCACAGATGTGTAATTGCATTAATAATAAAAAATAAAAATAAATGTGTAATCAAATTCCAAAATTCAAAAACACAAATATTTCTTCAAACAAATTCAATTATTTAACTAAATAACAAAACATGCAAATAAAAATAATATATTTTATATTATTTTATAACAAAAGACATACAATACTAAATAATAAAATTACATAATTAATTAATTATTGCTAAAAACACATTTAACAAAAGAGAAGCAAAAAGAAGCCACTGAATAATAAAAGAGAAACAAAAATTAATAAAATAATTTATTCAAGCATAGTTTAACTGGACATAATACTTCTGCCAAAAATAATTACGTTGTCCACAAACCAATATATCTGAAATAAATACCGAGAACACTGCCAGAGGTTAACAAGCAACACAACATATCAATCATCAAGGGGAAAGATGAATTCTCATTCTAAGAGGAAAAGGCAAAACAAACATGAAATTCAAAAAGCTAACGTCATATCAAGAACTTTGATTTATTATACTGTAAACATTTTCCAAAGATCCATGTAAAGAGAAACTTTTGTACAGCTCAGAGGAAATTGAATTGGAAATGAGAGTATTCTCACAGGTTTTACTTTTCTTATGATTGAATAAAAAAAAAATATATTAGGATGGAAAGAAAAATATGGTAAGAGTAAATTTAGGTGTGGAATAGAAAGACATAATTACACAATATTTAGTGCGTTAAAATAGGAAGGAACAATTAAGAGGTGGTGAAATAGAAGAGTAAATTTAGGTACTAAATTGAATATATATAATTTTATATTTTATATTACCCTATAGGGTAACGGGTACGAAATAGCTATTACCCGTACCCTTACCCATTTGGCTAACGGAAAAAAAATCTTACCCATACCCATACCTAATAAGTTATCGGAAAATAAATCTTACCCATACCCATCTTATCGAATACAATACGGGTCGGGTAAACGGCTAAAAAGATACCATTGACACCCCTAGTCGATAGTCTGTACTCTGTACCAATGTCTTGCTTGAATTCTTTATAATGAATTTATTGGAATGAGATAATCTCTCAATTTCAACGGTCTATAGTCTATATTCTATACAAAAATGGAATGTTCATTGGTACAACGGTACGATTGTTATTATTCTTTACAGTGAATTATTTCTATTGAATTCGGTTTTAATAACATATGATATCTCAACTTGTGAATGCTTTGTTTTAAAATAATGATTGGTTGTGATGTAAATTAATAAACTTTGGTTTATTCGGTTTAACCGAACAAACCGAAATTTACTTCGGTTCAGTTGTAATCGGTTGATGAATTTAATTCGGTCGGTTCGGTTCTATTTTTGAAAACCGAATAAAACTTTGGTTTGCCAATTTTATTTCGGTTTTAACCGAACCGAACCGATGAACACCCCTACATTTAACAGGAGCAATCTACCTGCGATATATAAGTGTTTGGCTGTACATCTTGATAATATACGGTTCAATCTATGTATCAATGGTAAGTAGGCCGTTCTCGGAAGCGCCTTGTTAGACATGGGCAATTCAAGGTATATAAAAGGGAAGGAGCCTTGCTTGCAACCTAGGACCACCAAAAGAAAAGTTGTGTCTTGCGGTTGAGGGTCAGATATGAATAATTCTTATTTTTGTGGATTCGTCTCAAGGCCTGATATTTTTTGGAATATCGTGAGAGCTATTTGCAAGATTTGGAGTTGTTGTACCTTCGGTTTGATTAAGAAAAGAAATTGTTTTCCATACCGAAAACAGATTCAAAAATATTCAAAATCTGTAATGACCCAAAGATATAAAGAGAGCCCATTATTTGAGTTTGCATATTCGAATTCAGAATTCATTATAAATATCAATTGCCTCTGGTTTCTTCCTAGAAATATGATGACCAGTGCTTGTTGTTTGAGTGGGGTTAGTGCATGGCTTACAGTCCACAATGTGACATATTATTTTACATTATCGATCGGTTGCATTCAACTTCAACGAAGTTCTTTTTTATTTTTAATAATCAAATTATTAGGATACAGAAAGAGATGCTAGGGGTGTCAATGGTACGGAAAGGATCGGATGGAAGCATTTTCATACCCATGTCAATTACAAATTATTCTTACCCGTATTCTACTATTATCCGCTACAGATTATCTTACTTGTGCCCTACCCTTACCCGTTATGGTTGTCGGATAACGAAATGGTAGTGGATTAATAACGGATAATACTAATATACTAATTATTTTTATTATTTATTAAATAAAACATTAAAACATATACATTTCTTTCTTTCTTAAAAAAGTTTCTGATTGCTAAGCGCAAGTAAACTAATTAAAACACTATTTTCAATGCTTATTAATATATAAAATATGTGATTATTTTTATAATTATCCAATCAGGTAACAGGAACGAAATAGGCTTTATCCGCACCCTTATCTATTTAGATAACGAAAAAAATATTTATCCGTACCTGCACCCGATAAGTTAAAAAAAATATTATCCATACCTGTTCTATCAGATACATACATATCAGGTAATTGAATAAAAAAAATATGTACGTGCCATTGACATCCCTAAGAGAACCTCTGCAGAACCAAAATGTTCAATTGATAGCAACTTATATTGTCATTTTTTTTATTTTTTATTTTTTGCAAAATTTCACGCGCTTAGTCTTTCATTTGCAAGTACAATTGCAGCTATCATTAAAGCGTTGTTATCTTAAGAGAGATATCGTTATCCTCAAATCCCCATATTTCCACGGTCTCTCGATTTTGACTTTCTCAATTAAATTAGGTTGACCTTGCAAGTAGAACAAGCCAGTTGATTTGGAGGACATTTTTCAATATTTGTGATTTATATAATATTCTTTTAGAAAAGGGATTGAATTAATTACATGCATGATATATTATGACAATAATATTTTGTTTAAAGATTCACAGAAGACACACAGAGTATTGTTAGAAGAAATGACGCAATTGTTATATCGTCACGTGGAACCATCGGTAGAAGATTGATTAATCACTAAATCCGAATTCTTAGCTTTATTTTCAGTTTTATTTATATGCTTTCTTAGATTTTCTTTTCACTTTTTTTCCCTCTTTTTGCTCAAATGTAACCTTGTATTTATTTTCGGCATACAACTACAAATCTTTTGTAACCGTGATTATCAATCAAACACAAGGTTACATTTTTATTAACCAACAAAATAATTTTTTTTTGTAACGCATGCTTTCACTAATATAAAATAGTATTTTTATTAACCAACAAAAGCATGCATATTGCATGTACTAAGGTAATTCCGTAAGAGCTTATCTAAATTTGATGGGTACAAGTTGGGTTCGGATAATAGAATTAGTTGTTAAGTCAACTGGATGTGTAAGGTTGTGGTCAAAAGCAACGGCTAGCTACGTACCTAACTTCAATTGGAATTGAATCAAAAAAAAAAAACTTCAATTGGAATTTGGAGATAAATGTTTTCTTTGAGCTACATTTCAGTGTCGCCTACCATGTTTTCTCATTTCGTTTTTCCATAACTTTTAATTATGACAGCAACTAATTAAACAGTGCATGTTGGCAGAAATTATATTAATTAGTTAATTAGTTTATTCAGAAATGAGAAATAACATAAATGCTAAAGCTTGTATTTTTGACATGGTAATTTTTTTATATATATAGCCGTTAATAATTTCACGTGCAAGATAGTTTGATCGTTAATAATTTAATTAACCTGATGAAGTTCAAGCTCACAGTTTTTTTTTTTTTTTTTTTGCTAGTTTAACAGCCCGTAGGCCTAAATACATTTCTGTCATCACCATAGTGAAGATTTAAAATGCGCAAACAGAATAAAAACCACCCATCCTATAACAGTGCATGCCTACCCCTATTTGCTAATAGGTGAGCTTCATGAATCTGGTGATTGCTCCTGTGTCTGTATCGGATATTGATTTTCCCCGGGTCCTCACTGCGAATTCTCCAAATGTCCCAAAGCTCCTTGATCGCCCGTCAGTCTGGTACCGCCGGTGTACCATGCTGGAGCGCACTTACCAGTTCTAGAGAGTCAGTAAACACCGTTCCTCCCTGGGAGGAAGACGATATAAGGAGAACCCCCTGGTAGAGTGCCTGAGCTTCCGCGTGTGTTGGACTGAGAGCTTTGATCGATTGGACTGAGAGCTTCCGCGTTCCTCACAGTTTTGTTGGACTTCGTAGATCTTCTGGAACTGACATATTATATATATTTTGGCTGGTAATTGTGTTTACGTACATTAGGGTCGGGTATAGACATCAAATGATACTGATTATCTTCTGGAATGGGTAAAACTAAAAGCCGTTATTAAAAGCAACAATCAAGAACGGTCGTTTATAAACAACCGTTATTGATTGAGTCAGACAAATCTTAGACTTTGATCTTGTAAGATTAGTTTGTTATTGGGTTTGATACTGGCCGGGTTGGGGTTTTGTGCAAGATTAATTTGTTATTGGGTTAGTATTTGCTTAATTCTTTAGATCTGTTCTTGGGAGTGATGATAATAATGAGATACTTTGATCTTGTAAATTTGATACTTTGATTATTGTGTTATTTAGTAATATTTTGATATAATATCATATGAATCGTAAAAGAATTGTTGAGTGTTGAATATTGTTGGCCAGCAAATTTGTGGTGGCCCCATTACAAAAATAATTCGCAAAGAAAAAAAAGAATCAGGAACAGTCTTTTAATAAATAGCCGTCCTTAATAGAACATTATGTAACGACTCTTTATTAAATAGCCGCCCCTGATAACACTTTCAGTAACTGTCGTTTATTAATGACCGTTACTGAAAATACTTTATGTAACGGAGATAAAGACGTGGAGCATAATTGGAGCATAAAACCATGGTGCATTTGAACTCTCCTCATATATCACATGAACTAATTGTGAATATATCGTAAAATGAGGAAAAAGTATACCCTAAGGTATCATAATTTTTTTTATTTTCTGAATTAATTGTTATTAGTAGGGTTCTAAATAGCTAACTATAGCTATGCAAAATTAAGTTGCACTATAACTTTTTCGAACCTTAAAAGCTAGCTATAGTACTATAAACGCTATATATTTAGAACATTGGTTATTAGAAATAAGAAACGCGCGTACCATCGAAAGGTAGAAAAAATTGGATTGGTAAGCAATACAACAGTAGACAAGAACTGGTCTTATATATAAATGCCGTAAGAATATCATCATTTAGTAAATAGACTGGTATATATATACAGTAGTTCAATATTATTTGGACATTAATTAAATAGTCATTATATAAGAGATCGATCTCAAGCTAGAAGTTGTTGTTATAGTTTCTTATATATGTTAGCAAAAACCACTAAAATAAATAATGATGGTTTACATGTTTCGTTCGGGAAGATATAACAGTATGATAAGTGTGATAAAGTGGTTACAAATCGTGATATATTTAGAAGTTGCATAGTACAGCCAATTAATTAATAAGGCCAAAAGTATGTTTATAAAATTTAATCTTATTTAAGTATTTTACTTGATTAAATAAATGTTATCTAATTAAATTGTGATTTTAACCCATTGTATGGGTGCAAACATAACTATATATGTTAATCTTTTATTTTGTATATTTACTCGGTGTTTATTGGCCATTAATTAGAAGCAAACAAAAATATTCTAAAATTTTGCCAAAATTAATTAATGATGTAGTATTTTTTATTTTATTTTTTGTAATTACTTCATAGTATAAATAGATATTTCTCTTTTTCCTTTTTTGTGCATTGGCAACTATTTCACCAAACAAGGAATTAATTAGGCATATCAAACAACTGGGGAAGAAATACATATACCAGCAGCTCGACGCAGCAAAGAAAGAAACCATGCATGCATACCAAACTAGACGAGAACCAGAAGGTGGAAAAGTACCTAAATTTTCAAAGGAGAGTTCTTACTTCAACAAACTAATCATAATTCATAGCGATTTTGAAAACGTTATAATTACAAAATGGATTGCATAAAAATTAAATAGCCCTTAATTATAACTTACACTCAAATTTCTTCTTAAAAAAAAAAAAATTCCCCTGGATTAAGTATGAACAGAATCCATTATCAAAGCAAAAATTAAATGACGTCGAATATTTTGCTTGATCAGGAAAATGAAAGGCAGATAAAGGAAATAATTAAAAAGCTAGCCATAGCCAATGACATCCTCCACTGAGCAATTAACAAGTGTCAAAAAACCATCTCCAATATTCCTCATTTAAATCTCCCTTTTCACACACACAGACAGTGAGCTTGGTTCTCTTTGTAGCATTAGAGTGACATCAGGGAACTAGATAAATATAATAGATGTAATTTTATTTATGAGGGAGATCAATTAATAGTAATATTTTTTGTACAAATTAAAAAATTTAAATGACAAAATTAAATGCAAAATTTCAATTTATAAGAGTTGGGTTCGATATCATAAAAGAATTAAACCTCGCTGACGACGTTCCGGTTTACTAATTTTTTCTTTTCAGATGAAAGAATTAAATATATGACCGATATTTTATTATATTAATCCACAACCACTGGTACTGTTCACTGTATGCTGAAAATGAAATAAATCCTTACCAATTAATTAAATAAATGGCAACGTAACTCAGATGGTCACACAGGAATGTACCATATAAGAACCCACCCGCGGGTCACCACTAATTAAAATCTACGTGTAGCATCTGTTTACTATGGTTTCCCGCCCTATAAATATCCCTTGCCACTTCTCTCCAATGACCATCTCATCACATTCTCTCTTCTTAATTCTCACACTCACTAAGCCATCATGGCTACTAGCACTAAGACATTTGCACTTGCCTTCCTTCTGCTCCTCAGTATTAGCCATGTGTCTTTCGCTGCAAGATCACTCACAGCATATGGTGCTGGATCAGGTGGCGGTGGAGGCGGGAGTGGTACTGGCGTAGGATCTGGTTATGGCTCTGGCTATGGGTCTGGATACGGCGAGGGTGCCGGTTCAGGAGTTGGTGGGGGATATGGCAAGGGTGGTGGTGGCGGCGGCAGTGGTGGGGAAGGTGGTGGTACTGGCATAGGATCTGGTTACGGCTCTGGATCCGGCTCAGGATATGGTGGTGGTGTAGGTGGTGCACAGGGTGGCGGTTATGGCAGTGGTGGAGGTGGTGGTGGAGGGAGTGGTGGAGGCGGAGGCTCTGGTAATGGATCTGGGTATGGATCCGGTTATGGTTCTGGGTCTGGATATGGCGAAGGTGGTGCTCATGGTGGTGGGTCTGGCAGTGGTGGTGGCGGCGGTGGAGGTGGAGGTGGAGGTGGTGGTGGTGGTGGCAGTGGATCCGGATCGGGATACGGATCCGGTTCTGGATATGGTTCAGGATCCGGTAGTGGGGTTGGAAACGGACATCACTAAGCTTCGAGTTTGCTGGTACCAAGTGTACCGTATGTATAAGTTTGAACTTTGTAATTTTGTGATACAAAAAATAAATAAATGTGACTGTTGTAGTTATGCACCGGTGCTTCAGTGCTTGTCACATGTCAGTAAAAAAGAAAATTTGAAAGAACAAAAAATAAAGAAAATAATTGTTTTAATTAAGTTTTAACTAGTCAATAGTCATTTTACATTTTAATCCAGGTGTACAAATATGTTTTGTTTAAATATGAATTATTGATTAATAAAACTTTCAAATAAAAATGTTGTATTCAAAGATCAAGTCATAATAGCCCAATTGTTATTTAAAAACTGTTGGAAAATTTAAAAATTGTTGGAAATTTTTTTTTAATTGAAAAAATGTCGGCTGACTCAGCCAGAAAATCGACTAATTCGGCCGAGTCAGACACTGTTTATCCGAGTTTTGCTGAGAAAATCGCACATGCGAGAAACTCGGGTATAAATCAGACTGGACCGGACTCGGCCGAGTTGACTCGGAATCGGCCGAGTTTTAGAACCATGGTTTAAACTTTTTATATTAGATATGGTACATTAAAATGGAAAATGCTGTCAGTTGCCCAATGCTTGTAAAACCACTAGTACGTATGTACTTAAAAATTTCGAAAAAAGTTTTACAAATCATATTTTTGGTATGTTTGGATGGAAATAGAATAGCTGAAATAGCAAAATTTAGAATTAGTAGATGAGAAAAGAGATAATATAGTGATTTTGAGATTAGTGTGAAACAATGCTATATATTCGGAATAGTAAAAATATTGTTTGGATTGTACATTCGAAATAGTAAATAGTTGTAATTGAGAAAAAATAGTGTTAAAAAATAGTGAATATTTGTACATTCTGAATAACGAAAATATTGTTTGAATGCATGCACATTGCTATTCCGAATAGTCTTTATTCTCAGATAGCTTCTGTTCTTGACACATCCATACATATTGGCCCAAGTATTAACTCAAGTCGTGAAATATACAATAATTTAAAAAAAAACATGAGTTCAAATTTTTTTAGACATCAGTGCATGAAAGCGTTTTTTTTTTTTTTTTTGGTTCAAACATGCCCGTAGGCACATGAAACCGTTGAACTAACAAGAATTTAAGTAGTCGCCTACAGCAGTACCAGTAAAGATCCGTTAATGTGTACTGGACCCATCATGTATATATCATGTAGTGGCCGAAAGAAAGTTTTGACCCGTACTTTATTAGACGACTGTTATGACTATTCTAGTTCGGTTGGGTTTTAAAATTGGCCTGTAGTTCAAAGATAGATTCAAAATCCACCAGATCAATTAACGTGGGTTCGCCCTGCATCTTATACATAATGCAATTCAGAGCCTAGTAATCACAATTACCAACTAAAATATATATAATATGTCAGTTCTAGAAGATGTATGAAGTCCAACAAAACTATGAGCTTCAACTTCATCAGGTTAATTAGTTGCTGTCATAATTAAAAGTTATGGAAAAACGAAATGAGAATGCATAGTAGGCGACACTGAAAATGTAGCTCAAATGAAAAAATATTTATCTCCAAATTCCAATTGAAGTTAGGTACGTAGCTAGCCGTCGCTTTTGAGCATTAACCCTACACGTCCAGTTTACTTAACACCTAATTCTATTATCCGAACCCAACTTGTACCCATCAAATTTAACAATCTATACAATTTTTTTGATGAAATTCAAAATCTATCGAAATCGATGACATTGTCATCGGTTTCAGAAAACTAGAACCGGTGACAATGTCATCGGTTTCAGCCAAGCACGATTTTTGATGCAGAATGCACACTTTTTTATGCGAGAATTATATCAGATTAAAACAACGAACGACTCAGATTAAAATACTGTTTGGTAATGATTACAAAGTTGTGGAAAACTTTTCTTAAATTTTTATTTTTTTAAGCCAAGCATGATTTTTGATGCAGAATGCACACTTTTTGATGCGCGAATTATATCAGATTAAAACAACGAACGACTCAGATTTAAACCAAAAAGGTAATGATTGCATAGAAGTGATTTTTGAACCGGGATCAATAATTCAGATTCAAAACATTTTTATTTTTTTTCCAATAACACACAAAGAAATATTTTAATTTTTCTTACAGCCACAAAAAATCCGATCTAAAAAATATTGATCTGGGTTATTTGTTTAAGTCTTTCTAATAAATTAAATTATATGGTATTCTATCTAATTAAAAAAAATATATAAAAATATTTCTAATATTTTAATAAAAAATTATAATATTTTCTAATTAAATAAAATAATTAAATGAAAAATTATTTTAATAATAATTTGGATGAAAACCGATGACATTGTCATCGGTTCTAGATTTTGAAACCGATGACAAAGTCATCGGTTCTGGGATGGGTGATATTGTCAATGGTTTCAATTTTCTGTGACTGACGAGTTTGTGATCGGTTTAATCTTCTGAAACCGATTACACTGTCATCAGTTTGGATACTTTTCAAATTCTTTATAAAAATTGTATAAATTGTTAAATTAATTCTTCATAAAAATTATTATATCGTCACGCGGAACCATCGGGAGAAGATTGATTAATCACTAAATCCGAATTCTTAGCTTTATTCAGTTTTATTTATATGATTTCTTAGATTTTCTTTTCAATTTTTTTTCCGTTATTTTTCCCTCTTTTTGCTCAAATGTGACCTTGTATTTATTTTAGGCATGCAACTACAATTTTTTTGTAACCAATCTTTTGTAACCGTGATTATCAATCAAACACAAGGTTACATTTTTATTAACCAACAAAATAAAAATATTTTTTTTTGTAAAGCATAATTTCACCAATATAAAATAGTATTTTGATTAACCAACAAAAGCATGCATATTGCATGTACTTTGGTAATTCCGTAAGAGCTTATAGAGAAGGAAATTTGTCACGGCGTGACTAATCACATCACGGAACATCACGTCACGTTAACGTCACGTCACATCACATTATGTGTGTCGATTACGTGACGTGACTCGCGTGTCGCGTGACATGACCGTATTTTAGTGAAAAGTACACGTCACGTCACAGTATGAAACATAAAATATCCAAATTTTTTTGTATGTATAGAGTATTCAGATTTTTATTTGAGTGTAAGTTCAGTGATACTGGTACTGATATAGTACAGATTTTTATTTTCTTTAGTTTAGTCTAATGAATATTTGTAATTTGAATTTTTAAAGTAATATCAGATGCAACTTTTTCTAAAAAAAGTAATCTTTATAACATTATTTACTTATTTTAGAATTTTTATATTTTTTTCTAAATTTTCAACAAATTAAATACGTCACGTCACGTCACAACACGGTGTGAATACGCATGATGTGACCATCCCCTACCATTTTGGTCACGTCACGTGAAAAAAAAATTGATCACGTCATGTCACGTTACGTGACCAAATCACTGCGTGTTTGTCACGTCACGTCACAGCATGTCACGTATTTCCTTCTCTAAGAGCTTATCTAAATTTGATGGGTACAAGTTGGGTTTGGATAATAGAATTAGCTGTCAAGCCAACTGGACGTGTAAGGTTGTGGTCAAAAGCTACGGCTAGCTACGTACCTAACTTCAATTGGAATTTGGAGATGAATGTTTTCTTTGAGCTGCGTACAATTTCAGTGTCGCCTACTATATATGCTTTCTCATTTCGCTCTGGGGAGTGCTATATATATTCAGATCAATTATTATAAAATTGAGGACTAAGAGGATTTTACTCTTGTACTCTTAAGAGTGTCTTAATTAATATAAAAATTAAATAAAGAAAGGTCCTTCGGAGATTAAAAAAATTCAGTTTCAAACTCATCTCTCCTTTGTCTCTTTCTGTATCTTTCGTATTTTCTTTCTCTTTTCGTGTATCTCCTTTCTCCTTGATTTCTTCAACTTATACACACAGAAAAAAAAAATGAAAATAAATCAAATCGTATAATTAATTTGAGCTCTTATGGGTAAAGAGCTGTTAGTTCTATACATTAGAACTTATAAATTAGAGTGATGAGATAAAAAAATTCTTATAAAATTTTGCAACATATAAGCAATAACGTATAGTAATTGAAATGATATTGCTTTCTTAAAAAAAAATAGTTGCATTAAATCATAACAATTAATATTGGTAAATTAATGTGTCAGCTAAATTATTAGTGATTAATTTCTAAACATGAAGATAGAGGTCTGAGCTTATTGGCAATTTCTGTATTTTTTTCTTTGATTAAGTTTTGATTGCATACAGAGGAGATCCAAGATGAGAATCAGAAAGCTAATTATGCTATTTAGAAATTGATAGTATATATACTCTTACAATATGTTTTTTATACCTAAATTAAACTGATATTTGTTTATCATTCTGGTAAATCAAAAGACATTTAAGATGATTTTTATTTGATTTGTTATTCTGGCACAAGTACTTTTGTCATTTGGTATGGTTTATACAGATTTTTTTGAACAATAAGGACTTGTTGGTAAATTAGTGCAATTTATACAAACTATTTAATTTCTGTACATTTCATGCTTCAAATAACATTTTTCAATTTCCTCGGGTACACATGTATAATCATGAAAGTTTTGGTTGATGTAGCCGGACATAAGTTCTACGCGAGAAGATCCTACCAGTTTTAATTTTGCCAAAGCTTACCGTCAATGCAGTTCGAGCAAATGACTAATTCAGAGAAGTCACGCACACGGAGATGATTATGAAGCAAGCAATGAATATTTGATAATTGTACTGCTTTGCAGCTTTGCAGGATAAAAACGCAAATATTTTGTTCTAAATATTGCGCATGAATTACATAATTCATCAAGTTTAGGTCACACTGAGATTTGCATTTAGATATTGAGCATGAAGCAGAAAATTCATCAAGTCTTTCTGGAAGAATAAAGACTAAAGAGTAAACAACATATTTCTAAATGAAAAATTGGCCTAAATATTAACTCAAGTTGTGAAATATACAATAATTAAAAAAAAAATGAATTCAAATTTTTTTAGACATCAGTGAAAGCGTTGAACCATTAAGAATTTAAGTCGCCTACAGCGGTACCAGTAAAGATCCGTTAATGTGTACCGGACCCATCATGTATCATGTAGGGGCCTAGAAAGTTTGGACCCGTACTTTAGACGACTATTATGACTATTCTAGTTCGGTTGGGTTTTAAATTAGGCCTGTAGTTCAAAGATAGATTCAAAATCCACCGGACCAATGTGGGTCCGCCCCTGCACCTTAATTACCCCAGTATATACTGAATATTCTCCAAGATATATTATACATAATGTAATTTAGAGCCAAGTAAACACAATTACCAGCTAAAATATATATAATATGTCAGTTCCGGAAGATCTATGAAGTCCAACAAAACTATGAGCTTGAACTTTATCAGGTTAAATTACGGCTGATCAAACTATATATCTTGCACGTGAAATTATTAACGGCTATGGGTGCATTTGGATGAATCAAGAATAGTGCAAGCTAGGATAGTAGCTATCCCAACATTTTCTAGGATTAGTAGGATAGTGAGCTATCCCATAAAAGACAAACAAAGAATAGTGGCTATTCGCTAATCCAAACAAATCCAAACGTAGATTAGTAGCTTGAAATAGTGCTAATCCGGAATAGTAGCTATTCTTTACCCATTCAAACACATCCTATATATATAAGATGCCTACAGTTCATTCTTGTTAATAAAATTACCATGTCAAAAATACAAGCATTAGCATTTATGTTATTTCTCATTTCTGAATAAACTAATTAACTAATTAATTTAATTTATGTCAACATGCACTGTTTAGTTGCTGTCATAATTAAAAGTTATGTGGAAAAACGAAATGAGAATATGTGCATAGTAGGCGACACTGAAAATGTAGCTCAAATGAGAAAACATTTATCTCCAAATTCCAATTGAAGTTAGGTACGTATATAGCTAGCCGTCGCTTTTGAGCACAACCTGGCCAGTTGACTTAACAGCTAATTCTATATTTCTATTATCCAAACCCAACTTCTATCCATCAAATTTAGATAAGCTCTCAAGGAATGACGTACATGCAATATGCATGCTTTTGTTGGTTATTAAAAATACTAGTTTATACTGGTGAAAGCATGCTCTACAATTTTTTTATTTAACGGGGGAAAAATATGAATCTTGTACGTCCGTATTTGATTGATAATTAATCACGGTTACAAAAAAATTGTAGTTGCATGCCGAGAATAAACACAAAGTGCTCAAGTACATTTGAGCAAAAAGAGGAAAAAATACACTACAACAGAAACGAGCATCAGAGACCGGTGAAACCGGTCTCTGAAAGTCAAGACGCCGGTCACTGATAGTATATATATTTGGTCGCTGATAACCGGTCTCTGAAAGTATCGTCTTTGATGCTTTCCAGATGACGTCACCGGTCGCTGAATGACGTCATCCCAGTCTCTAATAGGTTATCAGAGACCAAAATATTTTGGTCGCTGAAATTAATTGGTGACGTCATTTTAAGATATCAGTGACCAAATGTTTGGTCGCAGATACTATAAACCGGTCGCTGATGGTCTTTTGTAATTTTTTTTAAATTTTTTATTTTATTTTGTTTTTTGTATTGCTTTTATTCACTACAGCACAATGCACTAGAAAATATAAATTTTCTCAAATTATAATTTCACTACAACAGTAATAACATCGACATACAACAATTCTAATTTTGCCATAGTACCAAATTATAATTTCCTCAAAATTCTCAAGTCATGAAAACTAATATTAACATAGATTCACACAATTCAATCAATTTAATCCCAATTCAATCCCAATTTAATCCTAATTCAATTCCAAATATTTTCAATATATTTCAATTCTAATTAAATACTTACAGCACGAGCGAGTGGCAGCGGGTGAATATCTTGATCTTCTCCTAAAAAAAAGAGCAAACATCAACAATTTTACTAAAAACAGAAAAAAAAAATTAATAATAATACAGAAAATAACAGAAAAACAATAAAAACAGAGAAAAAAAAACACCATAAAAACGAAAAAATATAACAAAAATATTAAAAACAGAAAAAAAAAATGAAAAACAGCAAAAAAAGGGAAAAAAACACAAGAAAAACAGAAAAAAAAAGAAATTACAAAAACATAAATCACAAAAACAGAAATAACAAAAACAGAAAAAAAAGAAAAAACCAGAAATAAAAAACAGCAAAAAAGAAGAGAAAAACAGTAAACAAAAAAAAAACCTTAATAATGCAAAAAAATAACTAAAAACAACAATCAAAAACTAAAAACTAAAAACTAAAAACTAAAAATAAAAAACGAAACTAAAAATGAACGAAAATCGGTGTAAGGACAACATCATACCGACAGAGAAGATAGGCGGCGGCTAAACGGCGGGACGGCAGCAGAATCGGCGGAGTCGGCGCGCGGAATCGGCGAAGTCGGCCTCTGACCTAAAATTTGAAAACGCGTAGCAGAGAAAAGAAAAAAGAAGGGTTTCGCGGAGGTTTTTAGCGAAAAGTTTTAGCGACCGGGTTAATTTGGTCTCTGATAGCATTTTTCGCCGGTCTCTGAAAGTGTTTCAGAGACCACTAATGGCGCTGGTCGCTGATAGTGGTCGCTGAAAAAACTGGTCGCTTTTTTTTGGCTGATTTTTTTTTTAAGAAAAAAAGGGAATCAGCAACCAAGTAGAGCGCCGGTCGCTGATAATGGTCGCTGATACCCAAATCTGCTGTAGTGATAGCTGAAAAGAAAGTGAAAGGAAAATCTAAGAAAGCATATAAATAAAATTAAAAATAAAGCTAAAAATTCAGATCTAATGATTTATCATTCTCCTGATGGTTCCGTATGACGATATAACAATTGCGCCACTTCTTCTAACAATTCTCCGTGTGTCTTCTGTGAATCTCTGAACGTCCTCACACACCTTTCCCTTCAGATAACGAACATCGCGACCAGTAGCATTCCCCTCTTATTTTTGTCGTTTCCTGAATGCATCCGTGCGTCTATTGACTGAGATCTCATATGAGTTGCGATGTCCATGAGTCAATACATCTCCCTAGCAAAGACACACTGTGCCACCATGTGATGCATTGATTCCTCGTCCCAACGACACATAATACACATGTTTGTGATTGACCAACCTCTTTTCCTTAGATTGTTTATAGTCAGGAGCCATCCAAAGACTTTTATCCATGGTGGAACTCCTAGATTCCACAATCGGTGTACATGAGTTGAGATTTGTGACTTATTTTTAATGGCTCGGTATGCACTTTTCATCGTGAAAGACTCCAGTATCCGTCCTATTCTCTGATGTTATTCTGTGCTTGATCAACGTGTCTTATTACCACTCTTGTTAGATATCCTGTGAGTGTGAGGAGTTCCTCTTGTGCCGTTATTGCGAAGACCAGTTGAAAAAGGTCCCTGATCGTACCTTGCATGGGTTCCTTCAATGTAATTGTAGTATCTAACGCATGCGAGAACAACGAGATAAGTGGTGTTTCAAAATCCTGTGTCCCCAGTTGTGATTCCACAATGATATCTAATCACCTTAGCCATAGATGTGTGTGTGATCGCAGTCTCCTAGAAGGCGTGGCAATCTCGCAATGCACTTGTGAATAGAGGGGGCATTGGTATCAGGTTGTTGCTGAGTTTTGTTCCTTGGAATATTGGTTTCCACATTCTTTGCTCTAGCTTTTGCCAGTACCAACACTACTTCATGAGCAGTGCCTTGTTGAATGCTACTAGATCTGTTCCTCCAAGAACACCATATTGTTTAGGTTTGCACACCATTTCACAGTTGGCCAGATTCATCTTGGTTGTATGTCTCCCCACTCCGTGCTATATGAATTTCCTCCCAGTTTTGTCAATCTGTTTGATCACCCACTTTGGTAGTTTGAGGACCATCATGAAGTATGTCAGTAGTGCGGAGAGAACCACATTTAACATGAGCAATCTACCTGCGATAGATGATAAGTGTTTGGCTGTACATCCTGATAATATATGGTTCAATCTATGTATCAATGGTAAGTAGGCTGTTTTCGGAAGCGCCTTGTTAGACATGGGCGATTCAAGGTATCTAAAAGGGAAGGAGCCTTGCCTGCAACCAAGAACTGCCAAAAGAAAAGTCGTGTCTTATGGTTGAGGGCAGATATGAAAAATTCTGATTTTTGTGGGTTCGTCTCAAGGCCTGATATTTTTTGGAATACCGTGAGAGCTATTTGCAAGGTTTGGAGTTGTTGTACCTTCGGTTTGATTAAGATGAGAAATTATTTTTCATGCTGAAAACAGATTAAAAAATATTCAAAATCTGTAATGACGCAAAGATATAAAAAGAACCCATTATCTGAGTCTGCATATCCGAATCCAGAATTCATTATAAATATCTAATGCCTCTGGTTTCTTCCTAGAAATATGATGACCAGTGCTTGCTGCTTGAGTGGGACTAGTGCATGGATTACAGTCCACAATGTGACATATTACTTTACATTATCGATCGGTTTCATTCAACTTCAATGAAGTTCTTTTTTATTTTTAATAATCAAATTATCAAGATACAGAAAGAGATGCTAGGGGTGTTAATGGTACGAAAAGGATCGGGTGGAAGTATTTTCATACCCATGTCAATTACAAATTGTTCTTACCCGTATTCTACTATTATCCGCTACAAATTATCTTACTTGTACCCTACCCTTATCCGTTATGGTTGTCGGATAACGAAATGGTAGCTGATAAATAATGGATAATACTAATATAATAATTAATTTTATTATTTATTAAATAAAATATTGAACCATATACATTTATTTTATTTTTTGAAAAAAAAGTTTCTGATTGCTAAGCGCAAATAAACTAATTAAAACACTATGTTCAATGCTTATTAATACATAATATATATGATTATTTTTATAATTACCCAATCGGGTAACGGCAACAAAATAGATTTTATCTGTACACTTACCTTTTTAGATAACAAAAAAAATCTTTATCTATACCTGTACCCGATAAGTTAAAAAAAAATTCTTATCCATACTTGTTCTATCAGATACGATACATATTGGGTAAATGAATAAAAAGATACGTACATGCCATTGACATCCCTAAGAGAAGCTATGCCGAACCAAAATGTTCAATTGATAGCAACTTATATTGTGATTTATTTTTATTTTATTTTTTTGCAAAATTTCACGTGCTTAGGTTTTCATTTGCAAGTACAATTGCAGCTACCATTAAAGCGTTGTTATCTTAGGAGAGATATCGTTATCCTCAAATCCCCATATTTCCACGGTCTCTCGATTTTGACTTTCTCAATTAAATTTGGTTGACCTTACAAGTAGTACAAGCCATCTGATTTGGAGGACATTTTTCAATATTTGTGATTTATTCTTGTAGAAAATGGATTGTATTAATTGCATGCATGATATTATGACACTAATATTTTGTTTAAAGATTTACAGAAGACACACAGAGTATTGTTAGAAGAAATGACGCAATTGTTATATCGTCACGCAGAACCATCGGGAGAAGATTGATTAATCACTAAATCCGAATTCTTAGCTTTATTTTCAGTTTTATTTGTACGCTTTCTTAGATTTTCTTTTCACTTTTTTTCCCATTAATTTTCCCTCTTTTTGCTTAAATGTAACCTTGTATTTATTTTTGGCATGCAACTACAAATCTTTTGTAACCGTGATTATCAATCAAACATAAGGATACATTTTTATTAACCAACAAAATAAAAAAAAATATTTTTTTGTAAAGCATAATTTCACCAATATAAAATAGTATTTTGATTAACCAACAAAAGCATGCATATATTGCATGTACTTTGGTAATTCCGTAAGAGCTTATCTAAATTTGATGGGTACAAGTTGGGTTCGGGTAATAGAATTAGCTGTTAAGTCAACTGGATGTGTAAGGTTGTGGTCAAAAGCGACGTCTAGCTACGTACCTAACTTCAATTGGAATTTGGAGATAAATGTTTTCTTTGAGCTACATTTTCAGTAGTTTCGCCTACTATGCATTCTCATTTCGTTTTCCCATAATTTTTAATTATGACCACAACTAATTAAACAGTGCATTTTGACATAAATTAAATTAATTAGTTTATTCAGAAATGAGAAATAACATAAATGCTAAAGCTTGTATTTTTGACATGGTAATTTTATTAACAAGAATGAACTGTAGGCATCTTATATATATATATATAGCCGTTAATAATTTCACGTACGTGCAAGGTAGTTTTTTTTTTTTTTTTTTTGATAAAAGTGGGACTACTCCCACCGATTTTCATTAAAGAAACCATAGAACAAGAATCTAGTACCAAACCACTGGTACAAGTCCTTAATGTTTATTACAAGAACAAAAACTAGAAAAGAAAATATGATAAAGTTTTACAAACAAGTCAACTAAAACAACCATTAGCACCTAAACATATAATGACTAACAATCCATCAAACAAACATAATGTTCACATATTGCTCAATCCTCTCTAAGGCCAGACCCATTTGTAAGCAGAGGGGCCATGCGCTCCTGTGGTGTCCCACCTATTGCCTCCTCCTGTTCAATCAAATCATAATAAAGAATAGGAATATGCAACACATCAGTTGGAAGCACTAGTGATAATTTAAGAAGAGACCCACTATCTTTCGACGTCACCCAAAATTTTGCAAGATAAATAATTTGTGCTCCTACTGCTCTAGGTTTAGTCCTAATTCCTTGAAAATACAATTTATTTCTTGTCAACCATAAAGTCCACAACACTGCACCCCTAACTAGTTCTAATAATAATCTATCTTTTAACGGAATTAAGGTATCAATAAACCAAAGCTCCTCTATAGTGCTAATATTGAAATCAAAGTTATTATACTCAGAATCCAGTTCCAAAAAATTCGAGCGAAAGAACATTGTAAAAATAAATGATCCACGGTTTCTGGTTCACCACAAAAAGGAACAGCCTACATCTCCTTGCCAACCCCTACTACTCAAATTAACCCTTGTTAATACTTTTTTTTGTTTAACTAACCACAAAAAAATCTTAATTTTGAAAGGGATTTTCGCATTCCAAATAGTATCAAATTCTCTATTTTTCAACCCACCATACTCAAGCCAAGTGTAAAAAGAATGTACTGAAAACCTACTATTAACATTCCACCTCCAATGCAAAATATCTAATTTATCCCTAATCAGATGTACTGAACTCAAATTATTTACCAAAGTGGCACATTCCTCTCTATACTGCCCTGTCAACTATCGTCTAAATGATACGTGCAAGGTAGTTTGTCAGCCGTAATTTAACCTGATGAAGTTTAAGCTCATTGTTTTGTTGGACTTCATAGATCTTCTGGAACTGACGACATATTATGTATATTTTAGCTGGTAATTGTGTTTACGTGGCTCTGAATTGCATCATGTATATATATCTTTGAGAATATTCAGTATATACTCGGGTAAGGTGGCACGTATTGTCTTTTTTTTTTTTTAAACGTAATATATAGATTCCAATTAATATGGGGCTGTTTGAGAATACATGAGAGATTAAATATTAATCCGCGTTAAGAAGAATATGTTCGGTAAGCTATAGAAAGGGGAGGGAGATTAAGATAGCTAAATGAAGCTAAATGAAGGGGGAGGTGCCTTTAAGAAAGGAGTATTGAGATTAAGATTCGGACAATAGGAGGCTAAAGGAAGTTGTCTTAATTTGTACTAAAAAATTGGTGTTCGGCAGAATTAAGCAACTAAGGAAGCTAAAAGATCTTCTTTAGCCTTAAGGCGGCTTAAAAAAGAAGGCTCTTGTCGATCGAGTTCCGTTCGCAGGGGCAGATCTAGGATTTTCGTCGGGGGGGGGGGGGGGGGGGTGGGACAAACAAATATCGAATCAGGTTCAAATCCATTAATTAATTAAGTATTTAATAAAAATAATGCTTTAATATATACTTTTCAATGCTCTGACTTGTAATTTATGATATTTTAATCTATAATTCTAATTGTTTTAATTTTAACCCTAAATTTAACCCGAACAACAAATTAAACATCCAGCGAGGGACAAAAAATTTTCTAGGAAGGGACAAAGTTGATCGAAACGTCCCGACTTGCACTAAAACGCAAAATCCAGCGGCTATATTAAATAAAGCTGCCCCTCTTGGTTGCACTTGGGTCCGGACAAGTTCGGCTATGAAAGTTATACATGCAGGCCAATATGAAAACCATGAGTTTTCAACTCAAATTATTCTGAATATCGGAATCCATTAAATTAATAATGAATTAATTTGCTAATCTTAGCAATTATTATAACAACAATTTATTTTATTTATCAAATGTGACATTTTGGTGGCGATTTATATGTAAATCATGCACATCAAAAGTAAAATGTATTATAAATATTATTATTAATCATACAATATGAAAAATACAGCGGCTATATTAAATAATATATAATGGAATATACACCCAAATTACAAGACATGCATGATGCATGCATGATTTGATACATTTTGCAACTCTAAGAAAGAGATTCAGTAAATTGCAATTAAGCAACAATAAAATGGTTAAAACCATGCTTAATACTTGTCTTTTTTTTTTTTTTGAGTAAAATTAGAGGTCAAGCCATCCAACTATTTAATAAATTTGTTATTATAACAAAAGATTTTCTCTATTTGAATTTCGAACCCATGACTTCTCATATAGAGACCATGTACTTTAACCACTAGACTAAAAGCTAGTTCTCTAATACGCGTATGTCTTATAAACCAACTTAATTTTCCATATTTTATTAAAGCACTATCATTTGTAAATATAATGTCCACTATATGTGATGAATACATACCACGAGGAGGGTTCAAATGTACTATGGTTTTGTGTTCCAATTATGTTCCACATCTTTATCTCCGTTTTCAAAATCCGACCAGTCGATTTGAACTGCTAAAAATAATTATTACAATAAAATATGCTTGGAGACCAAATTTTACATTTTTTAGAATTTGTTTACTATTTATTTTTGTAGGTACAACATCGCTCTTTTGGATGGTCCAGGATCTCCTGAAAAATGAGATTTTGTACCTAGCAAAAAAATAGTAAACAAATTCTACAAAATGTAAAATTTGGTCTCCAAGCTTATTTTATTGTAATAATTATTTTGAGCGGTTTGGATCGACTGTTCAGATTTTAAAAACGGAGATAAAAATGTGGAGCATAATTGGAGCACATAACTATAGTGCATTTGAAAGTATGATTATAAAATTTAATCTTATTTAAGTATTTTACTTGATTAAATAAATGTTATCTAATTAAATTGTGATTTGAACCCATTGTATGGATGCAAACATAACTCTATATGTTATTCTTTTATTTTGTACTTACTCGGTGTTTATTGGCCATTAGTCGCAAACAAAAATATTCCAAATTTTGGCCAAAATTAATGATGTAGTTTTTTTTTTTTTTTTTTGTAATTACTTCATAGTATAAATAGGTATTTCTCTTTTTGTTTTTTTCTGCATTAATTGCCAACAATTTCACCAAACAAGGAATTAGGCATATACAGCTCAATAAAAAAACTGGGGAAGAAATACAAATACCACCAGCTCAACGCAGCAAAGAAAGAAACCATGCATGCATACCAAACTAGACGAGAACCAGAAGGTGGAAAATTAAGTACCTAAATTTTCAAAAGAGAGTTCTTACTTTAACAACCTAATAATAATTCATAATGCAAAATGGATGGCATAAACATTAAATAGCCCTTAATTATAGCTTACACTCAAATTTCTTCTCTTCAAAAAAAAAAAAAGAATACCCTGAATTAAGTATGAACAGAATCCATTATCAAAGCAAAAATGACCACTACTACAGAATATGGTGATTGTACACGGATAATCACAAAGAGCTACACGGATTTCCTGCAGTGTAGGATATTAGGGTGTAGGAATGTCCCATCTTTTGCAAACGGATATTTATCCGTGTGCAATTACCAACAACCTAAACGGATTATTAATTAAAAGCCGTGTACAAATCCAACTCGAGCTACACGGTTTTTTAATAACATATCCGTGTAGGAATATCAACATACCTACACGGATTTCTAATTAAAAATCCGTGTAACTCTCGTCAAGAAAATGATGATAAAATAAACAAATTATCAACAACCTAAACGGATTATTAATTAAAAGCCGTGTACAAATCCAACTAGAGCTACACGGTTTTTTAATAACATATCCGTGTAGGAATATCAACATTCCTACACGGATTTCTAATTAAAAATCCGTGTAACTCTCGTCAAGAAAATGATGATAAAATAAACAAATTATCAACAACCTACACGGATTATTTATTAAAAGCCGTGTACAAATCCAACTAGAGCTACACGGTTTTTATTAAAAAACCGTGTAGGAATATCAACATTCCTACACGGTTTTTCAATTAGAAATCTGTGTAGGAATGTTGATATTTTATTAAAAAACCGTGTATCTCTAGTTGGATTTGTACACGGATTTTGTAATTAGAAAACCGTGTAGGAAACTTTCATACACGGTTTATTAATTAGAAAACCGTGTAGGAATGTAGGTTCATTTATTTAAAAATTTCTTGAAGAGATATACACGGATTTCGAATTAAAAATCCGTGTAGGATTTTATTTTTTTTATTTTTTAATTTTTTTTGTTTTTGGCTAGCCTCCACTTTTGCTAGCCATTAAAATATGCAGCTTTTTTTTCTAAAAACCAGATTACCAGAATGTAATTTCTTAATTGCACTAATTAATTAAACTATATATACACTAATCAATGAATTTATACAAATCCATATTGTTCATTACAAAATTCTTTATAAAAAAACCTTGGCCACATAGCTCTAATATCATCGATTTCCTCGGGGGAGTAAGCGTCCTCTGTCGATGAATACTACAATTACAAATAGGTGATTAGTAACGAGAAAATGCAGATGCAAGATTTATTATTGATATTATAAAACGAAAAATTAATATGAATTACATACCTCTTTTGGAAAATTGAATTGTATTGTTTTGATCCATTGAAGCATGTAAGACATCGTGTAATAACCGCACTCCCAACCCTCGTTCTGTCGCGGGCACTGAAAATTTACATTGATCGGCCTATATACGTTAGAATGACAATAATTGTTTGGACATGACATGAAATTAAAATAATTACAGAGGGCTCACATCTAACCACCCACAAATCAACTTATTCTTCACATCTTTTGCCTCGGTTTGTTGTCCTCCGCCTTTAACATATTTGTTAAAAGCCCTTACAAAATTAAGTGATTGTAATTAGCAATTTTGATACACAATTTAATTAGAATTGAAAAAAAATCAACCAAGTGGAAAATTATTCCTTACCGTTTAATAAGTTTGACGAGGTTTTTGGCCGTTGTTAGTGTGATATCTGTGGGCTTTGAAGAATCCATGCCATAGCACCGATTTGCAGTCGGGATGATGATGAGCAAACACCAGTGTTTGCTGTGGCATGAGAAATATAAACACAATTATAATCACATTTAATTCATTTTTGTAATTATTTAAATTAAAATATGAGTAATACATAATTTAAAAATTGAAGGTTAGAATTAATTAACCTCTGGTGGTATGGCACGAGAATGAATTTCTTGTCATTAGCGGCGCAATGGAACATCGCTTTGCACAGGTACTCGACAGTCTCCTTGGGAAATAATTCCACCATCGTGGCATTGATTTTGCCGGGATCCAGAAAAAAAGAGAAGTTCTTTTTTTTTTCAATCGGCCAAGATTCCATGGATCGGATCAGATACCTGAAAAATCATCATATTAAATTAGAACATATATTTCAGTGCTGCACATCTGATATAAATAGATTTGGGTACTTACATGGCGAAAATGGTGATGTGAGACACATCGAGCCATTTATCACTACCCGAGGCATGAAAAATATCCATGAAGTCCTTGGAAGATATCATCACAGAAGATGCTTCGTGCAGAAACGTCTCCTGAGGGATCTGGATCTCTATTTCCATTTTTGGGTCGGGTGCCGTGATCAATTTGTCATGGAGAAGACGACAATCACGGGGCAAAAGGCTGTATTCTTTTGCGGTGACCAGAGAGTGGTGTGATGATCCTGGCGCTACAGTCGACACGATCGCATCAGTCGCGACGATCGCATCAGACGCGACGTCCAGCACTCTCTCCGTGTGTACCGGTGACAAATGGCTCTCCTGATCAGCCTGTATCAAATTTTGGATCAATTTCAGCATTTCAAAAGAGCGGATTTGAATGTAACAAAAGATATTGATTGTTTAGATATTACCTCATCAAAAATGATCTGATTCTTGGGCCATGGGATAGTGGACATCCGGGCATCATCAATAGTGAGCATGGCATCGTTCGGGACAGGAAGAGGTGTGTGCGACCATTCCTTCATGACTAAGTCGACCTCCACGAAAGCATTATCGGGACTGAGCCGATCATGGTCCACATCTGTCGGTGTTGGACGTACTAGGCCCTTAGCAATAGTAATGGGCACAGCACCGACCCAAATAACCAGCTTGCATTTGGTAGCGCTCTGCAATTATCATGTAGTCATTTTAAGAGGAAATGTTACCTAACAACAAATAAAAAAGTAGCAATTAATTAATTGTGATTATGAACTAGTATTACCTTTATACTATCTAACGCGTCTCCCCAGGTCCCGGAAGCTTGACTGCTGCGCCGAAATCCCGGCGAAATAGGAGGTGGGTGCTCGTATTGCTGCCTAAACTGAGAGGATAAGCGTTCGTAGATTCTTGATTCCATCTCCACCATCTGTTTGTCATGCTCCTGTTGCATTTGCTGGCGGAGCCGCTCCATCTTGACATCCTGCTTTTCACGCTTTCCTCGAGATTTTGATCCACCGAAGGCATCCTTGAAGCCCACGCGGACCCCCATACCCCTAACCCGACCCGGGTGCTCCGGATTCTCCAGCGTTTGAGACAATGTGTCATGCTGCCTGGAGACTGTACGGGCACCCGAATTGACCTCCTCCTCCACCTCCAACTGTTAAAAAAATTGAATAAAACAGAAGACTAATTAAATGGAGGCAGTTATAATTTTGTTTGAATGACGCAAGTTATAACAAGAATTAAGTACCATTTTCTGAGCCAAGGGCCGCAATTGTTCAGGCAGTTGAATCCTCCCGTCGGCTGTTATCTCAGATCTTGCCATGAACCAACCCGCCCCCTAGGGTTGGTGATCTTTACAACCGGTGAGTCGGAATCTTTGTTTAACTCCAGTATCTTCTGAAATTCGGCCGACTTACCCTCGTACCCGCCTGACCCTAAATGGTGCGGGTACAAGTTCTTGGCAACAGTGCTCCTGCCCCTTTCACTTGCAGCCTTCATTAATCAAAGCCAATCAATTAGTGTAAGGCAGAAAAAGGATCAATCGACAAAAAACAGAGTTACAATTTTATAAATTTAGTTACCTGGAACTCGGGCGTTTGCTTAATCGCTACGAAGCCATCCCAGATCTCCTGGGTCAACCCGTCAAAGTGTCCGACCGGATTCTTCCCTTTGTTCATCCATTCGGTCACGAGTGTGCTCTTGTATTGCTTCCACCCATCGTTCATTATATTTAGAGTTTTTTTTTTATCGACATCATCTGTGATGTTCCATTGAGCCTGATTGACACAAAGCAAATGTCATTTTTCAGTAAGAAATATTTCAGTACAGCAAGTGAAAGGGTGACATTACCTTCAGTACAGCAACTGAAAATTAATTAACATATTTCAGTACAGCAACCCTAAATTTTTTCAGTACAGCAACTGAAAATTAATTAACATATTTCAGTTTGACGAGCCTAAATTTTTCAGTACAGCAATCAAAAGAAATATTGAAATGGTGACATTACCTTCACCATCTCCCACCATTCTTGTTTTGTCTCCTTGCTGAAGGCCTTCCAAGATTTTGCACGGATATCGGCCTTCCTCTTCGCGAAATGGCTGCACCAATTTGAGTAAGTCCCCTTGTTTGGCCCCGTCGGACACCCGTTCTTCTTGAAGGAGATTTGAAATATCCTTTTTTCTGACATGGTTTTGCACGTCGTCGGACCTCTCGTCCTTCTTTGTGATCCCGACTGGGCTACACCTTGCCCTTCTTCGACTTCGGGGTTCCCGAAATGCTCACCCGAATGTGACATGATTCCCGAAATGCCCAAATAAGGAGGAAATAGAGAGAGAATAGAGATTGTTTTTATTACCAAGAGAGGCCGACGAGAGAGGCGGCGTAGAGGGAGAGGCGGTGCAGAGGGAGGAGAAGCGGCGGATCAGTCCAGGTTTTTCAAAATCAGACAACTTGAGGGAAGCTAGAGTCGGGTACTTAGAAATATTTACAAAAAAGTATAGTATAGCAAGTGGGGAACTTTCCACACGGATATCTAATTAAATGTCCGTGTGCAAAGGGTATTCTACACGGATATTTAATTAAAAATCCGTGTAGGAATAGTAAGAGCAACACGGATTTTTAACTAAATATCCGTGTAGAATACCCTTAGCACACGGACATTATTTTATATATCCGTATAGCTCTAGACACTTTTATCACGGCTTTTTATTTAAATATCCGTCGGTGAAGAACAAATTTTTAGCGGGAGATGCCCGCCAGATAATTCATCTCTGTGAATTACAAAATAAATATCTAAAGAAATTCATCACTGTGAATTAAAAATATTACAAAATATTACATAAAAATCATAATTAAAAATACAAAATCATAATGGAAAATGCAAAATAACATTGTTACATAATTGAAAAATATTACATAAACAAAATATTACACAGTGCTCTTTTTCTTTCTTTTTCTCTTTTTTTTCACTTTTTGTACATCGGCCCATAGTCCTTCGTTGTGATCAGATCTTATGTAGTTCGCTTCTTCTTCACTTATTGGTACCTCGATTGGCACGTCGGTGCATAATGGAGGTATCTCGTCGAACTGGTCGTACTCTTCTTCGTCCACGACATTTTCAACCCCTAGAATCCTTCTTTTTCCCGATAGGACGATGCTCCACCTAGCATCACTCGGGTCAGTGACATAAAATACCTGTGTGGCTTGCTTGGCTAGTATGAACGGATCATCGACATACCCGACTTTGTTGAAATCAACGAGTGTGAACCCGTTGTTATCAACCTTGACACCCCGGTCTTCGACCCATTGACACCGAAACAAGGGAATGTTGAGGCGAGGACTGTAAATGAGCTCCCAAATTTCTTCAATAACACCGTAATATGACTTTGATGCTATTACAGCCCGGGCATCCCCGGATCTACTGAATTCTTCGGAGGCCGCCACCAACATCACCCCACTATTTTGCGTCGCACTCTTATCACTTTGTAATTTAGTGTAAAATGTATATCCATTAATCTCATATCCTTGGAGTGTTCTAACAACAACTTGGGATCCTTCGCCCAGTAGCCTAACAATTTCATCTACGGGCGACCTTTCAGGGTGTTCCTTCACTCTTTCTTTAAGCCATCCTGTAAAAGAACGATTATGCTCGTTATTCAACCACTTCTGACTTCTCGTGTAGTTCAGTTGTCGAAGGATTGTCATGTGCTCATCCACGTAGGGAGCAACGTCTGCCATGTGCTGTAGTACAATAAAATGTGCCTTTTGTAGTTCATCTGTGTCAGCAAATACGGCTTTCGACCCAATTGTCCCTACTCCTTGGAGTCTTCCCTCGTACCGGGATTTTGGAACACCGATAGGAGACACACCGGTCAGGTAGTTAGTGCAGAACTCAACCGCCTCTTCTGTTGAATACCCTTCTACAATGCTACCTTCGGGCCGATGCCGGTTCCTTACGTATTTTTTCAAAATACCCATGTATCTCTCGAATGGATACATATACCGCAGGAATACAGGACCGCAGATCTTAATTTCCCTCACGAGGTGGACAACAAGGTGAACCATAACATCGAAAAAAGAGGGAGGAAAATACATCTCAAGATGGCAGAGAGCAACGACGACCTCCGCTTGCAAAGCGTCCAATTTGAGCGGGTCTATCACCTTGGAATTAATTGCATTGAAGAAAAAACAAAGCTTCGTAATGGTCTGCCGAACGGCCTTTGGTAAAATTCCCCGAATTGCGACAGGAATCATCTGTGTCATTAGAACATGACAGTCGTGGGATTTCATACCTTTCAATTTCATGTCCTTCATGGACACCAGCTTCTTAATATTCGAAGAATACCCTGACGGGACTTTAATACTGTGGAGGCATTGGCAAAAGCTTTTTTTCTCCTCCTTCGACATGGTGCACATTGCGGGGGGTAGGTATGCGCGCTTCCCTTTATCCTGCGGTGCAAGATTTTGTCGTATTCCCATTTCCACCATGTCTTTTCGAGCGTTAATACCGTCTTTAGTCAGGCGAGGAATGTTCAATAAGGTGCCGATTAAACTGTCGCATACATTTTTTTCAACATGCATGACATCTAGGCAGTGTCGCACCTCTAAATATTCCCAGTACGGTAGATCCCAAAATATGGACTTCTTTTTCCAAATATTTTTGGGTGGTGCTTTGGCGCATTTTCCGAAAACAACATCAAGGTTCATAACCCGCTTGAAGACACCCTTCCCATCCAATGGACGACGTGCCACTCCGAGCTCATTTTTCCCATTGAATGTCTTCTTTCTCCGACGGTATGGATGATTAACGGGGAGAAACCTGCGATGCCCCATAAAAACATTCTTCTTACAATATTTCAACCTCAGCACCTGCGTGTCATCTTCACAGATAGGGCACGCTTTTGCTCCTTTCGTACTGTAACCCGACAAATTCCCGTATGCGGGAAAATCATTCACTGTGCAAAATACCATGGCCCGCAATTTGAAGACCTCTTTGCTATACGCATCCCATGCCCAGACACCAGGCCTCCATAATTTTTGGAGGTCCTCGATTAATGGTGCGAGATATACATCTATGTCATTTCCGGGTTGTCTCGGTCCTTGGATCAGTAATGACATCATAATGTACTTGCGTTTCATGCACAACCAAGGAGGAAGATTGTAGATGGATAAAAGAACTGGCCAAGTACTGTGCTGACTGCTCATACTTCCAAAGGGACTCATTCCATCTGTGCTCACCACAATCCTAAGGTTTCTCGGGTCGGAACCAAATTCTTTGAATTGTCTATCAATATTTCTCCATTGAGGAGAATCAGCCGGGTGTCTTAGTTTTCCGTCCTTTTTCCGCTCTTCTTCATGCCAGCGCAATAATTTCGCATCTTTGGAATTTGCAAATAACCGTTTAAACCTCGGTATTATCGGTAGATACCACAGCACCTTGGCCGGAGGCCGGTCCTTTTTTTCTTCATCGTTACAATCGTCAGTTTCCATGCCCTTACGCTTATAGCGTGAAACGCCGCATTTAGGACATACATGCATGGACTCGTACTCTTTACGGTACAATACACAGTCATTCGGACATGCATGTATTCGTTCAATCTTCAATCCCACTGGACAGATCAACTTCTTTGCCTGATATATTGTACACGGTAACTCGTTGTTATTCGGGAGCATTTCTCGTAAAAGTTGTAGCAAGGACGTGAAACTCTTATCTCTCCAACCACTGTCTGCTTTTAAGTTCAATAATTTCAACACAGCTGACAGTTTGGTAAATGCGGTACACCCGGGATACAACGGCTTTTTGGATTCATCAGACAAATACTGAAATTTATCATAATTTTCACCACCAATTTCACCTTCCACATCACGTAACATGTCCTCTAGGTTTTCAGTAAACTCGTGTTCTACGTTTTCATCAATATTCATTGTCATCTCATCATCGTCGCAGCATTCGACTTCAACATTATTCAAATTTTCGAAATTCGCATAATCATTGTTGCAATCAAATTCAAAATTATCATAAATTTGTGCATTCTCATTTATTTCATCACAAAATTTACCGGTACCACTACTTTCTCTAATTTTCTCACCATGCATGAACCAACATGTATATCTCTCCTTAAATCCCCGACAAATTAAATGAGTTCTAATTTCGTCCAAGTCCTCAAATCCTGTACAATTTTTACAATCCCTACAAGGACACAAAATATCGGCCTCCTTTTGCAAAACTCTGTAACTCTCAGCAAATTGTAGAAACTCTTCAATTCGGACCAAATATTCTTCACTGTCACGCCGCATTTTATACATCCAACTTCGATCCATCTGTAAATTAAATTAAAAAAAATGATTTCAATTAATCAGGCGTGATGGATGGTCGACATATGTATAACCTACCGAATTCTTGGCTTACAAAGGGCCGGTTTACAATCCTAACCCACTCCTTGAATATTGTGCCTCATATGTGAACACATGTTAGCGTGATTTAATTAGTATTTGAGAAAAATTCGGCAGCATTTCCCCTTAACTCCCCAAGTATGTGTACATACCACATACTCGTAGGAGCAATAAGGAGAAATACTGTCGAATTTTTCTCAAATACTAATTAAACCTGCTAACATGTGTTCACATCCTAAATGAGACACAATATTCAAAAGAGCAGTCCCAAACCGGGGACTATCCAAAATTAATCCCTATTGGATTAATTTTGAACGGGCATGGACCTACAAGCTTGTTAATAGGTCGGTTATTGGACAACAATACACTAATTATTTTACAACCATGCATGCATTAATCAAACCCTAAACCCTAAATAAGCAATAAAAAGTAATTAACAGAAAATTAAAGCAAGAAAAGAGAAGTATTACTAACCTTAACAAGAAAAAGAGGAGCAAATCACAACTAAAATCAGCAATCACAGATGCCTGCTGCGCAAAAATCAGATTCCAGCCAATCCAGAGGAGAGAGAGTGATCAAAACGGCGCTGGAAGATAAGTTTTTAAGTCAGGTGAACCCTAGATGACCTTTTCTACACGGATAATTAGCGATAAATCCGTTTTGCTCTCCCAACATATATCCACGGCTATTTAAATAAAAAACCGTGTCAGAATTACCCTTCCTACACGGATAATAAGTTAAATATCCGTGAGCTCTATAACATTCATACACGGTTATTTAATTATATATCCGTGTAGGATTATAAATAGCTACACAGATATTTAACTTATTATCCGTGTAGGATTAACTTTTCGTCACGGATTTCTGCTCAAAATCCGTTATGAATCTGAAGGGTTTAGGGTTTAGGGTAGTCCAAACGTCGCGCGGGAGTTGAAACGCTCTCTTCTCCCTTAATTCTATTTAATCACCGCTGATTTTAGTGAAAAATCGCACTACACAGTACAAATCAGAAAAAAAAAAAACGAAATGGAGAGTCCTCCTAGTGTTAACCAGAATTTGCCCACAGTGCAAAATCCTCCATCTGAAAATCCTACTCCATCTGAAAATCCTCCATCATCTGAAAACCCCGGGGTAAATCCTACGTACGAAGACCCCCAAGATGATCCCAACTGGGCTCCCATAATTCCTCCACCGTTTCCTATTCCCTGTGGTTACCCTCCTCTCGTTGGTCCATCTGAAACCTTCAAGTTCTCTGATCCACATCCAGACATAGTTGAGTGGAGTGATTTAGCCCCGCCCCCCGTAATTGAATTAACATCATCCCCCGATGAATCTGATCACTACCAGTTCTCTGATGATGAGCCTTACGGTCCAGAAGGTCCTATGGATGACGAGGATGTTTGGTTATCTTTGAGAAGAAGCAAGAGAATTTGGGACAATGTAAACAAGGATGGAGGCAAGAGAATCAACTACTTCCCTAAGAAAAAAAGGCGCGGCAATTAGTGGGAATTATGTTTAATTTGTATTTTGTTGGTTTTATATTTTGTGTTTTCATTTCAGTTATATCGAGCTAGTTTATTTTTTTTATTTCTGTGATGTATGGTGTAACACCGAACCAGTTTCTTACTAATGTTATTTTAATGTTTTCTTTTTCTGTGATGTATGGTTTTATATTTAAATTTCTGTTTATATTTATATTAATTTTTGAATAATCTAACTAATGTTATCTTTAAATATAAAAATAATAACAAAATATGAAATTGAAAAAAATAATTTGAAATTTTTTAACTACACAGATATTAACTTTCAAATCATATTTAATATAATAAAATATCAACATATATATTCAGAGAAGTTAGGTAAACTTCAAAAATTTTCGGACATGGAAGAATTTCAAAATCAGAGGAGGAAGAAGTGAATTGGGGACTTAAAAATTTTGGAAGACATAATCTGGTTTTCAACTGCTACAAGGATTCCTAAACGGATTTTTATTACAAATTCGTGTGCAGTAGGTATCCTACACGGATATTTAAGTCCATATCCGTGTAGCTCTCCACTTTTCCTACACGGATATTTACGTAACTATCCGTGTAGAAAAGATGATATTTATTTCAAAGCATGCGCGCCCGCCCTATTTATTTCATGTATTCATCACTGTGAATTAGAAATATTAAATATTAACAAATTTAAAATTGAATATACATAAAATAAACACAGAAAAACGAAGAGTCGCCTTAAACCCTATATATCCTCGGAATCGGTTCCTCTTAAACCTATCTTTCTCTAAGTGAAAAAATGTCGTGTGTCACAGAAGAACAACCTATTGAGGCACCACCACCACCTGTTGAGGCACTACCACCACTTCCAGAGGATTTCATGCCAATGCCTTGGATCCCACCCGGTTACGAACGACCACCACCAGGTTATCCCAGAAGTCGGCCATGGCCACCATGGCCGACTCGCCCACGTCGCAGCCCCAGGGGCCATCCGCCACCGAAGCCCTACATTCGTCGGACAAAGAAAAAATCGGTTGTTTAGAGTTTCTTTGTTTTTATTATTGTAGGAGTTTCTTTTTTTTTGAGTTTTATTATATCAATATTTTGGTAACTTTTGTAATATTTACCAGTAGTAATATATGAAAGTTTACTTGTTTACATTTTTGTTCTTTTGTATTTATTTTTTGTATTAGTTGTACAATTTTAAATTTGTTAATATTTAATATTTCTAACACAGTGATGAATATTTTTATTTGTAAAATAGTGTACAAGAATGAATTGGTTCCTCTTAAACCTATCTTTCTATAAGTGAATTGGGGACTTAAAAAATTTTGGAAGACATAATCTGGTTTTGAACTGCTACAAGGATTCCTAAACGGATTTTTATTACAAATTCGTGTGCAATAGGTATCCTACACGGATATTTAAGTACATATCCGTGTTGATCTCCTCTTTTACTAAATTATAAAGAAATTAATATTTACAAAGTTTATATCTAAATGAATACATTTCTTAATTTATAAGAATGAATATTTAAAGAGTTTCACAGCAATGAAAACATCTACATAAGTTCATTTTTATATTTAAATAATCAAAATATGAAATTGAAAGTATATTATATTTAAAAAAATAAAAATAGGGAATCCTACACGGATATTTAACTACATATCCGTGTAGGAATATGAATAATATAATAAAATATTTATATTATATCATATTTAATAAAATTTCACATCCGTCGGCTATCCTACACGGATATTTAACTTAATATCCGTGTAGGATGATGAATAATATAATAAAATATTTATATTACTTCATATTTAATAAAATATAGATTTTAATAATCTATATTTTGTATAATTTAATGCTTTCCATAAAAAAAGAACTTATCAAAATATTTATAATTCCTAAAAAGAACTTGTCAAAATATGACATAAAATGCAAAATGTAAAATTAATGCTCTCCACAAGAATTTTTTTTTGGTAATTTTTTTTGGTTTTGGCTAGTTTCCATCAAGTTATATATAAATCAGAATTTTTTCTTTGCCCAAAAACAGATTCCCCAAAACATAATATATCAATTAAAATTGATAATTACACTAATTAATTTATACAAATCCATATTGTTCTTTACAAGATTCCGAAATAAACCATCTTCCCCAAATCTCTCTCACTTGGTTGATTTGGTTGATTTGCAGGTCCTCGTGTAGCAGTGTGCGGTTGCACCTGTGGGTTTAGGAAAATTCCGAAATAAACCATCTTTCTCCTACGTACCCACAAATGCAATCGCACGCTGATACAGAAGGACCTCAACTCATATGTGCCTCGTAGAGAGAGTGATCAAAACGGCGCTGGAAGAGAAACTTTGAATTTCAGATGAATTTTTCCTCCGTGATTTTACTCCGAGATGGAGGATTCAGTGTCATTTCCTCCACCTCCAATAGGGAGGAAAGACTTTGAATCCTCCATCTCCGAGTAAAATCAACGGAGGAAAAACTTTCCTAAACTCAGCAAATCCGTGTAGAGAGAGTGATCTTTCCTAAACTCATATGTGCCTCGTAGAGAGAGTGATCAAAACGGCGCTGGAAGAGAAGCTTTTTATTTCAGCTGAAACCCTAGATGACCTTCCTACACGGATATTTATCTATTAATCCGTGTAACTCTATCGACATATATACACAGCTATTTAAATAAAAATACGTGTACAAATAACTCTCCTAACACGGATATTTAAATAAATATCCGTGTAGCTCGCTCACAATCCTACACGGATATTTAACTAAATATCCGTGGAGGAAATGTAAACTTCAAACGGCTTTTTTGAAACACTGTTTTTCAATGAAATATCCGTATGAGATTCTTAGAGATATCATTGATCATTGGAAAAATCCTATTTGGTACACGGTTTTACATAAAATAGAGAAAATCCGTGTATAACCACAGTGTAGGAAGCGCCATTCTGTAGTAGTGGACGTCGACTATTATTTTGCTTTAGAAAAATGAAAGGCAGATAAAGGAAATAAAAAGCTAGCCAATAACATCCTCCACCGAGCAACAAGTGTAAAAAACCTTCTCCATTCCTCATTTAAATCTCCCTTTTCACACACACAGACAGTGATAGCTTGGTTAACGTTCTCTTTGTAGCATTAGAGTGACATCAGGGAACTAGATAAATAGATGTAATTTTATTCATGAGGGAGATTAATATATATATTGTAATAATTTTTGTAAAAATTAAAAAATTTTAATGACAAAAATACAAAATTTCAATTTATAAGAGTTGGGTTCGATATCATAAAATAATTAAATTAATGGGATTGTATTATATTCCACAACCACTGGTACTGTTCACTGTATGCTGAAAATGAAATTAATCCACAGTTCCTTACCAATTAATTAAATGGCAACTCAGATGGTCACACAGGAATGTACCATATAAGAACCCAACCCGGTCACCACTAATTAAAATCTACGTATAGCATCTGTTTACTATGGTTTTGCCCCCCTATAAATACCCCTTGCCACTTCTCTCCAATGACCATCTCATCACATTCTTTCTTCTTCTCACACTCAGTCACTTAGCCATCATGGCTACTAGCACTAAGACATTTGCACTTTCCTTCCTTCTGCTCCTCAGTATTAGCCATGTATCTTTCGCTGCAAGATCACTCACAGCATATGGTGCTGGATCAGGTGGCGGTGGAGGCGGGGGCAGTGGAGGTGGGGGTGGTACTGGCGTAGGATCTGGTTATGGCTCTGGCTATGGGTCTGGATACGGCGAGGGTGCCGGTTCAGGAGTTGGTGGGGGATATGGCAAGGGTGGTGGTGGCGGCGGTGGTGGGGGGGAAGGCGGTGGTACTGGTGTAGGATCTGGTTATGGCTCTGGATCCGGCTCAGGATATGGTGGTGGTGTAGGTGGTGCACAGGGTGGCGGTTATGGCAGTGGTGGAGGTGGTGGTGGAGGGAGTGGTGGAGGCGGAGGCTCTGGTAATGGATCTGGGTATGGATCCGGTTATGGTTCTGGGTCTGGATATGGCGAAGGTGGTGCTCATGGTGGTGGGTCTGGCAGTGGTGTGGTGGCGGTGGAGGTGGCGGTGGTGGTGGTGGCAGTGGATCCGGGTCAGGATACGGATCCGGTTCTGGATATGGTTCAGGATCCGGTAGTGGGGGCGGAAACGGGCATCACTAAGCTTTGAGTTTGCTGGTAATTCCAAATGTACCGTACGTTTAAGTTTG